>QRDG01002393.1:0-273743 GCA_012064385.1 Puccinellia tenuiflora | reverse complement strand
GGCTACTATCAAGACTGACAATTATGATTGAGACTACATATCTTTGGTCTGTAATTACGAGTTTACGACACTATGAAATTCAGGTTTTACTGGTTATGGTAAATAGGCACTTACGTCTAAAACACTCAAGAACCATTCTGCCTGCAAGAAACTGAATTGAGCAACTTTCTGCAAGATTCAACACTCTTCCCCCAAATTCCCCACAGTCATTTTTCCCTTTTGAAAGTGAACTATTTAAACTGAACCAAACATGATTTTTTTTTAAATCCATCCAGAAAGTAAAAAAAAATTATAGGAAAACATTCTCTTCCATATAAAGATTACCTATGAACAGTGGTTGAGGAGATACATATACTAGTTTGCCAACATCTTGGGAGCCATCAACCAGCGGTTGTCCATGTCTACCTCAGAACCGAGACTACCAGTCTCAACAAAACTCTTATTCTGTACCAATTACTCTGAATAATCTAGACAATCAACCAGGATTTTCAGAACTCAGACCATATCAAAAGATTTACCTGACAAGCTGTATACGATTACAGGTACGCCTGATTGATCGAGCATCCCCACTCTTGCCTCGAGGAATGAAACCAATCAGTCCATCTAAAGTACCTGGTCCTGTACCATTAGGCCTAATAGAGAGAGTTATTTAATTAGCTGCATCATCAGCTACGCAACTTGCCGGCCTTGATTGATCGACATGCGCCATATGATGTCTTTGTCGACGAGTTACCGAGTAGCTAGAAAGCCACAACAACTGGGAATATGCTATGGGTTCTGCAGCTACCTAGGTTAGTTGACAAGCAAGGTGTACACACGCTTGCCTTCATCTCAAGCTAATCAGTAACTTCCAGCAATTCATGCTGCCGACCAGTTGGTAATTAAGCTACTCCTCTTACAGCCGGCTTCTTTCCTGTGCTGAATATCTGATTATTGTTAGCTTGGATGCAATGTGTTTTCTTTCTCAAAGAAAATAAGATAAATTCTCACGATTATGTGCCTCTCTGCGACAAGCATTCACCGTTCACTACTCTCTCTATGAGAATATAGGATACCCACAATTTTATCTAAAAAAATATAGGATACCCACATTTTTTTTTTTTGAGATTTATCTTTGATCAGCAAAACATAGATGCGTCAGGAGTTTCATACATGTTTCACTTGGTGAATTCCTTTTTTGAAGCTTTAATTGAAATCTGTATGAAACCTCAGTAATACATTTATGAAACACCTCCGAGGAGTGTTGGTTCATTTTCATAAAATATAATGGTCTATATGCAAAACTGCCAGGAAGACAAAAGTGGCACAAATCTCAAACCATGGACGGTGGCAATAGTGTGGGGACGACCAATATACAGACTAATGAAACTATGTTTGTGGTTGAACAGTATTGGAAATAGTGATAACTACTAAGCCAAAACTTTGAGCGGCGTTGTATCCACTTCATCTTCGACAACGAGTCTCGGCGGCGTGACACAGTGTAGGCTCAGTGACAGACGCGTGATGATGGACCGCGTGACGCTGTCTGGCGTCATGGCGACGTCAATGATAGACCCGATGAGGGTCTTACCTTCGATGTGTACTAGAGATGGGTTCACGGAAGATAGCGAGGCAACTTCTAGAGAGTGCACAATGCGCTATTTCTGGAGTTGGCCAGCGAGCTAGCGATGACTTCAGCTGGGGTATAAGGCCTCGTTTCTTTTCTATCGTTTATGCTAGTTGTGATGTTTTTACTGTTTGACGGCTTCTGCTTATATTTTCGTTTGTTGTAAGCCTATTTGCTAGCTTAGGTTGAATAAATAAAAATAAATGCCATATACATGTCTTCTATACAGACCGGGGTAACTCCCCTTTTCGGAAAATAAAAACTTGGACGTTCACCAAAAATATCCTTTCCGCAACGTTTGTGGTTGATGACTTCATACCATAAACTTATTTTTAGAACAATTAAAACTGTCAAATCAAACTTGGACGTTCAACCTTATATGTTGAAAGACAGCGCTTAACTCGTTAAGGCAAAACATTTTTTGGGTAGGGAGCACGTCGGGGTGGCTTCATCAATGATGAAGCTCCTTGACTCCAATTTTCAGTAGGCGTTGTACCAAGTGTGTGTCTACGTTGTATCCAAACATAGATCTTATAGAAAAGGTTAATTATCACTCTCCCTTGTGATTAGTCAGTGACGTTCTGTACTCGTAAAGTCAAATGAAAGGCCGGCGGTGACGCGTCAACAGCCAAATGGAGAATGCAAGGAGCATTGGTAGGACCCACGTTGCTATCAAGGGCATGACGCGCTCCCTTGCAAGCTACGTGGTTGGCTCAGGAGCCAACAAGAAAACAAGAGTATAATCCAAAAGCGGATGAAATAACAAAGGCAAGTCAGCGCTCGATCGATAGATGCTACAAAGCTCTGCCTGCCACCAAAATCCGGGGACAAGAACTTAGGGTGCCGGGAGATGCTTAATTCGTTTCTCCATCGTTGGAATATGGGTTAAGAGGAAATGAAATTTAAGACGAGAAGGATTACATCAGAGGTAAATATACATGGAACAATTAAAACTATCAAATCAAACTTGGACTGCAAGCGTCCGCCTCTGGATCCAAGCTGAAGAAAAAACCAGGCCTTAAGGACGGCTGCAGAGGAGTGCCCCGTTGCAACACCCTTGTCATCTCCACCCCCCTCCTCCAAGATGACCCACAAGGCCTCACCAACAACCACGAAAGAACTTGCCAAGCAGCTCTTCAACCAATATGGCTCCAATCTCCCGGAGGCTGGAGAAATCCATGAAGTTCTTTCGCCCGCCGCGCAATCCTCTGCTCTGATCTCTCAGGATGGACCAGCCTCTCCCATCTCCATTACCACTGGCAGTGATTCCTCCTCTGAAGATGGAGAACGTGTGAAGCTCCCACACTTCTCTCCCTGCAAGGCAAAAAAGATACCTCGGGAGGACCGTGAAGCAATAGGTTGGGAGTTCGAAAATGAAACCCTGGCTGCCCGCAATGCCAAGCTCAAATCTAACCGGAAGGCTACTCCCACAACTGACCCGCAGCTTGAGGAAGAACAACACTCCACTCCTAAGATCCCCAAGGCCAAGCGATCTGCCCTCTCTAAGACCAAGACTCCCTCCTCGTCTTCTCGCAGCATGTGCCCGCTGCAGTGGGAAGGACGCGGAACCGGTGCTGGATAAGGCCATTCGCCGAGCTGCGGCGAAGGATACCCCGGGTCAGTCTCTTTCCTTCTCTCCTGATGACTCTTTTGTGGCTCTTTCCTCGATTTCGGATTCGCATTTGCTTTCGATGGTTTCAGATTGTGGTTTGGTTTTCCCCTCTACGTCCTCCCCTTCGAAGGTTCTCTCTTTGATCCGAGCGAAAGAAATTGCCCAGGCCGCTATTGCTAAAGCCACAGCTAGTGTGGCTGTCCCACCTCCCTCTATTCCTTCGACGCTGGCTGGGGAGACCAGTGCGGTCCCCCCTACTCCATGTCCCCTGACAACCTCCCATGCGAAAGCTCCTCCCACCAAGCGCACCCGCAACCACACGCCCACCCCCTTTCCTAGCAAGCCTAACCTCCGCATCACTCCTGCCCGCCTAGCACGGATGACAACTGTTTTATCCCAATGAGGGCAGGAGGCTGGAATATGCGAGGCTTCAGCCAGAGTGGCCGTCACTCTCAGCTTAAAGATTACATCAGAAAAGAAAACCTAGATATCATCTGTCTTCAGGAAACGATCAAAGCTAGCTTTACTGACCAAGAACTTCGCAGCCTCGAAAGTGGAGATAAGTTCGTGTGGAGCTGGCTCCCGACCAATGGCCACTCGGGTGGGATCCTCTTAGGCGTAAGAGATAGCACCCTGGAGGTTGGTGCACTTGACCAAGGAGAGTTCTTCTTGAGTGCGTCAATTTTTCACCGAGCATCACAGGCTATCTTTCAATACATCGGTGTTTATGGTCCAGCTGATCACACCCGCTCGACGATCTTCCTCGAAGAGCTCGAGCGCAAGATCACCTCCTGCCAATACCCTATGCTGATCAGCGGTGATTTCAATCTGATTAGAGGGCCTCGGGATAAAAACAACAACAACATCAATTGGCCCAAGGTGCACCTCTTTAATGATTCCATCGCTAGACTCTCCTTAAGGGAAATCGAACGCACCGGAGCGAGTTTTACTTGGACAAACAAGCAACTCAACCCAACCAGAAGTGTTCTCGACCAGGTCCTGGTGTCTGCAAACTGGGATACTCTGTTTCCCCTCACCACCCTCAAAGCTGAGACCCGCATTGGCTCAGATCACACTCCTTTGATTCTTGATACAGGAGACACTCAACCCCTCCCCCCGCTCCAACCGCTTCTTCTTTGAAGTTGGATGGCTAGAACTCCCCGAGTTCCACGAGATGGTTGTGCGAACCTGGGACACCCTTTTCACCTCCAGAAGGGGATGTAGGGACCCGATCGACCTATGGAACCTTCTTTCTGCTGGGCTCCGTCGTCGTCTCAGAGGTTGGGGGGCTAACCTGGGTTTGGAGGCCCGTACTAGGAAAGCCTCCCTCCTGACTCAAATACAAGAGTTGTATAGGAATGCAGATTCGGTTGGCATCGATGACGAGGGCTGGGCCGTCAGATACCATCTGGAGGACCAAATGATCCATCTGCTCAGATTAGAAGAAGAGTACTGGCGCCAGCGTGGTCGCCGTAACTGGCTACTCAAGGGAGATGCAAACACTGCTTACTTTCACTCCTTCGCGAACGACCGCCGCCGTAAATGTATGATTTCCACCTTAGTGAACGATCAGGGGCCTATCTCAACCAAACCTCAAATCCATGAACATATCTACAATTTTTATATGGATCTTTTTGCTTCGAATTCCCCCCATCTGCTATCTTTAAAACCGAACTTTTGTTCTACGGAGCAGTGCGCTTCGGACGACAAAAATTTGGCCCTCTCCCTCTTCTTCCTCCCTGAGGAACTAGATCCAGTCCTTCGTGTGACGAAGACGGACACTGCCCCGGGACCAGATGGCCCCAAGTAAGGGGCATAGTTCTTTAGATTCTCAATGGCTTTGCCCTTGGGACTCTAAATATTGCACGTCTAAACTTTGGAATAATTTCTCTTATTCCCAAATGTCCAGGTGCGGACTCGATCAAACTTTTCCGCCCCATCGCCCTTATCAACGTTATCTTTAAGCTTATCTCTAAAGCGTATGCCTTGAGGCTTGGTCCGGTAGCGCACCGGATCATTTCCCACTCGCAATCTGCATTTCTTAAAGGATGCCTGATTCACGATGGCGCCCTTGCTCTCCATGAAATTATCCATGAACTAAAAATTAGGCAACAGCCAGCGATTATCCTAAAGCTTGACTTTGAAAAGGCTTACGATAGGGTTAGCTGGCATTTCCTTAGGGAAGTGCTAACCAAGAAGGGCTTTCAATCTGGTTTTATCCACCGCCTAATGCAGTTGGTATCAGGCGGCCAGACAGCTGTTTCCATCAATGGAGAAGTTGGGCCCTTCTTTAGAAATAAAAGGGGAGTTAGGCAAGGTAGTGATCCTAGCTCCCCTATTCTCTTTAATTTTATGGCAGATGCCCTGGCGGCTATGCTAGACTCAGCAAGAGCTGCGGGTCATATTCAAGGTGTGGTTCCTCACCTCATAACGGGAGGAGTAACCCACCTCCAATACGCAGACGACACGATCATTCTGATTCAGAACAACTATCTACAAATCGCAAACCTTAAATTCCTGCTCCTTTGCTTTGAAATCCTCTCTGGCTTAAAAATCAACTTTTTAAAGAGTGAAGTCATAGTGATGGGCTCCACTCAGGAGGAGCAAATCAAGGTGGCAAACCTTCTGAATTGCAAGTTGGGTGCTTTTCCTTTTACCTATCTCGGCTTTCCAATTGCTGATCGACGTCTCACCATTGCTGATTTTGAACCCCTGGTTGCCACAGTTAGACACAGAGCTGAACCCTGGCAGGGACGCTTCCTGTCCTCTGCCGCGCGCCTTACCCTCACTGACTCTGTCCTAGCTAGCCTACCGACGTATGTAATGGGCATCTTCTTACTGGAAGACGGAACCCACGCTGGCTTTGCTAACCACATGGCACGTTTCTTCTGGGAAGGTGGAGGAAGCAAACGTAAGTACCACCTGGTTCGCTGGGAGGAGGTGTGCAGACCTAAAGACCAGGGTGGTCTTGGGATCACACATACTAAAACCCTAAATATTGCTCTCCCAATCAAATGGATCTGGCGCCTTTTCACAGAGGATCATCCCCAATCCCTCTGGTTAAAGATCGTTAAGGCCAAATATCCTAGAGCCCACAACATCTTCACCTCTAATGCCCTGGGAGGTTCCCAATTTTGGCATGGGATCCATAAAATCAAAGATTATTTCAAGCTCGGAGCTAAATTTCAAATTGGCAATGGAACTTCTATCTTGTTTTGGAAAGACTGGTGGATAGGGGAGAGCCCCTTATGCATCCGATACCCCAGACTGTTTGCGATCTCTTCCAACCTGGATTGTTTGATCTCCCAAGTCCACGATGGCTCTAGGTGGCAAATCACCTTTAGAAGAACCTTTGGTCAGGATGAAATCTCTCAATGGGAAGCTCTCAATCTAGAGATTGATGAGTTCTCCCCCAACAACGCCAGGGACCAAGTCACTTGGGCTTTGGAACCCTCTGGGAAATTCTCTGTCCGATCCCTTTACCATAAAATTCTTCAAACCTCCAAACGAAAAGTGCCTAAATTCTTTTGGTCTGCAAGATTTCCGCTTAAAATCAAGGTCTTTCTTTGGCAGTTGGCCCGAGGTCGCCTACCTGCTGGAGACCAACTCTTAATTCGACACGGCCCCTCTAATGTGTTATGTAAGCTGTGTGGTTCACTTGAGGACACAAATCATATCTTCTTTTCTTGTCATTTGGCTTCTTTTGTTTGGAGTGGTTTTCGACAAAGCTTTGGGGTTCAGTGGAATCCTCAAACTTTTGATCATTTTTGGCATCTCATTTTTTCGCTACCTTGCAAAGCCAGGAAGTTTGTGTGGCTTCTCTTTGCAGCCCAAAGTTGGGCCCTTTGGATTATCCGCAACAAATTCTCTATTGAAGGAGTTTTCCCATCACAACCTGCTGACTGTTTCTTCAAAATTGGCCTCCTGTTACAACAATGGAGACCCCTATCGAAGCAGAGTGATTGCCAAGATGAAACGCCTCTACCGCTACACCTACTCTTCAGCAGCTCCACCGCCTTAGCCTGTAGTCGTTGCTCGTGCTGTTTACTAGATGTACCTTTGTTCCCAGCTGTCCTGCTTCTATGTTCGTTCTGTGTACTATAAACTTCCTTATTGTAAGCTGGCCACCCCAGCATGCTGTAAACCCGCTGACTCTCATGCTTTATTAATTTAAAGCTGGGCAGTAAATGCCTTTTATCTAAAAATATACATGGAACAATCTAAAGTGAATACTGGTTTAATCACAGTTTCTATTTATTGTTTGGAGTAGGATTTTGTATTTTTCTCTCACCATGCAATGTCCATATTTAGATTTTGAATTTGTAATATAAAACTCAAAACTAGCAAGGAGTACGTAGATGGTCGGACATTCTACTTTATCATATCAATAACAAGAGATGACTAAATAATTTAGCTTGTTGCTTGAAAATCACAGGAAACACATCGAACCAAGTGCTTCGTGAGAAGAAGCGAAACTTTTGTCTGAAATAAAACTTTTCTCTAAAATAAAAAGATGTTTACGATCCCTTGCCCGTCAGCGAGAAAATGGATGCATTTTCCGTTCCCCTATTTAGTTAAATTTCGTTGTTTCTGTTCCTATTAGTACTTCGTTCTGACCAAATCAAGAGTAGTTTGTTTTGCTTGCCTTGCCGTTTTCCATTACCTCCTAGGACGATTAACGGTCATGTGGAAGCAAGCTATTGTGTGTAGAAACCTTATGGTTTCCCGTGCATATTATTGAATTGATGTTAGTTTGAATGTTTGGTTGCGTTGGCTAGTGTATGAAGCTTGACACATACAAATTCAACCAGTGATGATGGTTTAGTGATACAACTCATCAAACATCCAAAGAGTAAATATGTTAACAAGTATTGCACATAGATAAACAAGGCCAAAATGCCCTATTCCGTGGTGCAAGGCTAGGATTAAGGGATTTATCCCTCTTGCACTACTCTCACAAGTCATACATGAACGAAACCATGTCATTTTCCCAGAAATTATGTTTCTTCCAAATGGATGAAATTGACATGAATGAACCAAAAATATTAGCACAGCGCGTGAACACACATTATATTAGTTAACTAACTGAAATAAGTCAACTAGCTCGTATAAGTGGCAACGGGTTCAAGCATGCATGATTTGGTCATCCAGACGTTAATATGACATATATATATATATATATATATATATATATATATATATATATATATATATATATATAGAGCAGGACTATTCTCGAACCCCCCTTAAGAGGTTCTAGAATAGCTATTCTAGAACCCTGCCCACCACCTTAAGAAACCAACTAAAAAAGAAACCAACTAAAACCCACCACCGACCCGGCCCACCTCCACGTCCACCCCACGTACCCGACCCGGGCTCTGTCCCACGCATCGAGCCAGACCGCTGTCGGGACCCTCGTTCCTCCCCCTGGTCGGCGCCGGCGAGTGAGCGGCGGCGGTAGCCGACGCGAGGGAGCCGGCGACGTGGGCGGCGAAATCGCGACCCCCGCACCTCGTTCCTCCCCCTGGTCGGCGCCGGCGAGTGAGCGGCGGCGGTAGCCGACGCGAGGGAGCCGGCGACGTGGGCGGCGAAATCGCGACCCCCGCACCTCGTTCCTCCCCCTGGTCGGCGCCGGCGAGTGAGCGGCGGCGGTAGCCGACGCGAGGGAGCCGGCGACGACGACGGCGAATTCACGGCCCCTGCCCTCGACGCCTCCCCTGATCGACGTCGGCAAGTGAGCGGCACAGTACCCGACGCGAGGGGAGCCGGTGACGTTGGATGCAACTTCGTCGAGCCCGTGCAGGCGACGTAGGCGAGACCGGATTCGCGATTTCATCGAGCTCGTTACCGGCGACGAAGGCGAGACCGCACAGAGGGCGGATCCAGCGACGAAGGCAACACTGCAGCGACCTCGGAACCAGCGAGTTCATCGAAGCAATTGCATCGAGTGCGTCTGCGCCATGGGTCCAATTCGAAGAAGGACAACTTCCTCAGATTCAATCATGCAGGTTTGAAACTCCAGAAAAATCAACACTACTCTAAATTTTTTCTGTTAGTTGATGTTCGTGAAGTTCACTTATATGCACAAAAAAGGTTAGGTCCAAAGTTCAAAATTATTTAGTTCAAACTTTGTGGTGCAAAAACTGTTCTGGAGCTTCATGAACAGTGGTGTCTGCTGAGATGAAGTTCATTTTAATGTAAACATGTAGTACACCTAGTAATAACGGTGTAGTTCACTATTTAAACGTGTGGTAGAAGAACTCCACATTTGGATGCGCTTCACTGTTACAAAAAACAAAATGAAGTTCAGTTTGCTGAAAACTCCACATTTGGATGTTCTAATTACTAACACACAGAGAGGTTGTATTATGCAGGAAGGCTATGAGACAACTTCATCTGAAAGGCCAGAACAAATGGAGTTCAGTGATAATGAAGGGGAGGTTCACATTGGTGGGCACACCGATTCTCACCACGACAAACAGAAGTTATATACAGTCACAGATGCAGTTCCCATAAGGCAAGCCATGCCACAAGACTATCATGACGAGGAGGATATACTGTTTTGGTCAGGTCCACCGAAAACTCCCCGCTCTCCAATGACGTACAGTGGGAATTTAAATGTTACTGAACCAGAGTACCATGAACCACGGAGAAGAACACATACGAAGTCTACATCGGCATCTGGAGCAGCTGGGCAGAAACCACAACATGATGGCACGATAGGGCAGAAGAGATCAAGATGTGGGGATCATACACGTCGTGGAAAACAGCATAAGAGCACAACTATGAGGCAGTCCAGCTCAGGAAGAGATGAAGTTCAAGTGGAAGGTGCAGCCACACAAGATGCAGACAACGCAACTCGCATCGTGTCGAACCATATGCCTACTAGGGATCCTTTGTGCCATACATCAAATGTCACACCACCATGCCCCATCAAAACTGGACAGACGCAAACACCTGCACTAGAGCAAACATTCACACATGTAAGTATTCTGACTGACCAAAAAAATAAGGTTCATTACTGTGTGTTGCTGGAAGTTCACTTATGTTATCCTGGTAGCTAACATGAGTGAGTTAATAAAAACACAAAAAAATGCAGGTGCCAGATCTACCAGCAAACGTCATACCATTTATTGGTCAGGAATTCAGGTCATTCAAAGAAGCCCAAGATTTTTACAACGCTTATGCAAATCACACAGGTTTTGGTATCAGAAAAGGGCAGAACAACAACGGCAGGCGTTATCTGCGATGCGTGAATGAAGGTAAACATAGGCATACTGTTGCCGATTGCGACCGACAACGTGACAAGCTAAGCAAACGAACTGGGTGCAAGGCATTCATGAGGTTGAAAGAAAGGCCTGATGGGAGCTGTGTTGTGAAGGACATCAAAGTTGATCACAACCACAAACTCATATTAACTCCATCAATGCTCGTTTTTCTGCGATCACACAAGAAAGTTGATCCTACACTGAAGGAGTATATAAAAGACCTCCATGCCAGCAATGTGAAACATGCTAACGTCATGAATTTACTGACGAGTATGTTCAATGGGAGGGGCAACCTACCGTTCCATGATAAGGATGTTCTCAACATGTATGTACTAATAAGTATAGGTACATTGTACCAACCAATTAATTTTTCAGATAAGATGCTTACTAAGATACTCTGAAACTAATTTTGCAGGAAAGCAGAATTTGCTCGAGAGGCTTCGGACGGCGCTGTCCAGAAGTTGTTCAAATTCTTTGAGAGCATGCAGGCTGAGAACGAAAACTTCTATTTTGACGTCCAAGTCGACGAGGAAAACCGGATCAAGAACATCTTCTGGGCAAACGCAAGCTGTAGAGCAGCATACCAGGATTTCGGTGATTGTGTCACGTTTGATACAACATACAAATCAAACAAGTACCACTTACCGCTTGCGGTGTTTGTCGGGGTGAATAACCATTTACAGTCCACTATCTTTGGTGTTGCGCTTATGGGTGACGAGACAGTGGACTCGTTCACTTGGGTATTTAGCGCTTTTCTGCAGTGCATGGGAGGAAAACAACCCATAACCATCCTAACAGGTTAGACCCCTTTGCTGAAAAATAGGAAGTTCACTTAGCATGGACAATGTTTTTTGCTTAGAAATAGCTGATAAAAAAAATGTTTTGTTCCTTGTGCAGACCAGTGCCCTTCGATGGCAAAAGCTATACCGAAAATTTTCACGCGCTCCCTGCATAAGCTTTGCAGATGGCACATTATGGGGAAGCATAAACACCCATTGAGGAAACTTTACAAACTTTTTCCCGGTCTGAAGGATGAACTGGCAGCAGTACTAAACCCTCCACTAATGCCATCAGAATTCGAGGATGCATGGAATGCGCTCATGGACAAGTACAATCTGCATGAACTAAATGTGATGGTCAACATGTGGGATGAAAGGAAGACATGGGTTTCAGCTTACTGGAAAACGATTTTCTGTGCGCGAATGACATCAACACAAAGAAGCGAAAGCATGAACTACGTCCTAAAGAACGGCTTTGTGAGAGAAGAACATGATCTCCATATCTTTGCGCAACAAGTGAACAATTGCATACAGACGAGGCGTGAGGCAGAGAATGCTGAAGCAATTGCTTCCATGGTACAAACTCCTCTGCTATCTTTTTGTCCCTTGCTGATCCATTTTTCTATGAAGTTCATTACTGTTTTATGAAGTAGTTCATTTGTACACAGTTTAAAATAAAGTTGCACAGGAACAAAAAAATCTTATATGAATCTATTCTTGAAAAGTTGGAAGTTCACATTTAGTTTTTGTAGAAGTTCATTTCGTTTCTGGATGAATTTTTTCCGGTGTAAAACATGCAGAAGGAAGTTCATATTATTTACTCTTGGAAGTTGGGTAAAATGTTATACCTAAAAAAAGTTAAGGCCTTACTTATTTACATTGTTGAAAAACAAAAAATGCAGGGGTGCAGGCAGGGGCTAACAAGGCTAGGTTTCGAGCAACAGTTAATTGAAAAGTACACAAGGGCAGTGTACTCAGTGGTCCGAGAACGTCTGTACCACAGCACGGCCTTCCGTATAAAAGAATCTCATGATGATCCAAGAAATTACCTCGTGCACCACTACAATCAAAGTAAGGAGTTCGCTTGGTCAAGGCACGAGTTCCGTGTACTTGCTGATGAAAAAGAAGGCCGTTATGAGTGCGAGTGCAAGCTCTGGGAACACACAGGTACCCACATGAAAAAGGAAAAATAATAATAATAATAATATTTGCATAAATGTCTGTTGTCGTTTCTCTGAATTAAACTTAAAAATGTCCGTAACAAAAGCTTATAGTTGAAAACTTTTCTTCACAGGACTGTTCTGTCAGCACGTCTTAGCCGTCTTCATGCACATAAGGCTGCCTGTGATACCAGAGAAATACATATTACAAAGATATTCAAAAGATCCAGTTACAGATCGAGAATTCAACCGCAAAGACTACAAAAGCAAAACCATCGGTGGAACATCGCTCCAATACAGGCGATCAATCCTGTACAACGAGGCGATGAAGATGGTCAACAGGGGAGTATGCTCAGAAAAAATGTTCGATATTGCTCTGGGGTGTTTGAGGGATGGGAATTCCCGAATGGACGCAATGGAAAATGACAATAATAATACAAATGAGGGATCATCACACGGAGAAGCCCCCCTGGGCTCAGGTGGTTCGGATGAAATACCTGTTAATGCAGATGCTTGTCCATATGGCGATATCCGTCCACCACCAATGGCAAAAACAAAAGGAAGTAAGGCCGACGATGCTGCTCATAAAGCTGACAAAGGAAAATCTTCTGCCCCTTCGCGACCACCCCCAGAGCTGGATGAAAATGGCAAACCATTAGGCCAGAGACTCTGCAGCAACTGCAATAAGATTGCTGGGCATAATTCGAGGACATGCAAAAAGAGGCAGCTAGCTACAAAGCTAATGGATGCACATCAGGCTGTGTATGGCGCCACCGGCTCCAAGAAAAATGTAAAAGTCTGCATCAAGAACTTGCTTGCACAGCAGAAGTACAATGACAGTGGAGATGAAGAAGAGACAGTTGATACTGACGAGGAAGAAGACTCTGAAGATGAGGATGATTATGAAGATGGGGAAGAAGATGGGGATGATGACAAATGTGCAGAAGAAGAAACAGATCAAAGTCAACCAAAAAACACAGAAACAGAGTCGGAATAAGTACCAGAACTCCCACGAGGGCTAAGGATTTGCAGGATATGCAACCAGAAAGCTGGACACAACGCAAGGACTTGCCCACACCGGGACGAGATAATACAACAGCAAATTTCTGATCAACAAGGACGTAAGCAGCAAGATGGGAAGAAAATGATGCCCCAGGGTATAAGGACCTGTGGTAAATGTGGTAAAATCAGTGGGCACAATGCGAGAACATGTGAGAGGTTGAGACTCGAGGATGAACTACGACAACAAATGAAGACGGATGCTACTAAAGGTGGCAATCTAACTGAACAAGAAGAGATGTACAAAGCTGATCCTCAACCACTAGCACAACAACAGCAACAGCAAACACGACGAAGCAGCAGGTTAAACAAGTAGTCGGAAAAAAGACAAAGATTCACACAGCCAAACCTGTGAAAAAGAAGTTCAGATTACATATTCCTTTACATATTCATATTACTTGTCGGAGAATAGGCCCAGGAACCGGGCGTATCTCACGGGGTAAGAATCGAGCAAGGGGCTGAACACGGAGTCAAACAACCTCCAACGTTCCACGGCGACGGTGCTCGTCGGGCTCGTCGGAGGGGAACACTGCAGAGAGGGGACGCACAGTATTACCCAGGTTCAGGGCCCTCTTGTGGAGGTAAAGCCCCTACGTCCTGCTTGGCTGTATTGCTTGTAGAGGTTTTTCAGTACAGGGAGAGCCTGTGGAGCTCGAGGTAGCTACAATGGCTAAAAACCCTAGCTGAACCAGGGGGTGAACTTAGATCTAAAACCCAACCAGGAATCGAACCCTTGGCACGGGAGTACCCTCCCTCCTTTTATAGTCGTCTTGGTCCTCTTCCGCCCAAACATTTGGGCGGGAAGGGTTGCCACATCCCGACGAAGGAGGAGGCACGGTGCACCATAAAGGTGAAGTCCACCATAAAGGTAGAGCCCATGGACGCGGTCCACGGCAGGGGAGCAGCGTCACCAAAGCTGAAAAGAGGCACCGTCCAGCCAGGACGGTGGGCTGGCGCAGCAGACGTGGAACGGGTCCCGCGGTGACGTCGCCGTTGGAGCGTAGCTGCAGGCGGTCTCCTTATCACCAAAGTGGCAAGCCTCGTTGTCCGCTTTGCTTGGTGCCGCTTTGTTGACCCCTTTATTCATCAGAACGGCAACTGGGGCGCTGGCGTCATCGCGCTTTGGCGCGCCAGTGACTCTGCGGGAAGCGCAGAGCCCATGTGCGCTCTGCCGCGGAGGCAGAGCTGGCTTCGAGAGGAAGGAAGCCTCCCGAGGCGAAAAAGCCTCGGCAAGCTTCGCGGCTTAGTCCTTAGCCGAAATCCTGGTGGCGCCTTGAGGCGCCTTCTTGTAGAGAGATCCCCTGTCGAGACTCGACAGGCTTGGAGAGCCTCTACAGGCTGAGAGCCTGGTCCTTAGCGGAAATCAGACCGAAGAGTCCCTTGGGCCTTGGCAGGCCGGCCCGTGGTACCCTGGTTTCTACTGTGCCGACAGTAGCCCCCGGGCCCACGATGGGCACGCCGGAGTTGCCGACGGAGGCGAAGCGTCGAGGGCCCAACAGAGCCTGCCAGGGCCGCGACACGTGGAGCGCGACGGTTGCGCCCGCGGCCACGATCTCCTCGGCTTCAACGGGCGTCGTGGTGGGACCCGCCACGACCAGGCGCCCGGTCAATAAAGTCTGGGCGCGCAGACTGCGCCCGTCACTTCTCCCATTACTCCGCCGCCCACTTCTTCCAAACGATTTCTTCTCCCCAGAGCGCTCCTTCTCCACGGTTGTCTTCTTCCTCTCCGGCGAGCGATGGCACCCAAGAGAGCGGACACCGACGCGAAGGGCAAGGCCACGGTGCAGGCCGGCTCGTCGGCCGGCGCGTCGGCGGCGGCGTTGCGCGGTGCGGCCCTCATGGCGGCGATGCCGCCGACCCGCGTCTCCGCGGCGGCGATAGCCAAGGTGCGTCACCTGGTGGCGGCGGGCTCCAACGAGCAAGGGGCCACCGAGATGAGGCCAAGCGGCAGCAGGCTCGCCGACGAGTTCTACCCCATCTTCCTCCACACTCTCTATGCTGGCCTTGTACCGCCATTCTCTGATTTCCTTCTGGCGATTCTGGAGACGTATCAGATCCACTTGCTCCATCTTCACCCCAACTCCATTCTCATTCTTTCCATCTTCGCCTACCTTTGCGAGGCCTACATCGGCATTCGCCCTTCGGTGGAGCTCTTCCGCAGCTTCTACTCCCTCCGGAGCAGCGCCGCCGGCGAGCACCTCGGCTGCGTCTCCTTCCGCATCGCCGCCGCCAGGAGCGAGAACTACATCCCCATTGCTTGGCGCGGTGAGAATGCCATCACCATGGTGACGAAGAAGGTGGACGGCTTCCGCGAGCGGTGGCTCTTCGTCGACGCTAAGATGAGGAACCCCCTCCTGGAGGTGCCGGAGGGGCCCCCGGCGAAGTGGGCGCGCTGGGGGAGTGCAGAGTTCACCGGCCGAAAACTTGATGCGGTGTACACATACATCCAGCGTATCCGCGAGGCAGGGGTCACCGGCCAGATGGTGGCCAGAGACTTCTTGAGGCGCCGGATTGCCCCCCTCCAATGGCACTCTGAGCCGATGTGGAGCTACAAGGACAAGACGGACGCGATGAGGCTGAGCCGAGACAGCCTCCAGCCTGAGGTGCTGAGCCAAGTCCTGGGGGTGCTCTTCGCCTCCAAGACAACAATCCCGCTGCCTGCCCAAGACGACGCACGGCCGCTCATCGCCTTTGCCGAGGAGAGCATCTCGGAGCATCGCCGGGGCATGCCGGTGTTCGACGAGTGGGGAATAGTACCCGCGGGCCACCGCGGGCCCCGCCCCAACCCGTTGGCGGCGGAACCGGAGAGCATGGATGCACCCCCGGAGCAGGAGGAGGCTGAAGAGGCTGGAGAGGACTCGGGAGCCGAGGACGCACCCACCGAGGGCGAGGCCTCGAGGGGCGCCAGCTCTGCGGGCGGGGACGAGGCGTCGACAGGCGCCAGCCCTGTTGGCGAGGACGAAGTGGCGAGGGGCGCCAACCCCTCGAGAGGCTCCGTCAGCTCCTCGAGGAGCATTCCCGCCGACGTGGACCTCCAGGTGCTCTCCTCCAGCGATGAGGAGGGTGCCTTCTACGTCGCTCGCTCCAAGCGCGTCGAGGAGGAGAAGGAGACGAGCGGCGGCGGGGGTGGGCGCAGCGAGCCCCGCTCCAAGGCTGTCCACGACAGAAGCGCCGCGACAGCGAGGAGCGCTTCTCGCGAGGAAGCAAGGGTGCCTCCAGAGGAGGCCGGAGCAAGCAACACCCAGCCACCCAGGGTGAAGAAGAGGGTGTGGGTGATGGCCGACGAGTAAGTCTCGATTCTTCTTTTTCTTTGTTGCTTCACTTCTTGGAGATCCCCTTGAAGGACCTCAGACTTGCCTTTCTTTCAGGGAACCTGCGGCGCCAAAGAGGCGGCGGCTCCGCAAGGTTGGAGAGACCACCAGCGCCTCTGTGGAGACGCCTGCGGCGGGCGAGCCGGTGGTAACCAGAGAAGGCATCCAGAAAACAGAGGAGTGCGCAGCCGGCGGTGGAGTCCACGATCTGGTCGATCCTCGGGAGGGGATAGGGGTCCTTGGGGCAGGCCTTGTTGAGGTCGGTGAAGTCGATGCAGAGGCGGCTTCCTCCGGTGTGCTTGGGAACGACAACACCGTTGGCGAGCCAAGTGGGATGGACAACTTCCTTGATGATGCTTGCTTTCTTCAACTTTTCTACTTCCTTGACGATGAAATCTTGCTTTTCTGGCGCTTGACGTCGCGCCTTTTGCTTCACGGGGCGTGCGTTTGGACACACGGCTAAGTGGTGCTCGATCACCTCCCTCGGTACGCCGGACATATCTGACGGTGTCCATGCGAACATGTCAGAGTTTGCCCTGAGGAAGGCGACGAGCGCGCTTTCCTATTTGGGAGGCAGGTTGGCGCCGATGGTGACGCTAGCCCCCGAGCCGCTTGCCTCCAGAGACACCTGCTTTGTCGCGGCCTTCTCTTGAGAGAACAGCTGCTTCTTCTTCGCGGGGGGCCTCGGGAGGGGTTCTTCGTCCTCGTCAGCAGGGGACGCCACCGCGGCAGCCTTGTAGGCTGCCTGCGCAGCGTACAGGGCGTCAGAGACCACGCCGCGGATGACGATGGTGCCGCCCGAGCCAGGGAGCTTGACGAGGTTGTAGGCGTGGTGGGTGACTGCCATAAACTTGGCGAGGGCGGGGTAGCCGAGGATGGCGTTGTAGGGCAAGCCGATGTGCGCGACGTCGAAGTCGATCAGCTCGGTGCGGTAGTTGGCCTGTGTGCCAAAGGTGACTGCAAGCCTCACTTGCCCTAGAGGGGCCGTGAGGCCCTCTGTCACCCCTGAGAAGGGCCTGGTGGGCATGAGCCGCTCGTAAGGCACCTGAAGCTTCTCGAAGGTCTCGACAGAGATGACGTTGAGCGTCTTGGAGACGGCAATGTTGTTGATGGTGGGGGTGCAAACCAGCGGGATGGTGCCAACAGCTGAGGTGGACTTGGGGTGGTCGCCGGAGTCGAAAGTGATGGGGTACTGGGACCACTTGAGGGGCCTGGAGGCCTCAACCCCGGGAAGCGCTGCCGCGACCTCGCGAGCGAGTTGCTTGAAGTGACGGTTGGAACTGGGGGCCTGGGCCCCGCCGAGGATGCAAGCAGCGCCGCGAGGCACCTGGTAGCCCTCAGGAGTCTCGGCAGGGAGGTTATCGTTCGTGGGTTGAGCGGCGTTGGCCTGGGGGTTCTGCTGGTAGTTGTTGTCGTAGTTGTTGTTCCAGCGTCGCCCCCTGCGGCCGCCGCGGCCGCCGCCGCGGCCACCGCGGCCTTGCTCCCCCTCGCGTGCCTCGCGAGCCTCGCGAGCCTTGCGAAGCCTCTTGAGGTCGTAGCAGTCCTCGGTGGCGTGGGAGTGCCTGTTGTGGTAGATGCAGAAAGGGCGGTCATCCTTCTTCTCGGTGCCCGCGGCTGAAGTGGCAGCGCGAGGCTGCTTGGCGTCGGGTTCGGCCGCGAGGACCGCGGTGGTCTTGCGCTTCTCGGAGGATTTCTTCTTCTTCTTGGAGCTCTCAGTGGGGTCCTCAGGCTCGTTCTTGACGAACAGGCGGCCCTCTTCAGCCTTGGCGCACTTGTCCGCCAAGTCGAAAAGCTTGACGACGGTGGTGATGTTGTCGTGGATGCCAAGCTTCTCGAGCATCCACACGTCCGTGACTCCAGAATGGAAAGCCGAGATGACCTGTGCGTCTGTGGCGTTGGGAATCTTGTTCCGCACCTGGCTGAAGCGCTGGATGTACTTGCGGAGGGTTTCGCCAGGCTTCTGGCGCACGCCGCGGAGATCGTTGTACGTGAGGCCGCGCTCGTACGTGCCCTTGAAGTTGGCGATGAAGCACTTGCAGAGGTCCTCCCAGGAGCCGATGGACTCGGCGGGGAGGTTGGTGAGCCATGAGGACGCAGAGTCCTTGAGAGCCATGGGGAACCAGTTCGCCATGACCTTGTCGTCGCCCCCGGCGGCCTGGATGGCCAGGGTGTAGAGCTGCAGGAACTCCAACGGGTTGTTCTTGCCGTCGTAGCGTGGAGGGAGGTCCGGCCTGAACTTGGTCGGCCAGACGACGCGGCGAAGGCTGCGGGTGAACGCAACCGTGGTGCCATAGGTGACCACGCCGTCGGCGAGAGTGGCGCGGAGGTGACGCCCGGCGGCGGCGACGTCCTGGACGGCGCGGTTGTGGCGTTGTTGGCCGCGCTCGATGTTTACGCGGGCGTCCTCGGGGGCTCGCTGCACGATTTGGCAGTCGTGCGGCGACGAGGCGTGTGAAGCAGCGCGGTTGTCGCGGGGAGGAGCCCCCGCCGGAGCAGGTTGCGGTGGAGCTGGAGCGGGCGCGGGTTGGCGAGGTGGTGCAGGAGGAGCGCCTTGCGCTACGTCTCCCGCACGACCAGAGGGGACCAGCGAGCGAGACGGCGCGGGAGCGGCGACGCGGGCGGCGCCGATGAGCTCGGAGAGGCGATGAAGCCAGGCTTCGTGAGCCTCCGGGTTGGGACGGTACCGCAGCAGCTCCTGCGCCATGAGGAGCGCAGTTGCCGGGCTGGGCGCAGGGCGGCCCAGCGAAGAGGCAGCACCGTCGCGCGACGGGTGAAGGGAGGAGGCTTCCTCTTCGCCGAGGTCGTCCTCGGTGTGGACGTCGTCGTCGTCCGCTGGGTGCTCGACGCGGGGCTCGGGGTCGACGTGGCGCTCCGGAGCAGTGTTTCCACGAGGGCGGCCGCGCTGCCTGCCGGCGGGAGGAGCAGTGGCAGCGCTGGCCGTCCGGCGAGCGAGACGCTCAGCGCGAGAGCCAGCCATGGTGGTGTCGAGGTTGAAGATGCGCCTCAGCCCCCTACCTGGCGCGCCAAATGTCGGAGAATAGGCCCAGGAACCGGGCGTATCTCACGGGGTAAGAATCGAGCAAGGGGCTGAACACGGAGTCAAACAACCTCCAACGTTCCACGGCGACGGTGCTCGTCGGGCTCGTCGGAGGGGAACACTGCAGAGAGGGGACGCACAGTATTACCCAGGTTCAGGGCCCTCTTGTGGAGGTAAAGCCCCTACGTCCTGCTTGGCTGTATTGCTTGTAGAGGTTTTTCAGTACAGGGAGAGCCTGTGGAGCTCGAGGTAGCTACAATGGCTAAAAACCCTAGCTGAACCAGGGGGTGAACTTAGATCTAAAACCCAACCAGGAATCGAACCCTTGGCACGGGAGTACCCTCCCTCCTTTTATAGTCGTCTTGGTCCTCTTCCGCCCAAACATTTGGGCGGGAAGGGTTGCCACATCCCGACGAAGGAGGAGGCACGGTGCACCATAAAGGTGAAGTCCACCATAAAGGTAGAGCCCATGGACGCGGTCCACGGCAGGGGAGCAGCGTCACCAAAGCTGAAAAGAGGCACCGTCCAGCCAGGACGGTGGGCTGGCGCAGCAGACGTGGAACGGGTCCCGCGGTGACGTCGCCGTTGGAGCGTAGCTGCAGGCGGTCTCCTTATCACCAAAGTGGCAAGCCTCGTTGTCCGCTTTGCTTGGTGCCGCTTTGTTGACCCCTTTATTCATCAGAACGGCAACTGGGGCGCTGGCGTCATCGCGCTTTGGCGCGCCAGTGACTCTGCGGGAAGCGCAGAGCCCATGTGCGCTCTGCCGCGGAGGCAGAGCTGGCTTCGAGAGGAAGGAAGCCTCCCGAGGCGAAAAAGCCTCGGCAAGCTTCGCGGCTTAGTCCTTAGCCGAAATCCTGGTGGCGCCTTGAGGCGCCTTCTTGTAGAGAGATCCCCTGTCGAGACTCGACAGGCTTGGAGAGCCTCTACAGGCTGAGAGCCTGGTCCTTAGCGGAAATCAGACCGAAGAGTCCCTTGGGCCTTGGCAGGCCGGTCCGTGGTACCCTGGTTTCCACTGTGCCGACATTACTATATATAGCTATGATGTAGAAATGATGTAAACAGAAAAACATAAATGTCTGCTGTTGGAACATCCATGGACATGTAAGACCTTTTCGTGTTGCCAAAAATATATATAGAAAACTGAGCTGAAGTTCACTTGTATATGAACAGGGAGTTCAGTCCTTTATGTGTAATGATATCAGATTAGTATAAAAAGATGATTGGGGTTGCAGATATGAAATATACTGGAAGTTCACAAGTTATAAAATTTAGTAAAAAAAAGTATATTACTCACATGGAGAAACTAGTTCACATGTGAATATATGGAAGTTCACTTTTCCCAAAAAAAATGTTGTTCACATTTCGAAAAAAAGGATGATAAAATCAATAAGTATAATTGAAAAAAAGGGGTGATGTAGTTCACTAGTGTTGACGAAAAGGAGTTCATATCAATGTGCAGATATTACAACATGTTACGACAAAAAATATCACAGAACAAACTTGTAAAAAAAGATGACAACAATAATATTGTGGTAAGTTTCAAGAAGAGATCATGAGAAGTTCACATGATTGATAAATCATATTTCACATGATACATCAGACTGGTAAGGTTCTGTTGCAAACATGTCATCACACACATACAAAAAAAGTATAAACAAAACTCAAAAGGTAAACTATTTTTCACCTAAACATCACTTGAGCAACATTACAATCAGGTTGACACCCCACTAAAAAAAAGTTCATACAATGGATAACTAGCTGAAAACTACATTTATTAAAGTCAACTACTTCCATGGGAGAAGTCCGCGGGGATTATTGAACTTGTTGAGTCAACAATTGCTGAGTTGAATCGGAGCCCAAACTCAGAAGAAGAACAAGATCTTTGATTTGACTCGGCCAATCCGCAGGAGATATCTCGTTCTTTGGGTGGAACAAAAGCTGGTACATGTACTCGGCCTTCCAATCTTCAACACGTCTCTGGTCAGGTAAGAAAAAATAAAAACAATGAACAGCAACAAGAATTAGTAACCAAAATATATGGCTGCAAGAAAAGAAAAAGGAAAAAGTAAGTTATAGTTCAGGGTTTACATCTTTCTTCTTCAACTTCTCAACAATCTTAACACCGTCAAATGTGCAGGCCATTTTCAATGTATAGAAACCGCATTCATTTGGCCCCTGCTCCGGTACAGCCACAAAGTTGCACCTATCTGCAGCAGTTACCCAGTTGTGAACAAAATGCTTATTGTAAGCTGCAGTGCCATAAACTTCCTTCAGTACAGCAACCATCCTAGAAATCTGATGAAAAACAAAAAGTTGGTCACAGATGGTTAAAAACCAAAAAGACAAAACAGAAAAAGATGTACTCAAAAGTTAAGAGGAAAACAAACATATACTTACAATTTCAACACGATGCTGGTGGTGCTTGCTTCTGGTTGTGTGCTTAAGTTGGGAATACCTCCTCGAGTCAAAAACATCCAACGTGCCAGTGTATTTGTTAATAACCTACAACGTGTGATGTCCTTGATTGAAATGAGGGATCATAATCTGTGGATCATTAAAAAATGAACTTCAGAAAACATAAAAAGAAGTCCACATGCATAAAGAGGAGCATGCATAAAACAAACCTCCTGGAAACTACAAAAGAAGTCCACATCTAAAAACATGAGTAAGTTCTGGAATTTTTAAAACATTGAATTACTGAAAAAGGAAAAAATCAGTACAAAAAAAGAAGCTCGCATGATGTAACTCAAAAATGAAGTCCACGTGTATATGATGAAGAAGTTCATATAAAAACAGAAAAGGAGTTCATAATAAAAGCAAAATAAAGGAAGTCCACATGTATGAAATGATGAAGTTTACTTAAATGAAAAACATAAAAAAGAGATAATACTAACCAGATTTGACTTAAGCAAGTTTTCACTTGGCCTGACATAATGGTGAAACATCTTGGCAGATGCTTTTACATCAAAAGGTGCCCTCTGCAGCACATTACACTTGGAATCTTTCAGTTCGAATGGCACAAAGTCAAGAAGGTACTGTAGAAAAGAAAAACGGATGAATATGTCAGATAAAAAGAAGAAGGAAAATACTATGATAAAAATTCACAAAAGACATACCGGTATAACATAAGGGCCTAGCAAAACGCGATCACCCGACTCAAACATTTTCTTCATAATAGGATCATCCTTCCAGTAAGAAATAATGTAGTCCATTATCTCAGATTCCATCATTTCAGCACGCCCAAACAGTCTGTACATGTAGTTGCTGTCGATAATGACAGGATCGTCATACTGGTTTGTAAACTGCACGAGCGGTGTCCTACAGAAATTATAATAGAATGAATATAGATTTAACATAATGAAAATCAGACACATATCAAAAACAAAAAGAAAAAAAAAGTTGATTACTCACTTCCCATGTTCTCCGACAAATTCCTTACTTAAGATGAGCTCCTTCAGTTGCTTCGCTTCATTCAAGTATGGGAAGGTGGGTGGCACAAACTTTGGTACATCAGGCCTTAATTTAATGGCAACTTTGGAAGGCCTCTTGTTTGAAAGAACAGGAGCTTTCGCACGAGGTAGAATAGGAGACATAAAATCATCACTGCTGCCTGCTGAACAAACCTCCACATCAGCAGTAAGCTTCCGGGCTAAGTTGGTAACAAAATCATCATCGTCATCGGCATCTATAAGAATGGCGTCTACCACATTCTTGCCGACCGGTAACGATCCCTTCTTAACAGATTTTGGTTTAGCAGAAGGATTAATCTTCTTGATAACCTTGTTTATTTTGCTTTCAAGTTTCTCAAACTCTTCACGAGGAATGATTTCAACCTCTGGAGTGAAAATCTGGGTCTCAAATATGGAGAAATCATCCTCCTCTATACAAAGGCTTACTCCTGCGTTCACAGATAAAACAAAAAAGAAATGAGAAAAAAAAACAAAAAATATATACCAGCATCAATGTGAACTAAAAATGATCCCTGCATAAACACATAGCATACCTGCATCAACGCCTAACAGGCCGCGTAGATCAATGTTGAAATCACCTCTGGTAAGCCAACCATACAGAAGAGTCATCCTTATGTTAAGGATATCATTCTGGCTGAAAATTACCATTCTTTTGCCATCATATGTTAGCAAAATCTGTAGCATAAAGAACCCACAATCGCGCCTACGCATAAGAATGATAAAAAAAGCACATAAGAAAAAAGAAGTTCACATACTGTACATGAAGAAGTTCACCATAATAACAGAAAAAGGTTCAGTCCATGCACAGCAACAAAAAAAAGAAAAATGAACTTACGTATTCAACTGACGCGGCACTCGAACATAATCATACTTCCAATTGTCAATAGACCTGGGCTGAAATGGAACACATTTTGCATCTGAAGCTCCCCTCCATAATTTCTTGATATTGGTAGCCATTGTATGTAAAACCCTTTTGGCATCTGGGTCGTCAGGTCCACGTAGTGAATCTAGAAGCTCGAAACGATTAGAAGCAAGGTTGACAGCAACTACGCAGAAATGACCAGGGACGCCTAGGACCGGGGGATCAGGAGGATCAAGCGTGCCAAAGAGAACCTGGGGAAAAAAGATAAGGAACACAGTATGAAAAAAGACAGAAAATTGAGAGAAAAAAAAGATGACAAAATGAAAGTAGACAACATATAAAAGATATATGTCTGCTTACAATTTTCTTCTTGTCCAGTCGTTCTTCTGCATCTAAACTAAATAAATTCTTCACTGAACGAGACGTTAGATTTCCTTCAAATATCAGCCTCTGATAGAAAAAGGTATTCCCATAAAAAAACAGGAAGTAAAGTTAATATACATGAAGAAAACATATAGAGAAAATAAGGATGCAAAAGAATAAGAAACACAAAAACAGTTCCTGAAAACTTACACTAATGAAAAATGGTACAACCAACTTATCAGAATTCCTAAACTTTTGACGGAGCAAATAAGTTCCCACCGGCGCAGTTAACGAGCAAAGGAAACCTCTTGGACTAAAAGCATCTGCCACTTGGCCAACCGTGCATTCACATTCAGCATTGCTGAATAGTATCTGATCCCTGAAAACATACAAAATGATATATATAAAAGAGAAGATACAAAGAAGTTTTTTAGATTTTGAAACATACCATGAAGTTCATTAGTGTTTGGAACAAAGTTCACTGCTGATGAAGTTCATGCAGTACTACTATTTTATTTTGGTGCATAAGAAGAAAGTAGTAATGCATGAAAAGTTAACTAGACTTTAACAACATGCAATGAAGTTCACTAATGTTTTAGTACACAGTTCACAAAAGAAAATACATGAAGTTCACTTCTTGCCAACAAAAAAAATGGATAGACATAATAAAAAACAAGGAAAGATTCATTATACCTTTTTGTATGGTCCTTTCTCAACATGCACATCTTGTTATAGACATCTTTTATTATCTTCATTGCTGGGTAAGAAGACAGTGGAGGAGTTGATAATGCGCTAGAAACTGAAAAAAAAAGGAATACACAACATGAACAATGGTAAAACAGAAAACAATGAAGTTCACTTACAGTAACAAAAGAAGTGCACTTCATAACAGAAAAGAAGTTCACTCTCAGTGAAAAAAGATAAAGTAAGTAACATGAGTAAAAATTGTGAAGGTTCATTATAGCACCGGTGTGAATATAAAGAAAGGTATGAACAGGGATCGCGTCGTGGAACATGATACGTACAATAAAAAAGATGCCCAACATCAGGAACATATAAATATAAAGACTGTTCCCTAGTTTAAAAAACATTGTATGTTACATCATTGTAGAATGGGGTGGTAAAAAGGATAATGGTTTCTAATCAAAGGTTCTTGCCTATTTCTTCAACAGAATCTTGTGGCCAAGTGAACAGTTCTCTAGAAGAGTGAGAAGATCCATCATATGTAGTATCATTGCTGTCTTCCTTCTGGTCCACTAAAACAACATGATCATCCACGTCATCGGGATCTCCAACAGTTGCACCGACAGGCACATCAGCTTGGGTGTGTGAGGGCTGAACTGCTGCGTCATTTTTGCTTGCATCAGTGGCCAACGCAGGAACAGATGCTTGATCGTCAGATGGGTCATGTTCCTCAACAGCTGTAGCATCTGCAGCAGCGACAAGAACTGATATGTCAGTGGTTCAATATCTGAATTTGTTGTATCAAAATTCTGTTCCAAGCCACCAATATCAGGTCCATCATTGAGACCACCATGGATATTATCAAGGTTCTCATAAATGTCACTGCCAGCATCTTCATCACAATCCCCACCGCTTTCATCGTGAGGCGGAGACACTGGGGTCGAAGCACGCTGCTTAAAACAGTAAGCATCTACATCAGTTTCTTCTTCAGAATGCTGAGAAGCAGCCTCTTCAGCTAGTCTAGCATCTTCCTGCATGAGATAGAAGACAAAAACAATCATATAACTGCAAAAAAAGAAAACAAAAGAAAATTAAGAACAAAAGGGCCATGTGTTACCTCGGCTTCTGCTGCTGATTGACCTAGACCTATGTCAGGATGGAAAGCAACATTGTCAGCAGACAACACGGTATCAGCACCCGTAACTTGATCAGTAGACACCCGTTCTTTAGCAGATGCTATCTTTCATACATTTTACAAGCTGTATCCTGCTTCAAATCAAGACTACGAAAACCTGAGAGCAAAGAAGATGCAGCTTGCATCAAGCTATCAATAATTACTGTTTCATCTTGTGCATGCTCTTGAACAATATGTTCAGACAATGCATCATCATAGTACAGCCCGGAGAATCTCCTAATGCGATCAGAAGTTGTAGGGATATTGTGAGAGAGATTCTCAACTTTCTCCAAAAACTGTACAATCTGATCAATGACAGGGATAGCAGAAGATGCTCCGCAGTCTGAAGCCGGCTGGTGCCTATCTGCAGATTTTGTTGGAAGCTGTTGTGAAAGATCAACATCATGATGAGCAAGTGGCTGGGGCCTCGTAATGAAGCTCTTCAATAGGCAGAATATAAGAATAAGCAATCTGTTTGCGGCCTTTCCACTGCCAACAAAAAATAAAAGAGACAAAAAGATTATATTAAACATGAAAAAGAAGATGCACACTGAAAATAAGAAAAAATGTAATTAAAAACAAGAAGTTCACTTAAAGAGTAATTGAAATTCACTTACATAAAACACAAAAATGAAGTTCATTGTGAGGCACCACATAAGCATATTAGGTAGTTTTTCAATACTTGTTACATGCAGGTTAAACTATACATGTATTTAGAAGTTCATTATTATGAATTAAATTAAAAAAAGAAGTTCACTTAAAAAGTGATTGAAGTTCACTATGAGGGGCCAAAACATCTGGGTGGTTTCCAAAAAACTATTACATACAGGTCAACTATATATGTATTTAGAAGTTCATTAACTTGAAAAAAAAAAAGTTCAAGTACTAACCCCAACTTTCCCAAACTTGTACTTGGAAAGATCCCAACCACCATTGACTATCATGTCAAGATAGAAATATCTCTCAAAGGTTTCTCATGAAGATATTTTGCTCGCGGTGTCTCAGTATGCATGACAGAAAACTTCGGGATATAGCAGCTGTCAAGATACATGACAGTAGGCACAAGACAGCAACCTTCAGGCCCAGCCTGCGGAATTGATCTGTTCTGATACTTAATAGCAGCTCGTTTAATCTCATCTACAACTACCTGGCAAAAATCCATAGTGGCCATCTTTTCATAGTTCATACCAACAAGCATGGTGGCCTCCCGTCCAATACGAACTGCTGAACCAGGACATAAAGCTTGTTAAACAAAATGGCAAAGAACACCTTAACAGCTACATCAGCCTTTTCAGGGACATCCACTAAACGAGCTAGAAGATTACGCAGATGCTTGGTTTCAATGCTATCTTTGCTGCTGAAACCAAGTTCTGCCTTCAGAATTGCCAACGATTCATCATGACCGGAATCAGCAGGGCGTGGGGCTGTGTCATCTCCAATCGGGAAACCAAAAACCTGATGAACAGCAACTCTATTGACATGAAGAACGTTTCCTGCCCCACAATCTATATTCATTGATGATGTATCAATGATCATCATCAAATGACACATCAACTGTCGACTAATATTGCCCTCCAAAACCCATTCAAAAACACACCCAAAACCAGCTTCCCGCACCTTTTCAATATGGATATCCTTCAGTAACTTCACCGCGGAAAGAACTTCACCAAGAGAACAACGGACTGTTTGCTGGAAACGCTTCTTTTCAACAATTTTTTCTGAAACAGCTCCTTTCTTCTTCCGAGCTTGAGTCTTGTTGATAGCTCTTGGTATCTTGACATGGATACTGGTTTTCATGGAATTACCAGTAGGTGGGGCACCACCTCTAGTTTTCTTTTTTCCAACCTCCTAAAAAAGAAGGATAAAAACATGAGATCAAGGAAGTTCACTAACAAATAACATGTAGTTTTGAATGTAAAACTAGATGAAGTTCATATTAAAACATGATAACGCTTGCAAAAATATATATATATAAAACATGAGGAGAAAGACCTCACCTTATCCTCAAAATCTGATGAATCATCCTCAGGAATTTGATCAGGAACATATGTTTTGTCAGTTGCACGACTGCGTTTCACGCCCCTTGATTTAACAGTATATAATGACTGATCATGCCTGTCACATTTGTCCACAGAGAGACGCGGACTGCGACGAGAAGGGGAAACAGCATCAGTTGCAGCAGACAAACTGCGTTTGGTACCCCTTGATTCAACATGGACTGCATCAGCATCCAAAGCAAAACGCGGACTGCGACGAGAAGGGGAAACAGCATCAGTTGCAGCAGACAAACTGCGTTTGGTACCCCTTGATTCAACATGGACTGCATCAGCATCCAAAGCAAAACGTGGACTGCGACGAGAAGGGGAAACAGCATCAGTTGCAGCAGACAAACTGCGTTTGGTACCCCTTGATTCAACATGGACTGCATCAGCATCCAAAGCAAAACGCGGACTGCGACGAGACGGTGAGACACCGGCAAACTTCACAGATGTCTTGTGAACAGCAACCTTATCTTTCTTGCAGACAGGTTGTGGTTCAGAAATTTCTTTGAGGGTTTCATCTGCAGTAGCTGCTTGAGCTTCAACATTTGGTTTCTTGTGAGGATACTTTCTGTAATACAATTTCAAATCCTCATTGAACCTATAAAACCTAGCAGCATGTTGTTCATTGTATTTGGAAATCTGCTCCTCAACCTGATGAGCTTGGGTAACTTCTTCCGTGCCATCCACGGTTTGCGACTGAGTGTCCTGCCACACAGGAGTGGATTCTGGAACCGCATCTGTCTCAACATTATCCTGCTGCAAAGGCGTGGAGTCAAAAACAGGGCCAATTGTCCGTTCACCACTATGAAGAATACCAGCAACCACAGCAGACCGCACTGGCAATGGCGTATCATCAAACACAGGAGAACCACGTGCCACGCCTGGCGTACCATCAAATAGTGGATTAACAGTGTTTGCAGGAGACTCTGTTGCAGAAAATTCCTTATTAATCATATCTATAGTGATATTGATGGAATCATCAGCTATAAAAAAAACAAAAACAAAGAGAAAAATTAGTTAATTTGCATAAATTCAAAGAAAAATCTAACATAACAACCCAACAAAAAATAAAAACAAAGAAGTCCACTTAGGGGCCTATAAAAGGTTAATACTGTTAACAATATCAGCAAAAAAATGAATGCAATAAACCCAATTGAAGTTCACATATCATAAGAGATAAAAAGCATAACAGTAAACACACAGATTATAGCAGGAAAAGAATATTGAAAACCACTAACATACAGTTCACATAAAGCATATTTTAAGTTCACAAACCTACTAGGATGAAAAATCTGATAACTACTGAAAACAAATGAAGTTCACATACTTTATAGAGTGTAGTTCACATACTGATTCAATGAAAAACTGAAACATTAAAGATAATACCTGACCGCGGGGAGTCCTTCATGAATAGAAACTGTAACAATCACCCACGCAAAAAATCCTGAAAAAAAAATGCGTAAAAAAAGAGTGACAAAAAACAATAAAAAAACATGATGAACAGATGAAAAAAAGGGGGAAACTATGGAGATTGTCGAATGCGAGGACGCTCACCTCCCCTACCCCAACCACCACGGCTGACGGGAGCAGTTCCACGCGCCGACAGATCACCGCAGCCGACGGGAGCAGTTCCACGGCGGAAACCCTAACCCGGAGAAGCGACGCCGAGGCGGGATGAACTCCAATGTCCACCGCCAAGCTTCTCCGGTGGGTATAGATGGAGGAGAAGCGGTCCCGCAGGCGAAGAAGAGCTGCGGAGCGGCGGGCGAAGGAGACTGGCGGGACGGAGGACGAAGCAGAGCAGTGGACGCGGCGGAACGAAGGAGATCGGCGGGCGCACAGCGGAGAACAGCAGCGGGCTCGGGAGGTGGAAGAAAAGCGGCGGGGCGGCGGGCGATGGAGAGCAGCGGGGCGGCGCGCGATGGGGTGCAGCGGCGGTTCGTCGCCGTCGTCGCCGAAGAGGGGAGAGAGAGGAGTGGAGCGGTTTGACAGAACCGGGAGCGCGCGTTGGGTTGGAAAAAATTAATGTGTAATAAAAAAATTTAGTTCCGGTGTATTAACAGAAATAAAAAAAATATGGGGGGGGACCCCCCCCCCCCAACCCCCCCCCCCCCCCCCCCCCACACCTTTTCCAAAACTCGTACACCAAGAAAAGTACAAAAATTGTTCAATCTGGTAAAAAATAAAGAAGTTCACAAAGGAAAGAGATGAAGTTCACAAGTGGTTCTACAATAGCTATTCTAGAACTAGTTCGAGAATAGCTGACCTATATATATATATATATATATATATATATATATATATATATATATATATATATATATATATATATATATATATAGTCCACCTAATGGGCTGCTACATTAGAGGCCCATTAGCACTATAAATCCAATAAGATGGACCGCATCCAAACTATGTTCCATACCCCTTAAGTGTGTGACCCTATAGGTTCACGTATAGATGGAGATGGCACGAGTACACTACTTGACCAATAATCGGTAGCGGCCTCTAGCAAGACGTGCCGACTCCCAAGTACACGTAAAGATCATATCGGACGAACCTGCCACAATATTGCATACTTGTTCCCTTTGCCTCACGATATATACTGATTAAGCTCAAGGTGAGAACTTGTCATCCTTGTAGTAGCTCGATCATCTTTCTCGATCTCCATGACACGGAATCCCTGAAACAAGGTTAACACTTAACCGAGAGTACGGCGATACATTTTCTGGATCCGGTCATTCGAGTGGCCAAGACATATCTCTCTGCATGCACAGAGGGGCAAATCCCATCTTGATCAACCATGACTCGCAGCATGTTTCGTGACAAACCCGAAAGCTACCTTTATAGCTACCCTTTCACGGTGTAGCGTTTGATAGCCCCAAAGTAAGTCCTTACACATCCCAAGCACATGCGAAGATCTCAGGTCTAAGGAATCAACATACACATTGTATGAGATCAGCTGATGACATGAAAGAATAGATATTCTCACAGTGTCTCATGGTGGGTCAGTCCAACTCCATGTTCCTAACATGAGTCCACATTATTGATCGACATCTCCATGTCAATGATCCGTGAAACATGATCATCCATCAATACATCTGCTAGTCACTAAATCATATGCCTCCCTCGTATGATTGTTGACCAGGAACCTATTTAGAATAACTTCATAGAGATAATGGGTTTCACAAATGAATCACGTATTCATTAACCAATATCATGATAGTTTATTCAAGGGACGGAATGACAATTATTCTCTTGTCAAAGATTCATAAACTTGTGGAAATATCATCATCAATATGATTGCCTCTAGGGCATATTTCCAACAGTTTTCCACTTGCACTAGAGTCAATCATGTATCACTATACAAGAATCGAGTAACACTTACTCATATGTGCATCTAACACTCAGATTGTGGTCTACGCTTTGCTGGTGGCGCAATAACATTTGTTGCCCGTGCATAAATTGCATATAACAAAAGTCGGCCTCTCGCATGGAACAATTCCAGCTTACTGTCTTTTCAAAACTTAATATGAGCGATTATGAACTTGGTAATAAGCGGTAACATAACTCTTTACGAACAACTTCACTAACCATTGGAAAGAATCCTTTTGTGCTTCTGAAGCACCCAAAGATTTAAACCATAGCCGAGCGACTTTCACTCAAATTTGACTGATATTTGTTCATGACACTCAGAACAAATTATACACCCTTTTGGTATTCATCATGAAAATCATGCTGACATACTAACTGATGAACACTTCAACAATTATTACTTCACTAAGAAACTCTTTTCTTGTAAAGATTATAAGGATTCAATTATTAGAATATTATCCTGATCTTCATGTCTCCACATGCATGATCAATACGAGTGTACTCCCACTAATCTTGTTGCAAAACAAGACTTCTTATTGTATTGGCAAAATCAATCATTTTGACTATGTGAAACAATAACATTCACTCACAAAAGATTTTAGCATCACAATAGACTAGAAGATTTCATTATGTTCAACAATTTGAACATCAAGAAACACTTCACCACTACTTGTGTCAGCCAGGTTCATAACCTTAATGACATGCATAAATCTATTACGAGTGTAATGGTTCAAAACCATTTTCTTGAGTCGGGGTCCATCACGCTCCTTCATGTACAAGTCGTATTACCGACGAGTACATGACCTGCACTCTCTGGGTAGGCGTGTCTCAAACAAATTTGAGTCGCGTCGTGCTCCCACTAATTCTACTAGAGAAACAATTTCTCTTAGAAAGACATTACAGAACGGCAAACATTTTGCCCTCTTCATAATGCTATGATGACCTCATGAAATGACAACTCAGAACTCCTCCTGATCCATATCATATATGGTGTCTTTCATATGGTCTCATATAGCAGAACCCAATTCTACATTAGAACAACTCATTCTTACGTGGAACAAAAAAAGAACTTCGGACAAGAAAGGTTTACCATTGATCTAACCATGTCTAACAAGGTTTGATCGTATATACCACCCGAATGGTCTAACATTTGGATGCTTCGGTGGTCACAACAGTAGTGGAACAATTCCACATTGCTACATATGGTTATCACATACAGCTCAAATATATATATGTCTATGATCAAATCAAAGAATATTAATTATCTTGCCATACTCTTAACTAATGTTGTGAGACTATACGACTTTGTCAAAACTAAGATGAGTAGTCCATTCGCTAATGGAGTACTCCCACTCAACACATCATTCAAAATATCGAACAACTTTTGTTCTCTATTTAGAATTCATAACCTTCTGCCAAACGACATAAGTTATGCATGTGATGAGGGTAGAAACATAATAACATTTATCTAGTTTCATCCTCAGGTTTGACAATAGCAACAATTGCAGAAGATAAAATGCCAATGTAGCAACTATTCCTGCATTGCTATTATGAAGACCATCTTCCATCACTGCTTAACCTTTCGTCAAAACCAGCTCAAGTATCGCATTGCCCGAAGCAATCGATTAAGTATCAAGTTGTTTGACGATCAACAATGAGAATATTCACAACAAACATTACGGACAATGAAGTCACACTTCCCTTGCCCACTTTCTAGTCCTCAGAATTCATGCACCTCTTTCCTTTAATAACTGTGAATGACTAAGTGCCACTCATCATCATGAGTTAGAACAGTGATCGAATCATTGGACATAAGCTCATGCTCAGGATCACATTCTAAAACATGCTTTAGTCCTAACCTATCATTTTAAATCACTTGTCTCGGCATAATCATCACATGATCAATGCCTATTCTTAATGCTGAACTCATCTATCACATGCATCTAATGCACTTTGGTCCACTATTTATTCACGACAATCATTTGACAATCAAGATGAATGAGGGAATCAAACATTAGTCAACACTTGACAAACGGAAACATTTTCCATATTCTCAATGTAACTAAACAATTTAATTACAAGGAGATCGACCGAATTTCCTTCCGCTACCTTGCATCAATAGTATCCCCAAGATGTCATGCATCTTGACTTTTGTTTATTTCTCAAATTATACCTTTTAGTCTAACAATCAAATTGTTGACGTGCAAATTCTCATCTTGCTTCGAAAGCTCAAAGTAGTTTGCGGCAATTGAAAGAATGCAAGTAACAAGGAAACATGATGCTTCATAAGCATTTATTGAGTAGCAATAAGACACAGCTAAATAAACAAGTACACCTTGAAATATATTTTAATTTACATTCTACTTGAGAACAATTCTCCAAATATAGTATCAGCCAACTAAATAGTTCAAATAATAATCAAACTCATATAAAACTATAAAACTTATTTTAGCATTACGAAAGATAATACTACAACAGTAATACTTATGCAAAACTGAGATGTATGTTTATGAAGAAGTATCTCACAATAAACTATTTGATAAAAGATACTCCCACTAAATTCCGTATCCCTCATACGACCTTTAGTGATTCAAGATCCACATCGAACAATTCTACTAGTGAGCCGGACGCATCACCACTAGAAGACAAGGTAGATCGGTAAGCAACACTTGCTAATCATATCACATATGACTCTTGTTGTTGGGTGACATCTCTATGTCAAAACACCAACATTTATGCCCCAAGGCGCTTAATCGTTAAGATTACCTTGATAAGTTAACCAACCCTTATGCGCGTAAGTATCCGATACAAACCCATCTAGTCAACGAAAAATGATGGCACCCTACTATCATAGGCCCACCATCAAATGTAGAAGACATGGGATGGTGCAAGGTTTGGTTGGGAGGGCATATGTTTAACTTAACATTTGTGAGGGAATCTACTCTATTATGTAACACGCATGGCAAGCAACAATAACAGTAATAGAAGTAGAACTTGCAAAGGAACAAAAACAAATAGATGATATTCAAAATAACAGTAAATTTGTGCACCTTTGCGATGACGTCTTTGTCGTCATATTTTTCTCCGCTTGCCTTCTTCACGACACATCATATGCATCCGAGTACGGATAACATGCCATAACACTTTATGGTGTCTCGTATTCACTGCACATCATATGTGCACAAATGGATATAACCATATTCGCCTCAATTATCACAAAACAATTTTGCATAGAATCAAATTCTATAAAGTGAATTGGTAACATATACTGCTATAGGAATTATACTCGAAAACAATTTTCGACACCGATATCCAATCACTCAAGCACGTGAACTAATTCAGCGGCTAGTATGCAAGAGGAAATATCAACTAATCTAATTAGTCATGAGCAGCTATATATCTTCTTAACAGTGCTATAACACCTTATAACTAGTAGTCTAGTACATACACACGAGTAACATTTACTCGAATATTTATTCAAGTCTCGGAAACTCCTTTCCGACCAGGCTGACAAAAAATACTCTTAAGTTGCGACTAGTCGATCAAATTGACAAGTATCGCACTAAAGAGGCTGAGCCGATCATATCGACTAAGGAGAAAAGTGTAGCAAGGTCTATGAAACAAAACCATTATTTTAACAAAACAATTCAATCCATCGTATGAATCAAATTATCCGTACATTGCAGCTGTAAAATTTCCGCGAGTACTAGTACTGTACTAGCTCCACAGCGTCAACAGGCCACTCTAAGACTAGTTAGCAGAAATCGATCACATCGATCATAGTAGACCACGTCTACTAGGAATGTCATCTGCTAACCCCTTAGTTGAAATGCAACGCATAGCCCAAACTATATAGCCGAATAAAACAACTTTCAGCGGCAACTAATAGTCGGACTTGCTGTATGCTGTAGGATCACCACAAAACGATCAAATCGAGTGCAGGGATCGTAGTACTGTCTAACAGCAAAACTTAACTACTGCAGCATACGCGTCTGGTCGGTTGATTCAGAAGTGTACAATACAACTCCAAAACAGCTACAACAAAACAGCCGATCTCATCAGCTAGGACCAAGGTGAGTGGACCTTATCTACCAGATTAAATCTGATCCATCAGACCCAAGGTCACCTATCTTGTATGCACATAGAAAATTCAGTAAGCAGATTGCATTTCCTGCTTGTGGTGCTACCATCGTGCACCAACAATAATCATTGTCCAAAAAGATCACATCTATCTGGAGCCCGAAGCAGTTCATCATATGAACTCAATGAATCTCCTCCTCTAAACAAAGATTAAAAGGGCATGAGCATGTGCAGCCGGCCATACTTCATGAGAACAGGCTTACAGATCCTGATTTGCTTCCTGCCATCTCAAGTACATATCAAAATACGTATAGTTGTTCGGCCGAAAACACATTGGCAAAGTAGAGTAGTGGATCACATCCATATTTAGCACTTAGCATCAAGCTGGATACTTCTGAACTGCAGACCCATCCATCCGTATGAATTAATCTACAGAACCAAATACCACGGCAAGGACTAACATTCCATCCGGCCGGCCGATCGGGCTTGTACAATACAAAACCCAATCATGCAACCACGGAACATTGGAGATACTCAAGTACGAGGAACAGTCACAAATACAGATCGTATCTGCTACTAGTGCTTTCCCAAAACTTATAATCCATCTAATGAATTACAATACAACTTGAGTACTACAGATCAAGTAGTCTGAAAACTGCATGACCTGACGCACGGGCTGGCGCCGCCGAGAACCATACCCGATCAGATCAGACAGGTGTGCCAGAGCAAATCAAAATTTGTGGTGATTCAATCCATTCGTCGATTCCATGTGGCGGCACAAACGCAATCGGCAAACAAGGAACTAGCGATCCAATCGACTAGCAACCAGGCCACGCCATCACGTAAAGAAGCGCACGAACAGAAACGGAAACCGTAGATCCTATCTACCACGCCACGGATCAAATTCGCCGCCGGATCAATTTTCTAATCGATCGGCAACGCCAAAAGCCCAAACAAAATCATGCGAATCAATCTGGCAGATCGCATCTACCACCGATGGATCAAATTCGCCCGGGCATAACACGAATCGAGAACTAAACAGGAAGGCTATGATGCCACTCTTGGGTAACGGGGTAGGCTACACTAGCACAAATCAAAAATTTCTACCGCGTTCATCCCGGGAACCCCTGCAAGTAATCGATCACGGAGCTCGAATTACCTCTCGACGCGCAGTGCAGCGGAAGACTGTCGATGTCGCGCGTCGATGCCGTGTAGTCGTACTACTCCTCCTCATCGCGATCCCACGAACAACACCTCGTAGATCTCATGAACGATTCGTCCAAGCGCCCCAAGTGTGGCACCTCCAAGGTATCCACACATACAGGGATGGAACATCGCGGTCGGGGTGCTAGCGCCGAGTACGCGATCTGGTGGAGAGAGTGCGGCGGCGAGGGTTTGCACTCGTCTGTGTTCTTATATATATATATATATAAAATATATATATATATTTTATATATATATATATCTATATCTATATATAGGGACGCGCTATTTGACACCCAGGGAGTAGAATAATTATTCTACACCCACCCCATATCTTCTCAACCGTAAATGATTTTTACGTCACGTAAATTTTGTATTATTTCGTAAGTCAAGAAGAATGTAAGAAAATATTGATATACTGTAAAAAAATATATTACATGATGTAAAAAAAATATGACGTAAAATACACGTTTTTTATGTTTTTACACTATTATGACTCATAAAATGCAATTTTCTTATGTCAATTTTTTGTTTTGCGACTATATGAATGTAATTATTTGTATATCAAACATAAATTCTAAATAATAAAACGTAAAAAAATGATGGGTGCAAAATAAGGTATTATGCACACTGGGTGTTGAATAGGGTGTATATATATATCGGAAATAGTGGGCTACCCACCCGGCTAGCTACCCACCCACTAGTAGCCATTGGATCATGTTGATTTTGATAGAGGGAGCATGCATAGATCACACCGAACTAACAGGAATCATAACGGCGGCTGTAGACTGCGTGCAGTTAGTGAGCACTTCCATCCACATGCGTTTCTACTGTCCAGAGATAGAATTTGTAGAGCACGCGCTAAAATATCAACATTTGTAGAATTTATAGAGTACGCGTTAAAATATTCAACGGATAAAATTTGTGGAGCACGCGCTAAAATATGAACTTTTGTAGAGCACGAAGTAGCTATCTCTCGTGTTGTCTAAGCGTTTCATACGTCTCGTTGGCAGTAGTTCACACATTTACTTATTTCCGTACTCCACACATTGTAGATTTTGTCTGTGTGTTTTTCGGTGTGATGCATGCTGTGTGCACGCGACCACCATGCTTATGCGACACCACTGACACGTTATTAATAATAAAAAGACCAAGTGCATGAATTTTGTCGGTACACCTCCCAGACATCACCTACTTATGAATAATTAAAAAATGTCTCTTAATTTTACCCTAGACTAACAAGACAATTAAGTTTTACTTCACAAATTCGTACAAGTGAAAATCAATATGTCCCTTGGCTTTTTAGGCTACGCAATACCAAAGGACACCCTCCCATGATCTAATCCCCTCGCGCTAACGGGTGCCTCCTTCTCATGATCTAATCCCTCGTGCTAACAGGGTGCCAGAGCTAGTAGAGTGCACAAATGTAGATGAAAATGGACAACAACAGCTACTGGATCCCTCGCGCTAACAGATAGCATAAAGGATGTAACAGGGGTGTGGTTACGGCGTCTACTCCCTGATGGTGCTATCCATGACAACCAAATCTCGTGTTACCTATATCTGATGGCTGCTAAGCTATGCGCAGCTAGCCACCCGGGTAGCAAATCCGCGTTGATATATATATATATATATATATATATAGTCCTCCTAATGGGCTGCTACATTAGAGGCCCATTAGCACTATAAATCCAATAAGATGGATCGCATCCAAACTATGTTCCATACCCCTTAAGTGTGTGACCCTATAGGTTCACGTATAGATGGACATGGCACGAGTACACTACTTGACCAATAATCGGTAGCGGCCTCTAGCAAGACGTGTTGACTACCAAGTACACGTAAAGATCATATTGGACGAACCTGCCACAATATTGCATACTTATTCCCTTTGCCTCACGATATATATTGATTAAGCTCAAGGTGAGAACTTGTCATCCTTGTAGTAGCTCGATCATCTTTCTCGATCTCCATGACACGGAATCCCTGAAACAAGGTTAACACTTAACTGAGAGTACGACCATACATTTTCTGGATCTGTTCATTCGAGTGGCCAAGACATATCTCTCTGCATGCACGGAGGGGCAAATCCCATCTTGATCAACCATGACACACAGCATGTTTCGCGACAAACCTGAAAGCTACCTTTATAGCTACCCTTTCACGGTGTAGCGTTTGATAGCCCCAAAGTAAGTCCTTACACATCCCAAGCACATGCGAAGATCTCAGGTCTAAGGAATCAACATACACATTGTATGAGATCAGCTGATGACATGAAAGAATAGATATTCTCACAGTGTCTCATGGTGGGTCAGTCCAACTCCATGTTCCTAACATGAGTCCACATTATTGATCGACATCTCCATGTCAATGATCCGTGAAACATGATCATCCATCAATACATGTGCTAGTCACTAAATCATATGCCTCCCTCATATGATTGTTGACCAGGAACCTATTTAGAATAACTTCATAGAGATAATGGGTTTCACAAATGAATCACGTATTCATTAACCAATATCATGATAGTTTATTCAAGGGACGGAATGACAATTATTCTCTTGTCAAAGATTCATAAACTTGTGGAAATATCATCATCAATATGATTGCCTCTAGGGCATATTTCCAACAGTCTCCCACTTACACTAGAGTCAATCATGTATCACTATACAAGAATCGAGTAACACTTACTCATATGTGCATCTAACACTCAGATTGTGGTCTACGCTTTGCTGGTGGCGCAATAACGTTGCCCGTGCATAAATTGCATATAACAAAAGTTGGCCTCTCACATGGAACAATTCCAGCTTCCCGTCTTTTCAAAACTTAATATGAACGATTATGAACTTGGTAATAAGCGGTAACATAACTCTTTATGAACAGCTTCACTAACCATTGGAAAGAATCCTTTTGTGCTTCTGAAGCACCCAAAGATTTAAACCATAGCCGAGCGACTTTCACTCAAATTTGACTGATATTTGTTCATGACACTCAGAACAAATTATACATCCTTTTGGTATTCATCATGAAAATCATGCTGACATACTAACTGATGAACACTTCAACAATTATTACTTCACTAAGAAACTCTTTTCTTATAAAGATTATAAGGATTCAATTATTAGAATATTATCCTGATCTTCATGTCTCCACATGCATGATCAATACGAGTGTACTCCCACTAATCTTGTTGCAAAACAAGACTTCTTATTGTATTGGCAAAATCAAACATTTTGACTATGTGAAACAATAACATTCACTCACAAAAGATTTTAGCATCACAATAGACTAGAAGATTTCATTGTGTTCAACAGTTTGAACATCAAGAAACACTTCACCACTACTTGTGTCAGCCAGGTTCATAACCTTAATGACATGCATAAATCTATTACGAGTGTAATGGTTCAAAACCATTTTCTTGAGCCGGGGTCCATCACGCTCCTTCATGTACAAGTCGTATTACCGACGAGTACATGACCTGCGCTCTCTGGGTAGGCGTGTCTCAAACAAATTTGAGTCGCGTCGTGCTCCCACTAATTCTATTAGAGAAACAATTTCTCTTAGAAAGACATTACAGAACGGCAAACATTTTGCCCTCTTCATAACGCTATGATGACCTCATGAAATGACAACTCAGAACTCCTCCTGATCCATATCATATACGGTGTCTTTCATATGGTCTCATATAGCAGAACCCACTTCTACATTAGAACAACTCATTCTTACGTGGAACACAAAAAGAACTTCGGACAAAAAGAACTCATTCTTGCAAATCATATATCAAATTGTTCAGCAATTTAAATGCTATCTAACCATGTTAATATCACATCATGACAACAACTTTTCCTTGATGTTAATCTTTAAATGGTTAAAAGAGCTAAATTCAATTAATCATTTAATTTACCAATTATTCATCGATAATTGGAAAATTACAAACAAGATACCAAAATGATCAGAAGAACAATACCTATCTAATCATGTCATGTTCATGCATATTTAAATCACCTTTTGGTAATGTAATAATTCATAAGCAACGTGACCATTAAGTTAAACATGGGGTTGCTTCCAAATAATTGCACTAACTATTTGGCACTCCATTTAATTTGTTAGATAAATTATATGATGATATCATTGCATAAAGTTGACATGTCATCATGTTTGTGCATTGCACCTTTGTATGCCTGTTATTTATTTGTTCTTCTGTTATTGTTTGGGTATCAGTAGATTCAGGAGTCGAGGGTTCCCCTACATACCCCGACGATCCGTACTACACGCCCCGTCAGCAAGGCAAGAGATAACCTAACCTTCTTGGCATATAGCATCCTATTGTTTTATACAAGTATTATCCACCATAATATTGCATTCGATTCCAATGTCGACTTTTGGTCAATGCTAGAGTATCCTATGAAATGCATGTTCCCTAAACAAATACATGTTTCCCCCTCCTATGAACTAGAGGTTTGATGTGATGACCTGAGTTAAAATATACAATTGTTGTATATATATACTTAGCTATGCTTAGCCATGCTTAGTCGAATGCTAAATTGTTCGGTGATTTATTTCCGTAATTATGATGTTGATGGAATGTTCGGACATGGTGGATTCTTGTGGTTTCTTATTTAAAATGCTTAAAAGGCTTGAATGAGTTACCATTGGGGATGGTATTTTGTCTCATTCTTGCCCCTAGGTGCGAGTTCTTTACCTCTTGAACCAAGATGAGCGTGCTTCCATTAGTGGGAGTATGGGCTCCTTACTAACTGAATAACTTGTGCGGGCGTATCCAAGGGTTCTCTAGTTTGCGTGTTCCATCTGCGTATGAGTTGCAGGTGGATGAAGCGCGATGAAGAGGGTGTGGTGGTGTTTAGGTTGTGGCGATGGGGGCAGGGGCTGAAATAGGCTAGATAAACTTGTCCTGTCGCCACAGATGATCCTTGGATAGTCTCATGCGAGGTAAAGGTTTAACCGCGCCCACTTGCCAGCTAATCAGGCGAGCCGGATGGTACCAATGGGTAAATTAGTACACCCCTGCAGGGTATAATCTTTTCGAAAAGCCGTGTCCATGGTTAAGGACAACTTGGGAATGGACGATAAGATCAAAGAAAACATGAATCTTAATTAAAATTTGGCAACTAGAGGTTGCAACTCAACGTGTGTTAAAAGGTTCATTTCCTCGAGGGTGATTCGAGGGAGTGCCTTGGTGGACATGAGTGTGAGAAATGGCTACTATGGGTTCAATGTGAACTGAAGATAAACGTTTACTATCTTACCACTTTATGAAAAACCTTCTGAGTAGTCGATGCCATGAGTCTTTTATGTCTTTATAAATGAAAACTAGCTTTATGCAAAACAAACACTATACAGCTTTAGAGCCTTGTTAGTATTGGGACTATATCGCCCTACTAAACTTGTGAGTACGTCGTACTCAGTCTCTCTTTGTTGATTATTTATTGTTTCAGAGGAGGACTTCACCGAGCAGGAAGGTGGGTTCTTCGTTGACATTGACGAGTAGTCTGGGGTTCCCAGGTGGCAGCTTGGGACGTCGTGGAACAAGCTGGCTGGGATGTTTATTTGTAGGCCTTTTAGGCCCTATTTTGGATCTTGTTGTTTAGACAACATATTTGGCTTCCGCTTGTTGTACTTACGGGTCTGTGACCCCTGTTGTGTAATTTGTATCTTTCTCGCTATATGAGTTGCTATATGATCTCTTGTGTCGCAGAGTCTGTGATGTGCCAGTTGTTCCACAAATCTTGATCTCTTTATTATACATTGATAGCTATGCCAGTGTTTATGGCATGATCGAGGTGTTGCGTGGGAGCGGTAACCCCATGCCCTTCGATTGTGTAGCATAGCCTGTGGGTTACATAGCCTCTCTGTATAATTCCGGGGTCGGGGCGTTACAAGTTGGTATCAGAGCAGGACTGCCTGTAGGAAACATTTTCTATTGGTCGATGTCGAGTCTAGTGTGTGAAAATTATTTATAACCTAAAATGAGTTGTGAAAATGATCCTAGGATTCTTTTTACTCCTTACCCAACTCGCTCCATCTCCGAGTTACCTTATCTCTATTTGTTCTAACAGTGGTGTCAAAGTTTTAGGTTCTCGGGGTTGGTTTCTTACCGTCCAGTGTATGTCTCGAGTCCTTTACTATGTTTTGCTACCGCCGCGTTGACGTGGTGTCACACGTGGTTGTTTTGTTCTGTTCATTTGTGTTAGTACCATCTTAAATCTCTGCACCATGGATGACGCTAATGCTCTATCCTAAATGTTCGGAGATGGTTACTAACTGTGTCATTGTTCCAAATATTCAGAATGGCTTCTGCCCGTCGTGGTAACCAAGGTGATCCTGAGCCACCACCGCCACCCTCTATGGCAGGGGTTCTGAGGAGAACCGCCTGCGCAATGAGCGTCTGCTCGAGCAGTTGGTGCAGCAGGGTGCCAGGAGGAACAATGACTGCAACACTCTCACCGAGTTCTTGCGGTCCCAGCCTCCGACTTTCTCTGAAGCTAGAGAGCCGCTGGATGTGATGATTGGCTCCGTGCTCTTGAGCGCAAGTTCGCCGCACTGCATGTTCCGATGGCTGAACAAGTGAACTTCGCCAGCTACCTTCTGAATGGAGCCGCTGGCTCTTGGTGGGAGACCCATGTGTCAATGTTTGATGCTGGCCATGTCTTCACCTCGGCTGAGTTTCGCACCGCCTTCCGTGCGGCTTACATCCCCAAGCCCATCATGGACCTCAAGAGGAGGGAGTTCCTGGACCTGACTCAGGGACGCATGGACGTCCAAGCTTATGGGCGTGAATTCAGCCACCTCTCCCGTTACGCTCCTCGGGACGTGACCAATGATGAGGACAAGCAGTATCTGTTCCGCAAGGGGCTTGCACCCCGGCTCCGATATGAGCTCTTGCCCTTCAAGTTCTAGTCATACCAGGAGCTGTACAACCAGACTCTCACTATGGAGCAAGGTAGGAAGGAACTGGAGTGTTTCAAGAGGCCAGCTCCAATGGACCATCAGAGCTCCTCTTCTTCTGAGGGCAAGAAGCGCAGGGTCTTTGTGCCCTTTAGTGATGTGTCTCGTGCTCCTTTCGTGCCAAGGCCTTCAGGGTACATGCCACCTCCGCCTCGCCCAGCTACTTCGACCTTGGGTGCGGCTGGAAGTGGGTTTCGTCCTCAGCTGCCACCACCACCACCGAGGCCCACTTGCTACAGCTGTGGCCAGCCTGGTCACTACTCTAGGGAGTGTCCTCAGAAGGCACCTGCTACCGCAACACCTGCACCAGCTCCCTCTACACAAGCAGCCAAGGCTATGGCTGTCAGCCGTGGTTGTCTGACCCACGTCTTTGCTGAAGGAGTTGAAGAGGACCCCAGTGTTCTCATGGGTACGCTTCGAATTAATGCATATCCAGCTTCAGTCTTGTTTGATTCTGGAGCATCGCATTCATTCATATCCATAGCTTATGCACACAACCACCAAATACCGTTTGTGAACATGGACTCCCCTCTAGTGGTCAAAACACCAGGCTCTAGTTGGCACACTAACTGGATCGCTCCGGAGGTTCAGGTTTCTATATGGTCAATACCATTCCCGTTCGCGTTGATAGCGCTGAAGTCAGATGGGCTAGATGTCATTCTGGGCATGGATTGGCTAGTAAAATATCAGGCCAACTTAAATTGTGCTGCCAAGACTGTCACCGTGATCCACCCAACATACAGGTTAGTGCGTTACTGGTCCCCTACCTCCGCAACTCCATCCGCTGCCACTCCTCTCTCTCCGGAGATCAGCCTATGCTTCATGGAAGGAACCACCCCACCTGAAATGCATGAGGTAGTGGTGGTGTGTGATTTCCCCGATGTCTTTCCTGAGGAATTGCCTGGCATGCCACCTGATCGAAGTGTGGAGTTTGTCATTGAATTGGTTCCGGGAACGGCTCCAATTTCCAAAAGGCCCTACCGTATGCCAGCGGAAGAGCTGACTGAGCTGAAGAAACAAATCAATGAGTTGGTGGAGAAGGAATTAATTCGGCCTAGTAGCTCACCCTGGGGCTGCCAGGTCATCTTTGTCAAGAAGACGGATTCAAATGTTCCTCGTCTGGTTGTTGATTACCGTCCTTTGAATGCGGTAACCATCAAGAACAAGTATCCTATTCCCCGAATAACTGACCTATTCGATTAGCTAGCTGGTTCAACTGTATTCTCCAAGATCGATCTGAGGTCAGGCTACCATCAGATCAAAATTAGAAAGGAGGATATTCTGAAGATGACTTTCACTACTCGATATGGCTTATATGAGTATACCGTCATGTCCTTTGGCCTCACCAATGCCCCGGCTACATTCATGAGACTTATGAACTCCATCTTCTACCTCGACAAGTTCGTCATAATATACATTGACGACATCCTTGTCTACTCCAAAACCGAAGAAGAACATGCTGAGCATCTTCGGCTAGTTCTGACAAAGCTTCGTGATCATCGTCTCTATGCCAAGTTCTCCAAGTGTCAGTTTTGGTTAAATGAGCTCATCTTCCTAGGTCATGTGGTGTCAGCTGCTGGAGTAGCTGTGATACCCGACAAGATTCAGGCAATCCTGGATTGGCCAACTCCAAAGTTCGTTAAAGACATTCGTAGCTTCCTTGAGTTGGCGGGTTATTACCGTCGATTCATCGAGGGCTTCTCCAAGATAGCCAAAGCATTGACTGACCTTTTCAAGAAGGATAAGAAGTTTGTGTGGACAGACAAAGCTGAAGAGAGCTTCCAAACTCTCAAAGTCAAACTCACGACCACTCCTGTGCTTATCCGTCCTGACACAGACAAAGACTTTGTCGTCTACTATGACGCATCACTACAAGGCTTGGGCTGCGTGCTAATGCAAGAAGGCCATGTCGTAGCCTATGCTTCTCGTCAACTTAAACCGCATGAGCACAACTGTCCAACTCATGATCTAGAGCTTGCTGCCGTGGTTCATGCTCTGAAGCAATGGAGGCCCTACCGGTTGGGCAACCGTTGCGAGATCTTCTCGGATCACCAAAGTCTGAAATATCTTTTCACCCTACCAGATTTAAATCTCCGACAGAGAAGATGGTTGGAGTTAATCAAGGACTATGATGTGACCCTCAACTATCAGCCCGGCAAGGCCAACGTTGTGGCAGATGCGCCGAGTCGCAAGTCTTATTGCAACACCTTGATGGTTGAGAAGGCCCAACCTACTCCATGAGGAGTTTGCCCGTTTGAATCTGGAGATTGTTCCATCCGGATATCTAGCTAATCTGTAGATCAAATCCACTCTTGAGGATGAAATCAATGCAGCCTAGCAGCAAGATGCTGACATCCGCGAAATCAAAGAAAAAATAGCTAGTGGGAAGGCTAATTGTTTTTCTGTTGATGCCAACGGTGTTGTATATTTTGGTGACCGTCTGGTGGTGCCCAAGAGTGGGAATACAAAAGGGGTGATACTCTCATAAGCTCATGAATTACCCATTTCCATTCATCCGGGTAGTATCAAGATGTACCAAGATCTTCGCCGTCAATTCTGGTAGTCTTGCATGAAGCGAGAGATTGCCGAGTACATTGCTGAATGCAACATCTGTCGCCGTATAAAAGATGAACATCAAAGGCCAGCGGGTACTCTTCGCCCCATAGCCATTCCCGAGTGGAAATGGGATGAAATTGGTATGGACTTCATTACTGGCTTCCCAAAGTCACAAAAGGGAAATAATGCCATTTGGGTAGTCATCGATCGCCTGTCCAAGATCGCTCACTTCCTTCCGGTTCATGACGATATTCGAGCAAGCCAACTTGCTGACTTATACGTTGCCCGGATTGTTCCCTTGCATGGGGTTCCTTTGAGGATCATCTCAGACCGTGGGAGTCTATTTGTGTCCAAATTCTGGCAAAGCTTCCAAAAGGCTCTGGGAACCCGTCTCAACTTCAGCATAGCTTATCATCCTCACATTGATGGTCAGACTGAAAGGGTGAACCAAGTCCTTGACGACATGCTTCGGGCATGTGTTATCTCCTTCGGTAAGCATTGGGAAAAGTATCTCCACCTTGCCGAGTTCTCCCCTGTGCGCCATGCCACCAGCTCCCTCCCCCCCTCGCACGCTGCCGCGGCCCCCTGGAGGATAAGGAGGCCCCCACGACGCCACCTGCTCCCCCTCAATCGTTCCCTTGCCCATTTCCCAGTTTTCCGAACCCTAACCCTAGCTCCTCTGTCCATTTGACGACCCGTTGCCATCGCCATCGCATCGCCGCCGTTAGGAGCTTCCCCGAGCAGATCGACGCCGACTATTTTCTCCGCCTCGTCGCCCTCATCGCCCTCGTCCAAGGAATCGAGCTGGGACGCTCGGAATCACCGCCATCGAGCTCGTCTTCTTCGACGCCAACCGCCGCGCATCGAGCATCATTGCCGCCATTCCCGAGCTCCTCGCCCCTCTCCGGCCTGCTCTTCGTGCTTCTGGTGAGGACCCCTTCCTCCTGGACCTCCTCTTTCCCCCTCCTCTCGCCCTAGTTCACTAAGCCGCCGTAGCACGCCGTAGCTCGCCGCCGGTCGTCGACGCTCTCATCGCTCCGGTGACAATGTTGTAGCGGCGCCCCCCGTTCTCGGTTCCTCGTAGCGCAGCGCATTGGATGCGCCCAGTAGCGCGTCCTAGGAGCCACCCCGTTTCCGTGCGCGTGCTCGCCGTCGTCGCGGTCACCGCGCACGCTCGCCGCGGTCGTGCTCAAAGCACTTAACCGGTACTACCGGCCAAATTTCACTGGAAGTACCGAGTAATATGATTTCGGTACTGGATACCCCGCGTTATAACCGGAAGTAGCTCCGGAAGTACCGCTTTACCGGTACTACCGGGCACTTCACCGGAAGTACCGACCGTAGTGGTTTCGGTACTGGATGTTTCCGTCTATAACCGGAAGTAGCACCGGAAGTACCGCTTGACTGGTACTACCGGGCACTTCACCGGAAGTACCGACCCAGCTAATAAAAAGCTTGTGAAAATCATAACTTAATAATTATTAATTCAAATCTTGCAAATGATATATCAAATTGTTCAGCAATTTAAATGCTATCTAACCATGTTAATATCACATCATGACAACAACTTTTCCTTGATGTTAATCTTTAAATGGTTAAAAGAGCTAAATTCAATTAATCATTTAATTTACCAATTATTCATCGATAATTGGAAAATTACAAACAAGGTACCAAAATGATCAGAAGAACAATACCTATCTAATCATGTCATGTTCATGCATATTTAAATCACCTTTTGGTAATGTAATAATTCATAAGCAACGTGACCATTAAGTTAAATATGGGGTTGCTTCCAAATAATTGCACTAACTATTTGGCACTCCATTTAATTTGTTAGATAAATTATACAATGATATCATTGCATAAACTTGACATGTCATCATGTTTGTGCATTGCACCTTTGTATGCCTGTTATTTATTTGTTCTTCTATTATTGTTTGGGTATCGGTAGATTCAGGAGTCGAGGGTTCCCCTACATACCCCGACGATCCGTACTACACGCCCCGTCAGCAAGGCAAGAGATAACCTAACCTTCTTGGCATATAGAATCTTATTGTTTTATACAAGTATTTTATCCACCATAATATTGCATTCGATTCCAATGTCGACTTTTGGTCAATGCTAGAGTATCCTATGAAATGCATGTTCCCTAAACAAATACATGTTTCCCCCTCCTATGAACCATAGGTTTGATGTGATGACCTGAGTTAAAGATACAATTGTTGTATATATATACTTAGCTATGCTTAGCCATGCTTAGTCGAATGCTAAATTGTTCGGTGATTTATTTCCATAATTATGATGTTGATGGAATGTTCGGACATGGTGGATACTTGTGGTTTCTTATTTAAAATGCTTAAAAGGCTTGGATGAGTTGCCATCGGGGATGGTGTTTTGTCTCATTCTTGCCCCTAGGTGCGAGTTCTTTACCTCTTGAACCAAGACGAGCGTGCTTCCATTGGTGGGAGTATGGGCTCCTTACTAACTGAATAACTTGTGCGGGCGTATCCAAGGGTCCTCTAGTTTGCGTTTTCCATTTGCGTATGAGTTGCAGGTGGATGAGGCGCGATGAAGAGGGTGTGGTGGTGTTTAGGTTGTGGCGATGGGGGCAGGGGCTGAAATAGGCTGGATAAACTTGTCCTGTCGCCACAGATGATCCTTACCTCCATTTGTTTTAACAGTGGTGTCAAAGTTTTAGGTTCTCAGGGTTGGGTTCTTACCGTCCAGTGTATGTCTCGAGTCCTTTACTCTGTTTTGCCACCGTCGCGTTGACGTGGTGTCACACGTGGTTGTTTTGTTCTGTTCATTTGTGTTAGTACCATCTTAAATCTTTGCACCATGGAGGACGCTAATGCTCTATCCTAAATGTTCGGAGATGGTTACTAACTGTGTCATTGTTCCAAATATTCAGAATGACTCCTTCCCGTCGTGGTAACCAAGGTGATCCTGAGCCACCACCGCCACCCTCTATGGCGGGGGTTCTGATGGCTATTGAGGAGAATCGCCTGCGCAACGAGCGTCTGCTCGAGCAGTTGGTGCAGCAGGGTGCTAGGAGGAACAATGACTGCAACACTCTCACCGAGTTCTTGCGGTCCCAGCCTCCGACTTTCTCTGAACTAGAAAGCTGTTGGACGCTGATGATTGGCTCCGTGATCTCGAGCGCAAGTTCGCCGCACTGCATGTTCCGGTGGCTGAACAAGTGAACTTCACCACCTACCTTCTGAATGGAGCCGCTGGCTCTTGGTGGGAGAGCCATGTGTCAATGTTTGATGTTGGCCATGTCTTCACCTCGGCTGAGTTCCGCACCGCCTTCCGTGCGGCTTTATGAAAAACCTTCTGAGTAGTCGATGCCATGAGTCTTTTATGTCTTTATAAATGAAAACTAGCTTTATGCAAAACAAACACTATACAGCTTTAGCGCCTTGTTATCATTGGGCCTATATCGCTCTACTAAACTTGCGAGTACGTCGTACTCAGTCTCTCTTTGTTGATTATTAATTGTTTCAGAGGAGGACTTCACCGAGCCGGAAGGTGGGTTCTTCGTTGACATCGATGAGTAGTCTGTGGTTCCCAGGTGGCAGTTTGGGACGTCGTGAAACAAGCTGGCTGGGATGTTTATCTGTAGGCCTCTTAGGCCCTATTTTGGATCTTGTTGTTTAGACAACATATTTGGCTTCCGCTTGTTGTACTGATGGGTCTGTGACTCCTGTTGTGTAATTTGTATCTTTCTCGCTATATGAGTTGCTATATGATCTCTTGTGTCGTAGAGTCTGTGATGTGCCAGTTGTTTCACAAGTCTTGATCTCTTTATTATACATTGATAGCTATGCCAGTATTTATGGCATGATCGAGGTGTTGCGTGGGAGCGGTAACCCAATGCCCTTTGATTGTGTAGCATAGCGTCTGGAGGCTGTGGCCTCCCCCTCCGGGTGTCCTTCTGGCTCCGTCTTTGTTTCTGGTTGGAAATAATTCCTGTAAATTTTCAGCGGATTACGAGAATATTTCCTGTACAACTTTTCTGAAATAAAAAGACAGCAGAAAACAGGAACTGCCACTAGGCATCTTGTAAATAGTTTAGTTCCATAAATCATGCCAAATTGATATAAAAACATTATAAAAACATGTGGCACTGATATATAATCAAGCATGGAACATAAAAAATTATAGATACGTCGGAGACATATCAGCATCCCCAAGCTTAATTCCTGCTCGTGCTCGAATAGGTAAATGATAACAGAATAATTTTTGAAGTGACATGCTACCAACACAATCTTGATCAAGTAATCATGTAAAGCATATGAATTGAATGCATTGATCCAGACAATGGTTTATTGAATGAAATGAAGAATGATTAACCAGGTGCAACATCTAACAAGAATTCACTAGAAAAGAGTACTTTGGAGATTTAAAAGTATAGCAGACAATGATTGATATCTCACAAAGCAATATTATTTCGGCAAAGGAGTTTGGCCAACACAAAGAAAGATTTAAGTTTTCAGCAAAAAGCTTCAACTTGCAACTAAGTTAGTACAAACTTTGTACTAAGTGGGCGGTACTTTTTATGGATAGGAGGGAGTAGTTGATTGCTTGCTTTGTGGTATGAGGCCAATGACAATTTTAAAGTCTTTGACAATCTACTTGGTGTCTTGTTTCTCTGCTATGTTGTAACTCGTTTCAGAGAGCAGCGACTGTCGCTATGGCTCTCATCACCCCATGACTTCCACATTCCCAGTTATTTCAGATGAAAGAGATGTCGCCTCTGCACTTCAAGATCCAATTAATATAATCACCATAACACTCCAAGACGTACATGAATTAAAAAATAAGCAAGCTTTGATTGAGAAACTATTTAAAGATCTCATCAGTAGCTCTGATGTTAAGCCACAAGTTACATGAAAGCTTGTCAAAACACCGATTCTCCGTATATCATTCAAGCAAAAATCTCGGAGGCAACTGTCATACTGATTTTATTATTATTAATTTTTTTCGGGTCTGTAATATTTTTTTATAGTTGATGTAATATTTTTTCCTGCATCATTTGTGCATTTCCGCACACTTGCTGCCATCTGTATATGTCCGAGATAGAGAAATTTCTAATTTAGCTTGCTGAACACTACCGTTCCAGCTTCCTAAACGTAAAATGGACTACTTTATTAATAAAAGCAGAACCGCTCGCTCAGGACAAGTGGGCCGGCCCATTTAAAATTTAAGCACCAACCATATAGCCCAACGTGAAACATATGTGGTCAAACGACCCATGGGCTTTAGACGGCCAACCCATTTACCTAAACGGGCTGGCCGCGAAGCTTTAAAAGGACAACCCGTCTAAGTTCACGGGCCAGCCTACTTAAGTTACATGGGCCGGTCCACGTCAGACACATGGCCCGATCCACATGTTTCACGATCGATCCACGTAATCCTGATGGGCCGGCCCACATGTTTCGCGGGGCCAGCCCTCGTAAGGTACATGAGCCGGCCCTCTAACGATAGACGGGCCGGCCCTCTAACACTTGACGGGCCGGCTCGCTAAAGGTTGATGGGCCGGCCCACGTAACTCTTACAGGCCTTACTTGGGCCTACTATCTACCACGGTTGGCAACTGTCGGGGGAATGACCCCCGGGTATACCAAAGTTCACGACTCGACAAGAGAACAAGAGAAGAAAAACCGCGAAGATCAAGCAGACGGTCTGCTGGCTGCTGGCTGCTGGCTGCAGGTTACAGGCTGCTGGCTGCTGGCTGCAGGTTGCAGGCTGCCCGTCCGGCTGCTGGCTGCTGGCTGCTGGCTGCTGGCTGCAGGTTGCAGGCTGCCCGTCCGGCTGCAGCCTGCAGGCTGCCCCGATTAGTACTAGCTGGGCCTAATGGGCCACCCCTTTGTCCCCTGGGCATCCCCTTTATAAGGTGCACCAGGGAGCAATTGAATGATGGACCCTAAGAGGAAACCCTAGATGCATATTTGGGAGGTGGAGGCTCTTCTCATCCCCACCTACCCCTTCTTCTTCCTCTAGCTAGAGAGACAAACACAGCTCAAGGAGCAACCATGTAGCCCGAGATCTATACCATTGATATACATCAGACATGCAGGACTTAGGGGTGTTACCTCCACAGGAGGGCCCCGAACCTGGGTACATCGCGTGTGTTCTTGCCGTGTTTGTGCCCAATCCCGCCGGAGCGCCATCGCCGCCTTGCCCCACATTCTTTTCCGTCTCTGATGGATATGCCGTGCTACCCACCACGACATTTGGCGCCCACCGTGGTGCTAGCGGCGAGCGGATCCCGTTCCCGGCGGGATCCCTTTTTCATCATCGCGTCAAGATCTTCACCAAGCTCGCTTCGAGTGCTGACGTCACCATGTTCCCGTGGCCGCATCTGCTTCGGCTTCGTCCGTCCGCACTCGCGTCGGTGTACTGACGATTTCCCCTGATCTGGATCTGGAAAGCCGTTTTGGGATCGATCCCAGAGCGTGAAACAACAGCAGATCGGCATCATCCACGCCACCAACACGTCAAGCAGTAGCGAATCAACTCCGGGGTCGTCTCCCCCGCGACGTCAAGTTCTCCCGCGTCCCGGTCGCCTCCGTGCCCGCGCGCGCGCCCGCGCACCCGTCGCCAAGCTCTTCTGCGGCCGAGCTCCAACACCTCTGCTCCGCACTGCTTCGGCCTCCGTCGATGCCCGAGCTCCTCCCGTATCCATCGCCAAGCCCGCCAGCGCGCCGACTCCGTTCCACCCTGCCTCGACCGTCTCCGCGCGGCTCTGCTCCGTTCGCCTACGCCCAAGCCGGGCTCCTCTGCGTCCGCGCCGGCTCGGCCCTCGTTGACCCCGCGCGCATCCTCCAGCCCCGCTCCGGTCACCTACGCGCCCGCGATAGGCCATCGTCGCCATGCCGCCTCCGCCCATGCTGGCCAGCTCTTGCGCCGCGCCGGCCTTCGCCGGCGTCCGCATCCACGCCCATCCTCCGCGCCCGGCCGCCTCCGACTCGCCACGTCAGCTCCGCCCCGGTCGCCTCCGTGCCGACTTCACCCCGGCCGACTGCGCATCCTCCACCTCCGGCCGCCCTCCGCTCGCCCCGGCCGCGTCCAGCTCCGCCTCCAGGCCCGCGCCTCCGCCTCCACCTCCACTCAACTCCGCCGCATCCGCGCGTCCCCCTGCGCCGCGCCCAGACGGCCGCTTCCAGCTCCACGCACTGGATGGCTGGCCGACTCCGGCTCCGGCCGCATGCCGGCCAGCCTCGGCCGCCTGCAGCGCCCAGCCGGCCTCCCCCGGCTCCGCCCTCGCCGCTCCGGCCGATTCCCGGTCGAGCCGGCCACCCAGGCAAGAGAGGAGGAGGGCCGGGTCAAAGAAGGAGGAAAATTGTAGAAGAGAAGGCCGGCCGGCTAAAAAAAAAAAAAGAAAGAAAGAAAGAAAGATAGTTAGAGGGAGAGGAGCCAGCTGGCTGGAAAAAGGGACGGCTCAGAATCCTTTCAACTACCTGGCCGGTTCGAGCCCAACCCGGCCGTTTAGTTAACAGGCCGACTGGAACCAGTTCCTGCAGCCTCCATTTGGTTCCCTGGACGGCTAGTCGACTACAACAATCCTTCTATGCCTAAGAGCCACTCAGCTAGATGGAGCCAGCTCCAACCGCATTTGGCCGTAGGCTAGCTACGAGCCGGCCGGCCGTCCCTAGCCAGTTCCGCTGCCAGACTGCAGCACCACTACTTCGACTACAGAAAACAACAAAAGTTTCAAACATCATAAATTTTGTATATTGAGATCTAATGACTAACTTTGTCTCTTGGATGACTATTTTCTGCATGAACCTGCCGAGGTCCTCCCGCTGACGCCGAATGACCCCGACAGCTTCAGGGGCTAGTGGATCCCCAAGCCGACCGACTCCTCCAGCTAACTGCCCCTTCGACCGGCTACATTCGCAGCTCGGTTTTCGGGGGCTCGACATCATCATCGCCCCCGTCGCAAACCTCGGTAGCACGACACCGCCGATGCCCACACCGCGAGGCTCGGGGGCTCGACGTCATCATCGCCATCACTCCCAACTTGGAGCTCGGAAGCGCAATAGCCGCCTAGCCGGCAATATTATTCCCGGGGGCTGCGCAGCCGCCAAGCCGGCTCCGCAGACCCGGATGCACATCTACATCACCCCGAGTCACGAACTCGGGGGCTGCCACGCCGTCAGTCGGCATTGCATTCCCGGGTCCTGCGCATACGCCGACCCGGAGGACCATCACCCCGAGTCACGGACTCGGGGGCTGCCACGCCGTTAGCCGGCATTACATTCCCGGGTCCTGCGCATACGCCGACCCGGAGGACCATCACCCCGAGTCACGGACTCGGGGGCTGCCACGCCGTTAGCCGGCATTACATTCCCGGGTCCTGCGCATACGCCGACCCGGAGGACTATCACCCCGAGTCACGGACTCGGGGGCTGCCACGCCGTTAGCCGGCATTACATTCCCGGGTCCTGCGCATACGCCGACCCGGAGGACCATCACCCCGAGTCACGGACTCGGGGGCTGCCACGCCGTCAGTCGGCATTGCATTCCCGGGTCCTGCGCATACGCCGACCCGGAGGACTATCACCCCGAGTCACGGACTCGGGGGCTGCCACGCCGTTAGCCGGCATTACATTCCCGGGTCCTGCGCATACGCCGACCCGGAGGACTATCACCCCGAGTCACTGACTCGGGGGCTGCCACGCCGTTAGCCGGCATTACATTCCCGGGTCCTGCGCATACGCCGACCCGGAGGACTATCACCCCGAGTCACGAACTCGGGGGCTGCCACGCCGTTAGCCGGCATTACATTCCCGGGTCCTGCGCATACGCCGACCCGGAGGACCATCACCCCGAGTCACGGACTCGGGGGCTGCCACGCCGTTAGCCGGCATTACATTCCCGGGTCCTGCGCATACGCCGACCCGGAGGACTATCACCCCGAGTCACGGACTCGGGGGCTGCCACGCCGTTAGCCGGAATTACATTCCCGGGTCCTGCACATACGCCGACCCGGAGGACTATCACCCCGAGTCACGGACTCGGGTGCTGCCACGCCGTTAGCCGGCATTACATTCCCGGGTCCTGCGCATACGCCGACCCGGAGGACCATCACCCCGAGTCACGGACTCGGGGGCTGCCACGCCGTTAGCCGGCATTACATTCCCGGGTCCTGCGCATACGCCGACCCGGAGGACTATCACCCCGAGTCACGGACTCGGGGGCTGCCACGCCGTTAGCCGGCATTACATTCCCGGGTCCTGCGCATACGCCGACCCGGAGGACTATCACCCCGAGTCACGGACTCGGGGGCTACCACGCCGTTAGCCGGCATTACATTCCCGGGTCCTGCGCATACGCCGACCCGGAGGACCATCACCCCGAGTCACGGACTCGGGGGCTGCCACGCCGTCAGTCGGCATTGCATTCCCGGGTCCTGCGCATACGCCGACCCGGAGGACTATCACCCCGAGTCATGGACTCGGGGGCTGCCACGCCGTTAGCCGGCATTACATTCCCGGGTCCTGCGCATACGCCGACCCGGAGGACTATCACCCCGAGTCACTGACTCGGGGGCTGCCACGCCGTTAGCTGGCATTACATTCCCGGGTCCTGCGCATACGCCGACCCGGAGGACTATCACCCCGAGTCACGAACTCGGGGGCTGCCACGCCGTCAGTCGGCATTGCATTCCCGGGTCCTGCGCATACGCCGATCCGGAGGACTATCACCCCGAGTCACGGACTCGGGGGCTGCCACGCCGTTAGCCGGCATTACATTCCCGGGTCCTGCGCATACGCCAACCCGGAGGACTATCACCCCGAGTCACGGACTCGGGGGCTGCCACGCCGTTAGCCGGCATTACATTCCCGGGTCCTGCGCATACGCCGACCCGGAGGACCATCACCCCGAGTCACGGACTCGGGGGCTGCCACGCCGTCAGTCGGCATTGCATTCCCGGGTCCTGCGCATACGCCGACCCGGAGGACTATCACCCCGAGTCACGAACTCGGGGGCTGCCACGCCGTTAGCCGGCATTACATTCCCGGGTCCTGCGCATACGCCGACCCGGAGGACTATCACCCCGAGTCACGGACTCGGGGGCTGCCACGCCGTTAGCCGGCATTACATTCCCGGGTCCTGCGCATACGCCGACCCGGAGGACCATCACTCCGAGTCACGGACTCGGGGGCTGCCACGCCGTTAGCCGGCATTACATTCTCGGGTCCTGCGCATACGCCGACCCGGAGGACCATCACCCCGAGTCACGGACTCGGGGGCTGCCACGCCGTTAGCCGGCATTACATTCCCGGGTCCTGCGCATACGCCGACCCGGAGGACTATCACCCCGAGTCACGGACTATACTCTGGCATTAAGGATTTTCATCCGGCTTCAGCACTTTTACTCTGGCTTTAAGGATTTTCATCCGGCCACAACTTTAATCCGGCTTCAGGATTTTACTCTGGCTTTAAGGATTTTCATCCGGCTTCAGGACTTTACTCCGGCATAAAGGATTTTCATCCGGCCACAACTTTAATCCGGCTTCAGGATTTTACTCTGGCTTTAAGGATTTTCATCCGGCTTCAGGACTTTTACTCTGGCTTTAAGGATTTTCATCCGGCCACAACTTTAATCCGGCTTCAGGATTTTACTCTGGCTTTAAGGATTTTCATCCGGCTTCAGGACTTTTGCTCTGGCTTTAAGGATTTTCGTCCGGCTGCAGACTCCGTCCGGCTGCAGGCTTCAAGTTCGTCCGGCTGCCGGCTGCAGGCTTCAACTTCGTCCGGCTGCAGGCTCCGTCCGGCTGCGGACTCCAACTTCAGCTAACTCTGGCTCCGACTCCAACTTCAGCTAACTCTGGCTCCGGCTCCATTTTCAGCTGGCTCCAGCTCCGACTTCAGCATTTCATCCACAATAATCAAGACAAGGAGAAGATCGAGAAGTCTTCCCAGCAAGCTAGCAAGACTCCACGATCTCGGGGGCTAGTGTCGGGGGAATGACCCCCGGGTATACCAAAGTTCACGACTCGACAAGAGAACAAGAGAAGAAAAACCGCGAAGATCAAGCAGACGGTCTGCTGGCTGCTGGCTGCTGGCTGCTGGCTGCAGGTTACAGGCTGCTGGCTGCAGGTTGCAGGCTGCCCGTCCGGCTGCTGGCTGCTGGCTGCTGGCTGCAGGTTGCAGGCTGCCCGTCCGGCTGCAGCCTGCAGGCTGCCCCGATTAGTACTAGCTGGGCCTAATGGGCCACCCCTTTGTCCCCTGGGCATCCCCTTTATAAGGTGCACCAGGGAGCCCTTGAATGATGGACCCTAAGAGGAAACCCTAGATGCATATTTGGGAGGTGGAGGCTCTTCTCATCCCCACCTACCCCTTCTTCTTCCTCTAGCTAGAGAGACAAACACAGCTCAAGGAGCAACCATGTAGCCCGAGATCTATACCATTGATATACATCAGACATGCAGGACGTAGGGGTGTTACCTCCACAGGAGGGCCCCGAACCTGGGTACATCGCGTGTGTTCTTGCCGTGTTTGTGCCCAATCCCGCCGGAGCGCCATTGCCGCCTTGCCCCACAATCTTTTCCATCTCTGATGGATATGCCGTGCTACCCACCACGACAGCAACCGTGGTAGAAAGAGATGACGGCGTCACGGCGGAATTAACGCTGTTTGCCACGTGTCCGTTAGGTTCATCTACCACGGCGACTTTTCCGTGGTTGATGCGCACCCATCTACCACGATTTCGGCCGTCCGTGGTAGAATGTTTTGCCACACGAATTCTACCACGGTACCCCTGTCGTGGTAGAAAACTTTTAACCACGAAAAATGGCATTTCTACCACGAAAATCGAGCGTGGTAAAAAGCAACTTTTCTTCTAGTCATAACAACCTAGATTTTTTGTCTCTTGAAATTTGCATACCTAGTATTTTCTTAACATGACCAAGATGCTTAATCTCAAACTCACTACTCGACTGCGCTTTCAACGTAGTGATTTTTTTCATACTTTTAGCAGCAATTAACATGGCAGAGTTAGAGACAGGAATTGACTTAACATAGCAAAAACATTCTCTGAAATTCCAATTAAAATGGCATTCTAATTTCATGACAGTCAAACACGTTGGGTATAGAATCTGAAATGAAAATTTTAAAATGATGGGAGCCAAACGACCCATAAGCTTATCTTAATGTACGAGGGCTTCTACTTTTGCACAAAGTCTTGTACCGAATGAAAAGACGGGTGCACTGATGTTCGAATTCACTTGGAGTAGTACTGTACCAACCATTGATCTATTCGGATCAATCTCCTCTCCATGTACTGCCAGTGGCAGATCACCTAAGATTTCTCCATAGCATATACTACCTCCGTTCCATAATGTAAACCTTTTTAGCATTTCTCTTTCCATCCGTATTTAGACATGTTTTAGTGTAAGGTTCAAATAAATCTTACACTAAAACATGTCTAGATACGGATGGAAAGATAAATACTAAAAATGCTTACATTATGGAACGGAGAGAGTACTATAGTAGAAATTAAAAAATAAATACTCCGTAGATTTCTATGAACAATCCCATATTGAGCCGGAATGCTGGATCATCGCCACCGCGCACAACTATGGATAGGAAATCACGATAGACAGCAGATCAGGCATGTTTATTTCACATCCAGCCGGGTCGGTGTCCATTCCTCCCTGCAGCTGCAGGTTGGCCCTTTGATCGTCAGCAGTTTCTGTAACTGCCGGGAGACTTGTCACAGCTTGCGCACTTGGACTTTGTGACGTGCCATCGTTCACATCAGAAATCCTGCGTTTGACAGTTGGTAGTAAATTATGACTCCATAATTAGCCAATAATATAGCGCATCTAAGTGAAACTCATCAACACCGATTATATTTCATACTCCCTCCGTCCTAGATTATAAGACTCATCTTCAAATCCATGCAGTCCCAAAACAAATGACCAATTTGGAGTAATGGCATTAATTTTTCTCACCCCTCACCCAATTAACTTTCATGCATGGCGTGTGTGAATTAAAAAAAGCTGCATGCAAGGGTGGGAAAGGAATCAACCAATGCATGCAGTGAATGTAGAATAAAACAAAGCCAATCAGAAATCACCTTGGGCCTAGATATTTGGCTATTGAGTCCTATAAACTAGGACGGAGGGAGTATATTACTCTCTATGTCTCATATTAGATGTACAACTAATTTGGGATGGAGGAAATATTAAATTTGCATCTCGTGTTCACGTACGCAGTAGTATTCGTGTCTGACGACGCGGAAATGTTCTGATTATGAGTTGCGTGCTGTTGTTGCAACAGGAGATGCGCGTTGATGAACAGCACGAGCGCGCAGAAGGAGTCGATTACGTCATGCAATTCTCGGAGCTGCGCCGCCATTGTACTGCCGTTCCGGACACGGCACCAGAGCGTGCTCTTCTTGTAGGACTCGATGAGGTTGGCCGCGTCGCCGAGAGCCTTGCCAAAGGAGTCTCCCATCAGCAACAGCGCAACGCTGCTGCCGCAGCCCGTCGCCGACCACTGAAGGAGTCCGTGGAGCCTGCGGTGGCACCGCTCGAGCCTGGCGCACTCTCGCTTATTCCTCTGCTGGACGCGAAGGAGGCTCGTTAGCACGGCGACGAGCATCGCGGCGTGCAGCCCGGACATTTGGGCCAGGTTGGAGACCTTCGAGAGCACTTCCCACGCCGCAGCCGCCATCCGCCTATAAGTCGTCTTGTAGTCGCGCAGAACAAGCCGTGAGGATGAATCCAAACAAACAATTGGACCCCGATTCCCTGAATTTGTGTTGATTCAGACAAAGACGAGAGAAAGAAACAATATCCAGACGAAACTAAGGATTAGATCTAGTAGGAAACAAACCGGAGGGCGAGCTGGAGGGATCCCAAGATTGAAAACGCGGCACTATCGCGGATCCCAACCTAACTGAACAGTGAGGAGAACAGGCGGAAGAAGGGTTTTCCCACACGGGTTCTGCGGGAGGCGAAGGCCGGACGGGGGTTTTTGATGGCGGTGGCGGCGGCGGGGTTTGTGACTGACTACCGCATGCGCACCGAAAACCACCGAACCCGTATAACTAACTGAACAGTGAGGAGAACAGGCGGAAGAAGGGTTTTCCCACGCGGGTTCTGCGGGAGGCGAAGGCCGGACGGGGGTTTTTGATGGCGGTGGCGGCGGCGGGGTTTGTGACTGTGACTCTGACTACCGCGTGCGGAACGAAAACCACCGAACCCGTATAAATGGGCCTGTACTTTACAAGCGGCCCAACTGGGGCGATTCCTTCCTTGCTCGTCAGACCCCGAGCGTTGGCGAGGAGCACCCCTCCTAGCAGCCAACCTCGGACGTGGTGCCGGGAGACCGTTCCTCGGGTGATGGAGCTGGTGAGCCCACGTCTTCCTCAGCGTGACGCCTGCGCCCTGCTCTCCGTCAGCCCCTGGTGCCACCGCGCCCTCACCTCCAACCCCAAGCTCTGGGAGGTAGGGCTGGGCGTTCGGGAATTCCCGAAAATTCGGGACAGGAAATTCCGGAAAATAATATTTCGGGATCTAAAACATGACTCCCGATTTTCCCTCAGGAAATTTGACTCCCGAAAATTCGGGATCCCGACAATTCGGGATCGGGATCGGGAAATCCCGGAATACCCGAAGTTCAGAACAAAGCAAAAAAAAATGAAGATGGCGCGTGGGCGACGGCGTCCAGCGGATCGACGAACGACGCCACGACGGCGCTGGTGGACGGCGTTGTTGGAGACTCGGGGTAGGCTCGACTGTTGGAGTGCTTGGCGACGTCGGTCGGGGGAGGCTTGAGGGGATGAGGTCGAGCGGCGGCAGGCGACGGCCGGCGGATCGACGGGACGACGCCACGACGGCGCGGGCGGACGGCGTTGTTGGGGACTCGGGGAGGCTCGACCGTTGGAGCGCTTGGCGACGGCGCGACGCCGGTCGGGGGAGGCTTGAGGCCTTGAGGGGATGAGGTCAAGCAGTGGCGGCCGGCGGCCGGCGGATCTCGCGGTCGTCGGTCGTGCCCTCGCGCTCGCGGCCGCTATGGTCTGTGGAGTACTGGAGTCGTGCTCTCGCCTAGCTAGGGTTGGAGTTGGAGTGTTGGACAGTCTTGTTTATTTGATGGGCTGGCACTGGGCCTTGTCTCATTTCTGCTGGGCTCCCTCTATTTCGGGAGATTCGGGCCATTCGGGAAATGAAATCACCTTCCCGAATTACCCGATATTAATTCGGGAAATCAGATCACCTTCCCGGATTAGCTATCGGGATTTTCGGGTTCGGGTAAATCGGGTTCGGGATCGGGAAATTCGGGATTCGGGATTCGGGATCGGGAAATATGCCCACCCTGACTGGGAGGTGCGTATCATGCGCGCCGCGTCCGCTGTCCCCTCCTCGTCTCGTCTATCTCCCTCTGCCGCTCTTTCTCGTAGGATGTTGTTATAGCTAGCTATCTCCCGGCCCTCCGGCTGCATAATCCAACTCTGGACGGAAAATAGCGCTTGCAGGAGCTTGATTTCTTGATTCAGTTTTATCCCAGTGAAATTGATAGGACAGAGCACCTGTTCTTGCCAAGTTCACGAAAATCAATTGCCAAGCTCATACAAAATTGATGTGAGCACCAGCCACGGGCGGGCAGCACAACCTAACTGAACAGTGAGGAGAATGTATTTGTTTCCGATTAATACAATTCTAGCATGGATAATAAACATTTATCATGAATAAAAATATGATACATAATAACCTTTATTATTGCCTCTTGGACATATTTTCAACACTTCCATATTCCCACTTATTTCAGATGAAAGAGATGTCGCATCTGCACTTCAAGATCCAATTAATACAATCACCATAACACTCCAAGACGTACAGGAATTAAAAAATAAGCAAGCTTTGATTGAGAAACTACTTAAAGATCTCATCAGCAGCTATGATGTTAAGACACAAGTTACATGAAAGCTTGTCAAAACACCGATTCTCCGTATATCATTCGAGCAAAAATCTCGGAGGCAACTATCATACTGATTTTATTATTATTAATTTTTTCCGGGTCTGTAATATTTTTTTTATAGTTGATGTAATATTTTTTCCTGCATCATTTGTGCATTTCTACACACTTGCTGCCATCTGTATCTGTCCGAGATAGAGCAATTTCTAATTTAGCTTGCTGAACACTACCGTTCCAGCTTCCTAAACGTAAATGGCCTGCTTTATTAATAAAAGCAGAACCGCTCGCTCAAGACAAGTGGGCCGGCCCATTTAAAATTTAAGCACCAACCATATAGCCCAACGTGAAACATATGTGGTCATACGGCCCATGGGCTTTAGACGGCCAACCCATTTACCTAAACGGGCTGGCCGCGAAGCTTTAAAAGGACGGCCCGTCTAAGTTCACGGGCCAGCCTACTTAAGTTACATGGGCCGGCCCACGTCAGACACATGGCCCGATCCACATGTTTCATGATCAATCCACGTAATCCTGATGGGCCGGCCCACATGTTTCGCAGGCCGGCCCTCGTCAGGTACATGAGTCGGCCCTCTAACGATAGACGGGCCGGCCCTCTAACGCTTGACGGGCCGGCCCTCTAACGCTTGACGGGCCGGCTCACTAAAGCTTGATGGGCCGGCCCACTTAACTCTTACAGGCCTTACTTGGGCCTACTATCTACCACGGTTGGCAACCGTGGCAGAAAGAGATGACGACGTCACGGCGGAATTAACGGTGTTTGCCACGTGTCCGTTAGGTTCATCTACCACGGCGACTTTTCCGTGGTTGATGCGCACCCATCTACCATGATTTCGGCCGTCCGTGGTAGAATGTTTTGCCACACGAATTCTACCACGGTACCCCTGTCGTGGTAGAAAACTTTTAACCACGAAAAATGGCCTTTCTATCACGAAAATCGTGCGTGGTAAAAAGCAACTTTTCTTCTAGTGATAACAACTTAGATTTTTTGTCTCTTGAAATTTTCATACCTAGTATTTTCTTAACATGACCAAGATGATTCATCTCAAACTCACTACTCGACTGCGCTTTCAACGTAGTGATTTTTTTCATACTTTTACCAGCAATTAATATGGCAGAGTTAGAGACAGGAATTGACTTAATATAGCAAATGCATTCTCTGAAATTCCAATTAAAATGGCATTCCAATTTCATGACAGTCAAATACGTTGGGTATATAATCTGAAATGAAAATTTTAAAATGATGGGAGCCAAACGACCCATAAAGCTTATCTTAATGTACCAGGGCTTCTACTTTTGCACACATTCTTGTCCCGAATGAAAAGACGGGTGCACTGATGTTCGAATTCACCTGGAGTAGTACTGTACCAACCATTGATCTATTCGGATCAATCTCCTCTCCATGTACTGCCAGTGGCAGATCACCTAAGATTTCTCCATAGCATATACTATAGTAGAAATTAAAAAATAAATACTCCGTAGATTTCTATGAACAATCCCATATTGAGCCGGAATGCTGGATCATCGCCACCGCGCACAACTATGGATAGGAAATCACGATAGACAGCAGATCAGGCATGTTTATTTCACATCCAGCCGGGTCGGTGTCCATTCCTCCCTGCAGCTGCAGGTTGGCCCTTTGATCGTCAGCAGTTTCTGTAACTGCCGGGAGACTTGTCACAGCTTGCGCACTTGGACTTTGTGACGTGCCATCGTTCAGATCAGAAATCCTGCGTTTGACAGTTGGTAGTAAATTATGACTCCATAATTAGCCAATAATATAGCGCATCTAAGTGAAACTCATCAACACCGATTATATTTCATATATTACTCTCTATATATGTCTCATATTAGATGTCGTAGCGACAACTAATTTGGGATGGAGGAAATATTAAATTTGCATCTCGTGTTCACGTACGCAGTAGTATTCGTGTCTGACGACGCGGAAATGTTCTGATTATGAGTTGCGTGCTGTTGTTGCATCAGGAGATGCGCGTTGATGAACAGCACGAGCCCGCAGAAGGAGTCGATTACGTCATGCAATTCTCGGAGCTGCGCCGCCATTGTACTGCCGTTCCGGACACGGCACCAGAGCGTGCTCTTCTTGTAGGACCCCAGGGGCGACGGTGCGGTGGTGCCCGCGGGGCGGTGGCCCGGTGGTCGGGTGTGCGGGAGGCGGCGGCGCGGTTGTTCCCTAGGGCGGGGCGGGAGGTGGCGGCGCGGTGGATCACCGGGGGGCAGCGGCGCGGTGGTGCCGGGCCGGAGCGGCGGCGGTGACCTGGAAAGGTGCGGGGCGTGGGAGGTGTGGGAAGTTAGGTGCGGGTCAGCGGGGGTGTGGAGTCGGGTCGGGTCGGGACGTGGGGTGCAGTCACTTTCCAAAACATGAATAGTTCCTACTTAGCCTAAATAGGAATCTCTTAAGGTAGGTTCCTATTTAGTCCTGCCCTATATATATATATACATGTATATATATATATATATATATATATATATATATATATATATATATATATATATATATATATAGAAACCATATTCAGCACCCAGTGTGCATAATACCTTATTTTGCACCCGTTGTTTTTTTTTACGTTCTTTTATTTAGAATTTATGTTTGATATACAAATAATTACATTCATATAGTCCCACAACAAAAAATTGACATAAAAATTACATTTTATGAGTCATAATAGTGTAAAAATCATAAAAAATGCGTATTTTACGTTTATTTTTTGTATGTCATGTAAAAAAAAGTTTTACATCATATCAATATTTTCTTACGTTCTTCTTGACTTACGTAGTAATACAAAATTTACGTGACGTAAAAATTATTTACGGTTGGAAATATATGGGGTGGGTGTAGAATAACTATTCTACTCCCTGGGTGTCAAATAGCGCGTCCCTATATATATATATATATATTCATCTTATAGAAAATACACAAGAGGAAATATGCTCATACACAAAATGGAAAAAAAAAATGTGACATGGAAGCAGTTAAAACAGAGTGCCTCTACACTGAGCATAAAGTGACCGAGGAAAGATCACAATCACAAAATTTGAAACCCAGCTAAGGAGAACTTCAAAGTAAAGGCTCAGAATGACAGGGCAAACATGTGTACAAGGAACTAAGAGTGGGAAAGGAGACACTTGATATATTTCCCGTCTCCCTTTGGAGAGGCTATGCTCTCGCATGCACCCAGATTCATCAACATCACCGACAGACCCGCAAGCATAACCCACTTGCGTCTGAGCATCACTTGCTCGCGAACCAAGCCTTCTTCTCCGTTGGCACTAGCATCGCCAGCATGACTGATCACTAATGGAAGATCTCCGATAGGTGATCTTCAGACCTTGGCAGTCCACACACCTTGGACGCTTGATGGTCGACACATAATCGTCTAGGAGATGTCGAATATCCAGGAGTAACAAGGATGACCTTCTTGGATAGATGTATGGTTGCTTTAGCTACAGAATACGGCTTCATACGAAGATGTTTGATTCTGTTCAGGTCATATTCAGGCACCTTGATTCGAAGTCTGTAATGAGGCTCCCATTCTCTTCTGATATTTTGATGTCCGTTCTTTCTTTCGATAGGCGTCTCTCTAAGAGGAGGTATTGTTCTGATGTAGTCCTTCACTGTAATTTTCAACCTTCTTCATTATTAAGGAGAGATTAGGTGTTCGTCTTTCGAAGATGCCAAATTTATTCTTGAATTTAGAGAATCAAACTATGAAGCACAGGCACTAGCTAGAACGACAGCCGGCCTGCCATTGTTGGGCTACTTTTGCTCCAAGACTTTGCTTGTATTCTCTTTATTATGAAATTTAACGAGACAGGCTTTATTCCCTGTAAACATCTGACGGAGTTTCAGGAAATTTCCGTGCCCCAAGTTCTAACATCTGGTTTTCAAAGTCAGCGTTTTCAGGTCTCGTTGGCTCAATTCGTCGAAACTTCCTCTCTCTTGCCTTCGCCGGTACCTTACAAATTCACATGACAGCAAAGTCTCGTCTACTGAAAGCTCAGGCAACCTTAGGAAACGTACTCAAACCGCGCTTGATCATTCATATATCCACGTCTCCCGCGAACCTGTCCAAAATCTAAACAGTATACCCATTTTGGCGCCACCAGCAATGGCTATTTAAATTGCAATTGTTATCGTCACCCCACATGTCAGCCTCTCGCATAAATCCACAGTTCGTGACACTGACACCACCCGCGTTGACCTAACCACCGTGTTACCCAAGCTATGTGATGAGATAAACCCATGCAGACCGGCCGAATTCTAGATAACAGATTAACCTGCCACTACTTTTCTCTCTTCTCCGGCCGCCTCGAGATACTGATTTGTAGTACAGGCCAGAAAGCTTAACTGCGGATCGATCGGCGCCATGTCAGGGAGCCCGCCGGGGTCGGACGGCGGCGCGGATCATTACGGGCGGCAGCAGTACAGCTTCAGCGGGCGCATCCTGCTGACCGCCGTCGTCATCCTTTTCGCCCTCACGGTCGTCTTCGTCATCCTCCGCGTCTTGATACACGCTCTGATGGTCCGATCTGGTGGAGGCGCCGGCCGCGGCCGCGTCAGCGGCGGCCTCGCCGCCGGCATCATGAGGTCCATCAGCGGGATCGGCAGCAGCCGCCGCGGGCTGGACGCCTCCGCGCTCTCCGCGCTTCCGGTCACCTCGTACCGGAGGGAGGTGTCCGGCGCCAGCGCCGGTGGAGCTGACTGCGCCGTGTGCCTGTCGGAGCTCGCCGACGGAGAGAAGGTGCGGGAGCTCGCCATTGTACTGCCGTTCCCATCAGCAACAGCGCAACGCTGCTGCCGCAGCCCGTCGCCGACCACTGAAGGAGTCCGTGGAGCCTGCGGTGGCACCGCTCGAGCCTGGCGCACTCCCGCGTATTCCTCTGCTGGACGCGAAGGAGGCTCGTTAGCACGGCGACGAGCATCGCGGCGTGCAGCCCGGACATTTGGGCCAGGTTGGAGGCCTTCGAGAGCACTTCCCACGCCGCTGCCGCCATCCGCCTATTAGTCGTCTTGTAGTCGCGCAGAACAAGCCGTGAGGATGAATCCAAACAAAACAATTGGACCCCGATTCCCTGAATTTGTGTTGATTCAGAAAAAGACGAGAGAAAGAAACAATATCCAGACGAAACTAAGGATTAGATCTAGTAGGAAACAAACCGGAGGGCGAGCTGGAGGGATCCCAAGATTGAAAACGCGGCACAGTTCAGTCTCCGTGCCATTTGCATCGTCTCCACAAGGTTTGACTTATTTATGGCACAGTTCAGTCTCCGTGCGCTTCTCCATCGGCGGTGCTGAAAAAAAAAAACAGTAAAAATATCACGAGCAGGACAAAATCTCAGTTCATCGGTTGCATCGCAAGAAATTACAGAAATCTCTCCAGAAGTTTCCTGGTGCTCCAAGCTGCTACCCTCGCTTGATCCGTCCGGCTGTCGTAAAGCACACACGGGTGTCGCGTGACGGGAGGAAGCGACGGCGAGACGCCACCACTGATCGATGATCTCTCAACTGACGTCGGCACACTCCAGAAACTGAAGCAGAAAGTTGTTGTGGCAACCAACAAACAAACATCCATGATGGAAAAGCCGAAACAGATGCATGTATCCAAATGTGTATATATCCAAAACCAAAAAGGCCTTCCTTATACACATCGGATCGGGCACCGGTTTCAGTTACTTACATCGGACGGATGATCCCGGCGAATTATTCAGGGAATTTCTCCCCAGTTTCTTTCCTATGCACAGTATGTACAAGTATCTTGCTGCTATGGCATGTCGACGGCTGAGAGGCGGCTGGGCCGGGGCCGGAACCAAAAAGTACACTAAATCTTCTTTAAAGTTTTAGAAAAATCATATAAATCTGTAGCTAAAAAACCTACATACATGGGCCAGCCCGGTGCGTGGCCCATTTCTGGGTCCGCCCTCCGGAACGACACGCCGGCGGCCGCGCGATGCCGGTTCTGCGACTGCGGGGGCGGCGCGAGCGCCCTGCGCACCAAAACCCTGCTCGCCGCGGCGCCGCTGCCGACCGAGCCGGTCGAAACGACCGCGGAAGGCAGCGGCGGAGAAGGCTGGGAGGCGGTTCTTGCGTTCCTTGTGGAGGCTGCAGCAGAAGGAGCCCGGGTGGTTCGTCGGTGAACACATGCACGAGCGGCGGCTCCTGGCGGCCGGCGGCGAGGAGACTCTGACGGACTTGCTCGGCGAGCGGGACGCGCCGAGCTTGACGCGGTTTGGGGAGGCGGAGCTGTAGTTGGGAATCGACAGGACCGGGCCGCTGGGCCGAGTGGCAGCTGCCGTCGCCATGAGAATCGTAGAGATCAGAGAGCGAGCGCGATGCCGGTTCTGCGACTGCGGAGGCGGCGCGAGCGCCCTGCGCACCAAAACCCTGCTAGCCGCGGCGCCGTCGCCGACTGATCCGATCGAGACGACGGCGGACGGCGGCGGGGGAGAAGGCGGGGAGGCGGGCTTGCTGTGGCCGTGGCTGCACGGGGCGGGCTTGCGTTCCTTGTGGAGGCTGCAGCGGAACGATCCCGGGTGGTTCGTCGGTGAACACATGCACGAGCGGCGGCTCCTGTTGGCCGGCGGCGAGGAGACGCTGACGGCCTTGTTCGGCGAGCGGGCGCCGACGGCCGCGGCGAGCTTGACACGGTTGGGGGCGGCGGAGACGTAGTCCGGAATCGACAGGACCGGGCCGCTGGGCCGAATCGCAGCTGCAGTCGCCATGAGAATCGTCGAGATCAGAGAGCGAGCGCGCGAGCAGATGGTTTGGCGGTGGGCGGAGGTTTCGGTGCCGTCTGTGGCCTGTGGTGGTTTGGGGGAACTTGGAGTAAACTGAAGAGGAGCAGTTTTGGAGGGAATATATAGAGCAACCAGGGGCAGTTTCGTCACTTCGGTGTGGGAAGAGCTGAAGCCCACGGTGGGCGGCTGTGGCTGTGGGCCCGTACGGCCGCACACCGGAACCGGTCCGGGACTCGGGTCAAGGCAGGTCCACTCCCCCATATTATAGGATCCGATCCATGCCAACTTCCTTTGAATTCCTCCACTCCAAATTCTAGTCACTTACGAACCAGTACTGACTGATTATGTAATCTATCACCTAAATAAACATTTCAATTAGTCATATTTTGACTCTTCCATCAAATTTAAAAATTCATGGTAAACAATTTACTTGCATATTTCATGATCTGTTTCTGCATGTATTAGATCGAGCTACCTTATTTCCAGAGCCGTGTACCTTTTCTTTTTGAAACAAATGTAAAATCTTTGCCTACTTCATCATTAAATGAGAGCAGTGTACTGATTTGCCATCGCTCTACTAAATGAATACTCAAACCCAATTGCTTTGTAAATTTTCATGAGAATAGTCTGTCGTAAATTTTCATGTGAATAGTTTGTCTCAAGGAGAACCATATCCGGCTACCTCAGTGGCGGACCCAGAATGTTCTAGAAGCCTGAGCAAACACCTCTATGATGTCATTTTTTAGATAAATATCTGTAGAAAATCTTACAATATAAGGAGTAGCGCCGCCGACAAGCCCGGGCGGCCGCCCGGGCTGTAGGGATGGTGGATCCGCCCATGGGCTACCTGTATTAATTCTAGCACACCATGCATGTGCCAATTCAGTCAGGAATTCGGCAACGCCGATGCCATTCCTACGTGTAGTGCACATGCAGCCCGCCGGTGGTGGAACCCATCCCGATGCTAGGCGAAGGATTTGGTTACCGGTTGAAAGGACATTGTCCGATAATCTTGTTTTGACGTTTGATTACAACACTTGGAAGTATTTAACATACTCTCTAGTATCAACAGGAAATATGCAAAAAGGAAGAAATGTCGTATTGTCGGAAATGCAACAGGAAAGAATGGAGTTTCAGCAGGCTGGCCGGCCCCCAGACCGGCCTAGGCCGGGCTCCAGGCCGGCGGCGTCTGGTGGGGGTCCGGCTCCCAGACCGGCCTAGGCCGGGCTCCAGGCCGGCGGCGTCTGGTGGGGGTCCGGCCCCCAGACCGGCCTAGGCCGGGCTCCAGGCCGGCGGCGTCTGGTGGGGGTCCGGCCCCCAGGCCGGCCTTGGCCGGGCTCCAGGCCGGCGGCGTCTGGTGGGGGTCCGGCCCCCAGGCCGGCCTTGGCCGGGCTCCAGGCCGGAGGCTTCTGGTGGGTGGCCGCCCCCCAGGCCGGCCCAGGCCGGGCTCCAGGCCGGCGGCCCAGGTTGTTCCAGTTCGATGATCGTTGGCCGGCCTGGGCCGACCTTCAGACCGGGTCCCCCTTTATGTCCAACGGCTACATTTCGGGAGGGGGTACTTATACCCCTTCATCTACCTCGGGACAACTACCACGACCAAAAGAAGAACACCACCATTGTTTGAAAGCTTCAAATCGATAGATCTCCCTCTCTAGCCACTCAATCACTTAGTCCTTTGGAGATTTGAGAGAGGAGACCTAGATCTACACTTCAACCAAACCAATTAGATTTCCCCCTTGATTTGTGAGAGGGGGCTTGCTACTCTTGGTGTTCATTAGAACCCTAAGAGGTTGTGGTCCTTCGGAGCTTTGGGAGCTACGAAGACTTTGCCGGGAGCCACCAATTAAGTTGTGGTGCATGCCCCGGCCTTGGGCATCGAGTCTTGGCGGCTCGGTGCATTTGGTGAAGACCCTCCAACTTGTGGAGTGTGCTTCATCCTTGTAAAGGTTCTAGTTGTCAACCTCAACGGCAACATAGTGACAAGTGCCTCGCCACATCGGTGGTAAGTCACAACGGAGATACGGTGTGCCATATCAAGGCTACTCGGTGTTTCACTTTGGTGAACACCGCGCCGCTCCAACGGAGATTAGCTTCCATTGGGAAGTGAACTTCGGGATAAATCTTCGTGTCATCTTGTTGTTTATCTTTGCACTTACCTTTACTTGTTAGCACTAGCTTACTATATCTATATCTTGGGCTAGTGATCTTTGCTCATCATATAAGGTTGTTCACCTAGTTGCATATTCTAGACAACTTATATTTGAGCAATATCTATTTAAAACGAAAAAGAATTAAAATTTGTAGTTAACCTATTCACCCTCCCCTCTAGTTAACCTCATCGATCCTTTCAATTGGTATCAGAGCCTCGTCTCTTTATTAAAGGCTTCACCGCCTAAAAAGGAGGATGGGGGATCACACTCCCATGGAATTGCTTCAAAAGCAAGTCGAGTCCGTGGGGGAAAGAACCGATAAGAGGTTGGATAGGTTAGAGGAACTAATAATGAAACTTGCCTCTACATCTAGCAATGCAAATAAAAGTCCCTCTCTAGATGAAAATGGTAATACCATATCTCCTTTAAAAGAAAGTGACGAACACTCATCTAGAAATGAAAACCCAAATCAATTTGGACATATTTATAACAACGCTCTTAATGTTCAACATCCACATGTGAACAATCTTGGTAATCCACCTTTAGTAGATAGGGCCCGTTTTACTAATTGGAAAGCTTATATGAAATCTTATGTGTGTAGCTCTTCAATGCAAATATGGAGAATCATTGAGAGGGGATACTATCCTAAGGATATCAATAATTTGACCTCAAGTGAGATCATTGATGAACAACTCAATGCACATGCTATGCACATGCTCGAGAAGGCAATGGTCAATGAAGGTGTTGAGCACATCCGGTCTCTCCCAAACGCCAAGGAAGCTTGGGAGTATCTACTTGCCATGTATGATGGCAATGTGAGCATGCAACGCTCAAAGAAAACACTTCTTCAACGGCAAGTTGATCACTTCATCATGAAGGATGGAGAAGTTCCGGAGGATGTATATCGAAGACTCAAGGCTCTTGTTGTGGACATGAAGGATGTTGGATTCAAGGATTGTGATGATGATTGGTTCAAGGGAAAATTTCTTCAAACCTTGATTCCATACAATGAGAACATGGTAATGAATGTTCAAGCAAGAGCGGACTACATGGAACTAACTCCCAATGATGTTTTGGGCACCTTTGTCACCATGAACATGATGAAGAAATCTTCGGAAGATGTTCTAACTCGTGTGAATGGAATGAAGAAAGTATCTCTTGCCTTGAAGGCAACATCCTATGATGAGGAAGAATCAAGTGATGAAGGTGGATCCACCTATGTGCCATCCGAGAAGGAAAAGAGGGTGTCACACAATGAGTGTTTGGCGCTTGCCAACCATAATTGGTGGAAGAAAGGGGACTTTAGATCAAATGCAACAAAGAACAAGGGAAGAGAAGGCTCAAGTACAAAGAAAGCAAGAACTTGTTTCAATTGTGGAGATAGTGAGCACTTTGTTGCGGATTGTCCCTACAAGAGTAGAATTGAGAATGGAGGAAAGCTTGTCAAGAAAACCAACTTTGTTCCTAAAAACAAGAATTTCATGAAGAAGGTATCTAAAAGGGCAATGGTGACAAATGAGCAAGAATATTTGTCCGGAGGTGAAGAAAGTGAAGATGATGAAGAACAAGTTGGCATGGCGGCAATGGCAATTGGGGTTATTCCTTCTTCGTTGGATTCACTCTTTTCAACTCCTAATGACAAGCAAGGTCCTACCAAACACAAGTGCCTTATGGCCAAGGGTACATCTCCAAAGGTAACCACTCACGAAAACCCTCAATTTCCTCTACTCCATCATTGTTAAATTGTGTTGAGGAACTTGATGATGAGAATGCTAATAATCTTTCAAAAGTCATGAGATCACTTGAAAGTGAAAATAAAATTGCATTTGATGCCTTCATGACTCAACTTGGTAATGCATATGGTCTAATAGAAGAACATGAAGAAAGAATATGTGAACTTGAGGGTTTCGCTCGTGATGATGCTAACAGGATAGCGGAGCTTGAAGAAGCCCTAGATAATGCATTATGTCTTAAAGATTCTATTGAGGAAGTCTCCACTTTAGATCTATCTAAGATGATGGGTGACCGTGATCATGCACTATGCAAGTTTAAGGAATTCATGGATGAAAATGATAACATTATGAATGGTCACGATGAATTACTTAAGGATTTTGAGCATCTTGAGAAAGCCCACATGGGACTCTCAAGAGAGCTCAAGACTCTTAAGGAGTCACATGACAACTCTCAAAATAAGGATATGAATGAAAATGCTTGTGCTACTAACCCCTTGTGTGTCAAGGCATCTCTCATATCGGAGAACAATAGGTTGAAGGCTCAACTTGAGAAAGGACTTGTGTCTTGCATCCAAGGAGAAAAGAACCTCAATAATCTTTTGAGAAATCAAAGGAGAGTTGTGGGTAAGGAAGGACTTGGATTTGGAGTCACATCCAGGAGGTCCAATGAGAAGAGGAAACCAACTCCCTCCACTAATGCTATTGTTTTTGTGAAGGAGGGGAGTTGGCTAATGATGAAGATGAATTTGATATCCTTGCTAAGAGCATTGCTCCTAAGAACACATCTTCTCACAACAATTTTGCGGGAAAGTATAACCCATCATATGTGCTTTTGAAATCTAATGATGGACATGTTATGCAAAATATGTTGGAACTTCATATGGTAGTAATTATCATGCTTCTATTTGGGTTCCCAAGACCCTTGTGACTAACAAGAAAGGACCCATCAAAACATGGGTACCTAAATCAAGGAATTAACTCTTTGTAGGTATGTGCTTCCGGAGGATCATCATGGCTTATTGATAGCGGTTGCTCCGCACATATGACCGGAAGCAAAGAAGTGTTAAGTGACTTAATGCATCAACTTCTCAAGGTATCTCATGTCACGATTGGTGATGGTTCGGAACTCAAGGTATTGGGGCACGGCAAAGTGGTCATTTCTCCGGACACGTCCATTGAGAAAGTCCTCCTTGTTGAGTCCCTTGGTTATAATTTACTTTCCGTTTTGCAACTTTGCGAGTGCAACTTTACGGTTGTCTTTGGACGGTATCATGTGCTCATTCTTCACACAATTTCTCTTAAAGTAGCCTTTGTTAGATTTGTGGAAAACCATATGTATGTAGTGGATTTCTCGAAAGAAACTACACATATTGCCACAAGTCTAATGGCTAAATCCGACGTGGGTTGGCTTTGGCATCGCCGGTTGGGTCACGTCGGTATGAGAAACTTGCAAACACTTGTGAAGGGTGAGCATGTGGAAGGACTAACAAAAGTGAATTTTTCCAAAGACCGTCCCTGCAGCTCCTGTGTTGCCGGAAAGATGCATGAGAAGAACCATCCCAAAGTAACAACAATCAATACAACGAGGCCCTTCCAACTCATTCATATGGATTTGTTTGGGCCTCCTACTTATGAAAGCCTCGGCGGCAAGAAATATTGCTTGGTGATTGTTGATGATTATACAAGATACACTTGGACTTTCTATATCAAGAAGAAGAGTGAAACTCAAAGGGAATTCATTGATTGGGCCACCCAAGTACAACGCCAATATGACACAACCATTTTGGCCATAAGAAGTGACAATGGAACCGAGTTCAAGAATTACACCATGGATGAATTCTTGAGTTATGAGGGCATTAAACACCAATATTCCGCTGCATATACCCCTCAACAAAATGGTGTTGCGGAAAGAAAGAACCGTACACTTACTGATATGGCAAGAACTATGATGGCCGAATTCAAGTCTCCATACAATTTTTGGGCCGAAGCCATCAACACCGCTTGTCATCTAACCAACCGGCTCTATCTCCGCCCATTCAATAAAAAGACTCCGTATGAACTTCTTGGTGGTAAAAAGCCTAACCTCTCTTACATTAAAGTTTTTAGTTGCAAATGTCAAGTTTACATTAAAGGTTCTAAATTACCTAAGTTTGGGCCTAGAACTTTTGAAGGCATATTTGTTGGTTACGCCAAGGATTCCCACACTTATAGGGTCTTCAACATATCCACCGGGTGTGTTGAAGAATCTATGAATGTGGTATTCCATGAGGATAATGGCTCCCAAGTGGGGCAAGTTGATCTTGATGATGTAGGTGATGAGCCCTCCTCCATCGCCATAGGAAGAATGGGTATAGGTCCCCTTATACCCATTGAGGAACCCCTTGTGGCAACGGAGTTGGACTCAAGCACGACGCAAGTGGAGCCTTCTACATCAACCATTGATCAAGCCGCAAACCAAGAACAAGCTCAAGATCTACAAGATGATACCAACCATCATGATAATGATCAAGATCCACCCAATGATAATGGTGGTCAAGATTTTGGTGATCTCTCACCAAGAACTCCAACCCACTCTCGGATTAATCAAAATCTAGATGAAGGAGATGATGAAGATGCACCTCCAAATGAGAGACCCTCAGATGCTCTTGCTCGTCGAGTGGCTAGCAAGGCCGTGGCATTACATCAAAAATCTCTCTATCAAAAGAACATCATTGGTGGTCTTGGAAGGAGTGTGTCCACTCGGAGTCAACTATTACTCTTTTGTGGTGTCCATGCTCATATATCACATTTTGAACCTACCAAGGTGTATGAAGCTCTTGAAGATGAAGATTGGGTTCATGCTATGCACGAAGAGCTCCATAACTTTGAGAGAAACAAAGTATGGTCCCTAGTGGAAAGACCCAAGAACCATAATGTGATTGGAACCAAATGGGTGTTCAAGAACAAGCAAGATAATCATGGACAAGTGATTCGCAACAAAGCTCGTTTGGTTGCTCAAGGCTACTCTCAAGTCGAAGGACTTGACTACGGTGAAACTTTCGCTCCCGTAGCTAGACTTGAATCCATTCGTATATTGCTTGCATTTGCTTCTAGCTATAAATTCACTTTATATCAAATGGATGTTAAAAGTGCATTTCTAAATGGTCCACTTAATGAGATGGTATATGTTAAACAACCTCCGGGGTTCGAAGATCCCAAGTGTCCTAACCATGTCTACTTACTCCATAAGGCTTTGTATGGCCTCAAACAAGCCCCACGTGCTTGGTATGATCACTTAAAGGAGTTCCTAGTAGACCGTGGTTTTGCACTTGGGGTAATCGATCCCACACTCTTCACCAAGAGTGTAAATGGAGAATTCTTTGTATGCCAAGTATATGTTGATGATATTATATTTGGTTCTACTAATGTCTCTTTTGTAGAACAATTTGCTAAGTTAATGACAAGCGAATTTGAAATGTCTATGATGGGTGAATTAAGGTTTTTCCTTGGTTTTGAGATTGAGCAATATGACGAAGGAACCTTTATTTGCCAAGCTAAGTATACTCAAGACATGCTCAAGAAGTTTGATATGTCAAATGCAAGCCCAGTGAGATTTCCAATGGCAACAAACGTGAATCTAACACTAGATCACGAAAGTATTCCGGTTGACCAAAAGCTTTATCGTTCTATGATTGGTTCCCTGCTTTATCTTTGTGCATCTAGACCGGGTATCATGTTTAGTGTGGGTTTGTGTGCAAGATTTCAATCTAACCCCAAAGAAAGCCATATGACTGCTCTCAAAAGAATTCTTAGGTACTTGGTTGATACTCCCAATCATGGTCTTTGGTATCCTTCAAATACAAGCTTTGATCTTGTGGGGTATTCGGATGCGGATTGGGCCAGCGACAAAGTGACGAGAAAATCAACCTCGGGTGCTTGCCAATTTCTTGGTAGGTCACTTGTGTGTTGGTCTTCGAAGAAACAAAATTGCATATCCACCTCCTCCACGGAAGCCGAATATATTGCCGCAGCAAGTTGTTGTTCACAATTATTATGGATGAGACAATGTCTTGAGGATTTCGGAATTAAGAAAAAGACATTGCCTCTTTTATGTGATAATGAAAGTGCTATAAGAATTGCTCATAATCCCGTGCTCCATGGCAAGACCAAGCATATTGAAATACGGTATCATTTTATCCGTGATCATGTGGCCAATGGAGATATCTCTCTTTCATATATCAACACCAAAGATCAACTCGCCGATATATTGACAAAACCACTTGACGAGAAGAGATTCAAGGAATTGAGGGGAGAAATCAATGTGGTGTGTGCAAGCAACTTTGTTTGATTAAGAATCTTGGATACACACCTCTCTAGAGTTTTATTTGAATTCTAGATGTAGGCATGGATTTAGGGGGAGTGTTGTCCTAAACCATTGGACTCTCCCTCCCCCCATTATGCAAATAGCAATGTTTTCATTGATGTCTCAAGAATATTCACATATGAGCTTAAATGATGAGTTTTGGTTATGCACCCAAGATATATCTTCGCGGTGGCATGCCATACACTCATATATGGTGGCCTAGGCCACCGACCTTTCTCTCAAATACATTCATATTTTCTCATTTGCCATTTTCCTTGTACCACACTCAATACTTCTTATTTCGAATTTCTATTTTGAGTGGAGTTTTCATCATGTTTTGCATCTCCCCCGGATCACTCAATGGATGCTCTATGGTATTTCTAATGATACAAAGTGCTCGGAAGTCAAGAAAATCAAAACAAGCAAAGATGGATGAAGACGGAGAAAAATGTGCCTTCCTGGGCTGGGCCGGCCTCTGACCCGGCCCAGGCCGGCTCCCAGGCCGGCGCCCTCGGGTTATAGCCCGGCCTCACGCCCGGCCCCGGCCGGCTCCCAGGCCGGCGCTCTCGGGTCCGTGCCCGGCCTCGCGCCCGGCCCCGGCCGGTCCTCAGGCCGGCTCGCTCGGGAACTAGGCCGGCCTCCCGCCCGGCCTTGGCCGGTTCCCAGGCCGGCTGGCTCGGGTGCCCAACCGGCCTCACGGCCGGCCCCGGCCGGTTCCCAGGCCGGCGCGCCTGGGAACTTAACTGCACATAGGGGACTTCGACCTAGGGTTATCCCACTTCTTCCCCTCCATGCCTCTCTCCTCCATTGTTGTCCTCCTCCTAAACTCAAGCTCCTCCACCTTCCCCTCCGTTTCAACCACAACAAACTCCTTCCCCTCCACAAATTGGTGAGAGAATCACCCGATCTCTCACCCTATCCACATAGTTTCGCTGTTTGTGTGCCGATTTGAGGTGGATCTTCACCTTAGATTGGTGTGTTCTTCTCAAGACTTGAGATGGACGATTAGGGTGATGATTGGGAGGAGTTCCCTCAGTCAAGCAAGGCCGGAGCAGCCAAGGGGAGCAAGACGTTTGATGGGCTTGATGATATTGTGGATGACTATGATGCTCAATCCTCCATGCCCAAGACCAAGAGACTCAAGAAGGCCGCGGTCAGAAAAGGAAAATCCAAGCAAGCTCCCAAGCCAACGGGAAATCCTCCGCCTCCGCCTCTTGTGAACCCCGATGAACCGGTACGTGCTACTTGGGTCAAGGTGCCTACTCTCGAGTTTGAGCAAGATCGATTAGTGTTCAACCCTTATGCATTTGGCAATAGCACCTGTCCGGATGACCCTAGATTCTATTGCAAGATGCATCAGCAAATATATCATCAATGCATTAATAAGAAGAAGAACAAGCATGTGCCTACCTCCTATTTTAGTGTTGAGCATACTAGGGAAGTATGGCCAGATGTGATGGAGCTTATGGATTACCATCAAATTTCCAAGCTCATGCCAGTTAGCACTCCGTATTCCCCCGAGTTACTCAAACAATTCTATGCCACTGTTCATTTCTCCACCGTGCCCAAGAGAACTATGACTTGGATGTGTCACACTACAGTTTGCACGGCTACTCTGGCAGAGTTTGGGGAACTATTTCAGCTTGAGGAACTTCCTTTTGCTCCGTGCTATAGTCGTCTCCATTGCTCCAAAGTTATGCCGGCTGAAGTTGGGCTTCGCCATTGCTATCCACCGGGAATAGGGCTCCGTGGAAAGATTTCCAAGATTTCTTGGATGTATCCCTACTGGAGAGTTGTTCAGGGCATCCTGAGAAACAATCTCAATTGCAAATATGGAATAAAGGGTCAAGTTCGCCAGCGGATGATCAACCTTCTAAACCAGATTGTTCGCCTCTACATGAGAAAGAAGCAAATTGATATTCTTGACTACATGTGGCAAGAGATGCGCTTGGTGGTTCTTATGAACAAGGTTCCCGTGTATGGTCCTTATCTGCAGACTCTTTTCAACACCAAGTTAAGTCTTGAGGTGATTGCGTCATATGATATGTATGTGCCTTCTCTTGTTACTATACCTGCTCCTCCTCCAGATGCACCTGTCTATGTTCCTCCATATCGTGGTCAGAACGTTGAAGATGAGGATGGTGAGGTTCCTAAGAAGCAAAATGTTATCATCAAAGCACTCAAGAAGATGAACTGCTTCTTTGCGGTGCAAAGGAAATCTGACTACAAGGCCTATGCCAAACAAAAAAGCTACAATCGCAATCAGCGTGCCATTATGACTCAGCTTAATCTTCCGGTTGCTTCTGCAAGCTCAGAGGAAGTCTCAGAGGGCACCTACATGGCACAGAATAAGTACACCTTCTGGTTTGGCGATGATGCCTCTTCTCTTGCTCCGTATTGGCAAGGGGACCCTGGTCCGTCGAGCTCCGGTCCAGCTGCACATGATGATGAGTATGATGTTGAGGATGAAGAGGATGATGATGATGATGATGATGAAGAGTGATCATGGCTCTCACTGCTTTTTCTCCCTTTTTGGTGTCTTGATGCCAAAGGGGGAGAGATTACTATCCGGGGATTTGCATTACATTTGCGTCTTCATCGTTTGTGTTTGTGTTTCCCTTCTCATTTGCATGTTTGCATTACATTTGTGTTTGTGTTTCCCTTCTCATTTGCATGTTTCTTAAGTGAACTCTATTCGTGAACTCTATGTGCTATATTGTAAGGATAATCCTGGACCTCCAATATTTATTGTAAGGATAATCTTGGATCCTCGTTATGTTATTGTAAGGATTTCCTCCATCTATTATCTATTCTTGCGAAGTGATATTATTCCAAGGTGAGAAAATTGCTCTTCCCATATGAGGACTATGGTAAGAACTACCGTATGCCTTTATTTACTATCTATCACTTGTTCACATTTGCTCACATAGTATATATATGTCTATCTATCACTTGAGCAATGCATTTGTTGAATACCTTGTTGGCTTGAAAGCTCTAGGGGGAGTTTCACTCAAAATTTAGACATGCTTAAATGAGACTTATTTTGCAAATCCTTGTGTTGTCATCAAACATCAAAAAGGGGGAGATTGAAAGGACATTGTCCGATAATCTTGTTTTGACGTTTGATTACAACACTTGGAAGTATTTAACATACTCTCTAGTATCAACAGGAAATATGCAAAAAGGAAGAAATGCCGTATTGTCGGAAATGCAACAGGAAAGAATGGAGTTTCAGCAGGCTGGCCGGCCCCCAGACCGGCCTAGGCCGGGCTCCAGGCCGGCGGCGTCTGGTGGGGGTCCGGCCCCCAGACCGGCCTAGGCCGGGCACCAGGCCGGTGGCGTCTGGTGGGGGTCCGGCCCCAGGCCGGCCTTGGCCGGGCTCCAGGCCGGCGGCGTCTGGTGGGGGTCCGGCCCCCAGGCCGGCCTTGGCCGGGCTCCAGGCCGGAGGCTTCTGGTGGGTGGCCGGCCCCCAGGCCGGCCCAGGCCGGGCTCCAGGCCGGCGGCCCAGGTTGTTCCAGTTCGATGATCGTTGGCCGGCCTGGGCCGACCTTCAGACCGGATCCCCCTTTATGTCCAACGGCTACATTTCGGGAGGGGGTACTTATACCCCTTCATCTACCTCGGGACAACTACCACGACCAAAAGAAGAACACCACCATTGTTTGAAAGCTTCAAATCGATAGATCTTCCTCTCTAGCCACTCAATCACTTAGTCCTTTGGAGATTTAAGAGAGGAGACCTAGATCTACACTTCAACCAAACCAATTAGATTTCCCCCTTGATTTGTGAGAGGGGGCTTGCTACTCTTGGTGTTCATTGGAACCCTAAGAGGTTGTGGTCCTTCGGAGCTTTGGGAGCTACGAAGACTTTGCCGGGAGCCACCAATTAAGTTGTGGTGCGTGCCCCGGCCTTGGGCATCGAGTCTTGGCGGCTCGGTGTATTTGGTGAAGACCCTCCAACTTGTGGAGTGTGCTTCATACTTGTAAAGGTTCTAGTTGTCAACCTCAACGGCAACATAGTGACAAGTGCCTCGCCACATCGGTGGTAAGTCACAACGGAGATACGGTGTGCCATATCAAGACTACTCGGTGTTTCACTTGGTTAACACCGCGCCGCTCCAACGGAGATTAGCTTCCATTGGGAAGTGAACTTCGGGATAAATCTTCGTGTCATCTTGTTGTTTATCTTTGCACTTACCTTTACTTGTTAGCACTAGCTTACTATATCTATATCTTGCGCTAGTGATCTTTTGCTCATCATATAAGGTTGTTCACCTAGTTGCATATTCTAGACAACTTATATTTGAGCAATATCTATTTAAAACGAAAAAGAATTAAATTTGTAGTTAACCTATTCACCCCCCTCTAGTTAACCTCATCTATCCTTTCACCGGTCAAAATACCTCGGTTACGTGCAGGTAACCGGATTTCTTGGTCCCCCCCTCCCGGTAAATGGGTTTATCGATAAAAAAATATTGGTCTGTTCGAATTGGTGCCGAATTCTTATTTTAAATATTTATTTTGTATTTTTAAATATTTTATGTTTGAATTTTAAATTTTGTTTTGGAATCTCATCCGGTAACCGACTGGTAACGCGGTTACCGGAAATATTGCTGCCCCCAAGATTTTTTTTCAAATTGGTAACCAAATCCTTGGTTCCGGCACCAGTGAAAGCACACGGACCCAGAAAAATGGAAGCTTCTGTTATCTTGGAACATTCAGAGCAGGCAGGCCAGGGTTGGTCAAGTTGGCAGGAGTAGGACATGCCAACAAATGGGAGCCATCGATCTACCGGCCGGACCAGCCGCCCCCGGTCGAGCCCATGGTATTGGCATCGGTATCGGTCTTCTACGCCGTCGCCTGAAACCTGGCCGGCCGTCCTCTGATCGATCGGCATCAGTCGCAAGTGGCCGTGTCCATCGGTGTGGTCTGCCCAACTGCCGAAGCTCTTCGGTTCGTGGAATGGTGTGTGTGTGGAGTCCGCGCGAAGGAAGGAAGGAATCCGATGGTGGCATGCACGGCGCGCTCGCTTTCGGCGAGAAGCCTCGCACCAGCGCGTCGTGAAGATAAGATGCTCTGTCTGATCGCGGCGGCTGCTGCTACGACTACTCTGCATCTGGGCGTCCGTTGATTCCGGCCGACGTGCCGGACGAACATGGCCGTCTCTTTCGCTGCATATCAGTGTTTCCCTCTCGCTTTCTTTGCTCTGGTTGGGGTTCTTGTCTTTCTGAATCGACAAAACCCTTCCTCGGAATCTGCTTCAGTTAAAGACTTGATTACAAGCGAGAAAATTTACAGGCTCAACTACAGCAGTGTGTGATACAGCGACCCTGGCCACACGTATGGTGCTGTGTTAATTTGCATGACCGTCGTTAGCCGGTTAATTCTGTACACCGCATCATGGTGATTGATGCCCCTGAGCCTGACAGATTACTTATCTTTTGAACGGGCTGCTGGACGATCTTTAATCAGCTTACTTTGTGTACGTAGACTTTGGATCTCCAATCATACTGCACTTAATTTGTCCGCATGTGTAGCTGCATAGTGCTCGGATCTCCAAATACACTGAATTTTCGTGTAGTTGTGGATCTCTAATCATGCATGCTGCGTTTTGTCCATTTATACACTGCATAACTGTACTATCTTGTTTATTGTCGTAGCTCCCTTTGGGTTGGTTTGCATAATTGTACCTTCAATCATCTTACTTACTTTGTGTATGCGCTGGATCTCCAATCATGCATATTGAACTTTGTCCGTAGCATAGATGCATATTGCGGATCTTTATACTGAACTCGTACGTACCGCATTATAAATTTTCGTGTGTAGTTGTATGGATCTCCAATCATGCCTACATGCTGAATTTTGTTCATATACTCATTGTACTATCGCGTTTATTGCTGTAGAGGCTCCTCGGTTGGTTTGCCTATGATTGTGTTTGGTTTTAGCGAAATAATATTAATTAACAATAAAGTTGTTATTTAGCATCATATGCCTGTGGTGTATTCTTTTTGCTGATCGTCGAATAAAGACGAGGCGAGATAAGATAATGCAATTGCCTAGGAATCGATCCAAGATACAATTCGATATGGGTGGAAAAAACACACAGCTTTTTGGCCGCTGCCGTATTTGGAAGATCTTCTTGTTAAGCTTCGAAAGGAAGAGATCTTGTTACTCATGTTCTCCCAGATCTTGCACGTAAACATGTCGGGCCGATTGAATGTAAGCCATGTCGACCAAAGTTTGACGCATGCAGCGTGTGATGGATCTCCTCACGTTCACTACTACCCCCGAGCTCATCTCATCTGATCGACACAACCCACAAAGCAAGAGGTATGTAGCTTTTTTTTTAACCGAGGCAAAAGACTTGTCATTTTCATTAATTAAGAAGAAGTGGCCCTAAGCCCGGTATTGTTGGGGGATGAACCCCGGATACCCCAAAGAGGCTCACACCTTCAAACTCCTCATGCCGGCTGAACGATGCCGCCTCCACTGCGCCGGCTGGAATGGGCCGCCTGCGTCTGCCCGGATGAAGACGTCCGGCTGGACTGAAGCCGGACCAACCACTCGACAATTCCGTACCAGTGGGCCAGCCCCGCATAACCGTTCCTGGTGAACAGTACCTCCTGTCGGGCATCCCCTGTACAGAATCATGACAACGAGTTCCAGCCGGACCAGAGAGTAGATGATGTCATAGGGATAATCCTGTAAATTTCTTGTAACCCAAAACCCTAGCCCGTTGCCTATATAAGGCGGGCTAGAGGCTCCTGCGTGAGGCATGCAACAGCAAGCAACCAAAGGACAGAAGACAGTAGTAGGAGATCATCTTCCACCTCCAGCCGGCCAAGTAGTTCTAGCCGGCTGGGCCACGAAACAGCTCCAGGAGCACCACTTGTAGCCGATTCCACGTTCTAAGCAATAAGAATCCAGAAGAGCAGGACGTAGGGGTGTTACCTCATCACGAGGGCCCTGAACCTGGGTACATCGCGTGCGTTTGCGTGCTTGCTACCCAATCCCGCGCGAGCGCCATTGTTGCCTTGTCCCACACTTGTTTTCCATCGTTGATGGATATGTCGTTGATGCCACCACGACAGGTATAACACCCTCAACGACCGTCATGGAACACGACCGTCGCGAGGGCAAACACAGCCAACATCCGGGGCCGCCGCCTCGGCCTAAAAGGCAATCGCTGCTGCCACTGCCCCAGCAACACCGACAGCCTCGCCGCCAGCACCACCTTCCGGGACCGTCGTCCCGACATAACACCGCTCACAACCGAGCCACGACGCCGCATAACTCAGCCACCCGCAGCCCAAGCTGCCCAGAAAGGAGCGCCGGTTGGTCTCCGGCCCACCGTGGGGCAAGCGACGAGCGGAATCAGGTTCTGCGCGGGATCCCGGACCGTAGATGATCGGCAGGTCGCCTCCGGCCTCGTGCTCTCCATCGGCTCCATCGGGTGCGTCCTCGACAACACCAAGAGCTTCGCTGACGTGGGCTTCACCAGCAGAGGCACCGTCGTCACCTTCGGCGACTTCCACGTCTACGTCGCCGTCGCCGCCAAGGAGTACCCGGAGGAGGTCTACTCGTGCTTGGCTCCTTCGGTCTTCGACGCCAGCATCCGCGACAGCGACTTCGCCTTCGGCTACCTCGGCTCCAGCGACGCGGACTACGACGACACCAAGCTCAACGTCTACGCCGAGGTGCACATGGTTGAGCACGTGGCGGCAGGAGGCGGCGTCGCACAACTGTTCACGAAGCTGGAGAATCCTCTCGCTTCCAGCGCAACCTTGAAGCTGACTTCGAGTTGCTGAGCACTCCCATTACGCCGGGTGCGGACCCAGCCAAGGCGGCGGCTGATCTCGAGAGGATGCGCCAACAGATGTACGACAAGGCTCTCCACCTCGCATCGACACAACGCCGAATCAATGCCACGATGCGCGAGTACAACACCGTCCACGGCTTCGAGCCGGTAAGAGGCAACACGGAGAAGCTGAACGAAGTCAGGCGCAAAGGAGGGGATCTCGGCGGTGCTCTGAACCGTGCTGGCCATCCGCACGAGCATTCGGACATCGTCTTGCCCAAGTACAGTTGCCCGGTGCAAAACATGATGGTTGCGGAGGCGGCAGCGGCGGAACTACCCCATCTTCAAGGCGAGGAGCTACGTCAACAAGCGCGCCGGGTCCAGGAGCTCATCGCCGCGGCTAACCGGCAGCAGCATGCGAAACCGAGGCAAACTGCGAGCCGGGAGCATCATGATCCGCCCCCAGGCTACGACGCAGCCGGCAAGTCTAAGCAATAGGCGTCGAGGCGTCATCCACGAGCCGCGGCAGGGCGAAGGACAAGCAACCACGAGCTCATCGCGAAAGGAGCGCGAGTTCACATCCTCGTGATCATGGCCGTGATCCGGCTGGGCGACGAAAAGACGGCAACCGGAACGAGCCGCAAGCCGGCCGCAGCGCCAAGGAGCGAGTCGGACACAAGGTCACCATCGACCAACGCCTGGGACCGCTGGGACCCGAAACGAGCCACGACGCGCGCATCCGCATCGACGCACTCAAGGCGTCCAGCATCATCGAGGAAGAAGATATCGCCGCGCATCGCTGCTTCGGACCTCGCATCCGGACCGAGCAGTTCCCTAAGGGATTCACCCTCCAAGGGACACCCCAAGTACAACGGCACCGCGAAGCCGGAGGACTGGCTCGCCGACTACGTCACGGCAGTCAACATCGCAGGCGGCAACAAGAGGGTGGCCGTACGCTACGTGCCCCTCATGCTCCAGGGATCGGCTCGGACCTGGCTGAACAGCCTTCCGGCTGAAAGCGTCAACAGCTGGTTGGACTTCGAGGAAGTGTTCAACCGCAACTTCACCGGTACCTACTTGCGCCCCGGCAACGCATAGCTGCTCGCGATGTGCAAGCAGAAGGACGGCGAGTCGGACCGTGCCTACCTCACCCGATGGACTAGCTTACGCAACTCCTGCGAGGGGATCCTCGAGCTCCAGGCCGTCCAGTACTTCATTCAAGGCTGCCGGGATCAGACGTTACTCAAGCATAGGCTCCTGAGGAAAAGCCCGAAGACCATGGCAGAGCTCATGGCAATCGCCGACGAGTACGCCACCGCCGACGCGGGCATGACCAACCCGATCCGACTCGACGAAGCCGGAAGAATCATCACGACGGAGCCGGCTGCACGCCGAAAGCCGGACAGAGAACCAGGAGGGAGGAAAATCGGAACCCGGCATGACTCCGACGGATCCGGAAAAACGCAAGTCCACGGAACGACCGCGTCGAATCCAAGGTCGTCACCACCACCGAGGGAAGGCCGGCAGGCGGCTTCGACAACCGTCGCATGAGGACGAGCGGCTACATGCGCTAGACAAGGGCGAAGAACAACTACGAGTCTCTACTCGATCGGCCATGCCGGAACCACGGCGATCGGACAGCAAANGTTTCAACATCTGGCTACTTCGAGGAAGTGTTCAACCGCAATTTCACCGGCCCTACTTGCGCCCCGGCAACGCACAGCTGCTCGCGCTGTGCAAGCAGAAGGACGGGCGAGTCGGACCGTGCCTACCTCACCCGATGGACTAGCTTACGCAACTCCTGCGAGGGGAACCTCGAGCTCCAAGCCGTCCAGTACTTCATTCAAGGATGTCGGGATCAGAAGCTGCTCAAGCATAGGCTCCTGAGGAAAAGCCCGAAGACCATGGTGGAGCTCATGGCAATCGCCGACGAGTACGCCACCGCCGACGCGGGCATGACCAACCCGATCTGACTCGACGAAGCCGGAAGGATCATCACAGCAGAGCCGGCTGCACGCCGCAGCCGGACGGAGAACCAGGAGGGAGGAAGATCAACCCGGCGTGATTCTGATGCATCCGGCAAGCGCAAGGCCACGGACGACCGCGTCGACTCCAAAGTCGTCGCCACCACCGAGGGAAGGCCGGTAGGAGGCTTCGACAACCGCCGCATGAGGACGAGCGGCGACATGCGCTGGACAAGGGCGAAGAACAACTACGAGTCTCTTACTCGATCGGCCATGCCGGAACCACGGCGACCGGCCAGCAAACCACACCGTCAGGCAGTGCAACCTCGGCCGCCCAAGGCCACCACCGTACGAACGGCGAAATCCGCCTCCGCCCCCGGATGAAGCCGGACGGGATGATCGGAGACGCGACGACAGGCGGCGCGAAGACAGGAATCGCGATGACCGCCAACGCGAGGAAAAGGAGGGAACACCTTCCATCTCCCCACCAAGGGGTCCAGACGGATACCGGAATCCGGACGCAGCCTACATCGTGTTCGTCAGCGAGCGCGACGACAAGCGAAGTCGGCGCGAGTGGTTCAAGGAGGTGAACGCTGTGGTTCCGCCTGTCCCCTAATACCTCAACTGGTCGCAAGAGCCGATCACGTGGGATCGCAGCGACCACCCGGAGCTGATGCCTAATCCGGGCGGCTATGCACTAGTCCTAGAGCCCATGATCATCTCCCCCAAGCGTGCCTGCACTTTCACGTCACGCGTCCTCATCGACGGAGGCAACAGTATCAACATCCTCTATCGTGACACGCTGGAGAAGCTGGGCATCTCTGAGTCCAGCTTGACGCCGAGCGAACGGTTTTCCACGGCATCGTGCCTGGGCGAGCCGGCTCATCCATGGGGCTCATTCGGCTTGACGTCCTGTTCGGTGACAAAAGCAACCACCGCCGCGAGACCATCTCCTTCGAGGTGGTCGACCACTCCAGCGCCTACCACGCCATACTGGGGCGGCCGGTGCTCGCCAAGTTCATGGCGGTACCCCACTATGCCTACCTCAAGATGAAGCTACCAGGCCCGCGTGGAATCATCACCGTCTCAGGAGACTACAAGCGCTCCATCGCCTGCGCCTCGGACAGCGCAAAGGTGGCCGAGACCATGGTCTGCAACGAGGAGATGCGACAATTCAAGCGCAAGGCCGGCGAGGAGAAGCTAGAGATTCCGGAGTCGGCCAAGCCGGCTGGCGAGTCGAACTTCCAGGCGGCACGAGACACTAAGAAGATCTACTTCGACGACAGCGACAAGTCCAAGTTCGTACCGTGGGGGAGCCTGGACCCCAAATAGGAAAGCGCGCTCGTCGAGTTCCTCCGTGAGAACCGGGACATCTTCACGTGGTCCCCCAAGGACATGCCTGGTGTACCGAGGGAACTCGCCGAGTACTCTTTACATGTCCGGCCAGACGCCAAGCCGGTAAAACGTCTCTACGTCGCTTCGCGGAGGGAAGAAGACAATTAATAGGAGAAGAGATAGCCCGACTGCTCGCGGCCGGATTCATTAAGGAAGTGCAACACACAGAGTGGCTAGCTAATCCAGTGATGGTGGAAAAGAAGAACAAGCGATGGCGGATGTGTATCGACTACACCCACCTCAACAAGGCCTGCCCCAAGGACCCCTTCGCATTGCCGCGCATCGACCAAGTGATCGACTCCACGGCCGGCTGTGACCTCCTCTCCCTCCTCGACGCCTACTCCGGTTATCACCAAATTCCGTTGAACCCGGACGATCAGATCAAGACCGCCTTCATCACTCCATACGGCCCGTACTGCTACACCACCATGCCGTTCGGCTTGAAGAACGCGGGGGCAACATACCAGCGCTGCATGCAGAAATGCTTGCACGACCAGATTGGTCGTAACGCACACGCCTACGTCGACGACGTCGTCATCAAGACCAAGGAGAAGCACACTCTCCTCGCAGACCTCAACGAAACCTTCGACAACTTGCGCCGCTTCCAGATGAAGCTCAACCCGGAGAAATGCGTGTTCGGCGTTCCAGCCGGACAGCTACTCGGCTACTTGGTGTCGACGGGGAATCGAGGCCAACCCTGGAGAAAATCGCCGCCATCGACAACATGCGACAGCCAAGAAGCGTCAAGGACATCCAAAAGTTCACCGGCTGCCTGGCGTCCCTCAGCCGTTTCATCAGCCGGCTCGGTGAAAAGGCTACCCCCCTATACCACTTGCTGAAAAAGACTGACAAGCTCGTCTGGAGCGACGCGGCCGACGCCGCCTTCAAGGAACTCAAGCGCGCGATGACCACCACCCCGGTCTTAGCACCTCCGGCTCCGAAGGAGCCCATGCTCATGTACATCGCCGCCTCCAACCGAGTCGTCAGCATCGTCTTGGTGGTGGAACGAGAGGAAGCCGGCAAGCAGCGACCGGTGCAACGGCCAGTCTACTACCTCAGCGAAGTGCTCTCGCAGTCGAAGCAAAACTACCCGCACTACCAGAAGCTCGTATACGGCGTGTACATGAACGAAAAGCTGAAGCACTACTTCAAGAGCATCCGATCAAGGTGATAAGTGATGCACCACTTGCCAAGATCATAGGCAACAAGATGCAACCGGCAGAGTCGCGAAATGGGCGATCAACCTGACGGCGCACGGAGTCGAATATGACAAGAGAACGGCGATCAAGTCACAAGAGCTGGCCGACTTCCTAGCCGACTGGACGGAGACGGACCACGTACCACCACCACCTGATTCCGGCGAACATTGGCTCATGCACTTCGATGGTTCCAAAAGATACTGGGGACTCGGCGCCGGAGTCGTCCTCACCTCACCCAAAGGGTGCCGGCTCGAATACGTGCTACAAATCCACTTCACGGCGTCCAACAACGTAGCTGAATACGAAGCTCTCGCGCACGGCCTCAAGCTCGCCAAGGCCATGAACATCAAGCGGATCCTCTGCTACGGCGACTCCGACTTGGTGGTTCAGCAAACCACCGGTCATTGGGACGCCAAGGACCCAACATGGCCGCCTACCGCTTCTTCGTCCAGCAACTCGCGGGATGCTTCGACGGATGTGAATTCCACCACATCCACTGCTCCAACAACGAAGCAGCTGACACCTTGGCGAACATTGGCTCTCTTCGGGAGGAAATCCCACCCGGCGTCGCCCTCGAGAAGCTGTACAAACCATCCATGACGCCATGCCCAGGCTCCGACTCCATCCGGATGCCGGCCGGTGCGGAGCCGGCCGGGCCGGCTCTAGGCAAGCCGGAAGCCGTCGAGGTCCTCGTCATCGAAGAGCTCCGCCATGGACCCAGCCCTTCCTCGCCTACCTCGCCTAATGACGAACTCCTGGCGGACGAGCTCATCGCCAGGCAAATCAAACGCTGGGCAAGTGCTTACACAACATCATCAACAACGAGTTGTACAGCGCAGTGTCTCTGAATATTCCAGCGCTGCGTAAGTCAAGAAGAAGGGGTCAGATCCTCAAAGAAATTCATCAAGGCGAATGCGGCCACCAACGCGTCATCAAGAGCAATCATGGCCAAGGCGTTCAGGCACGGTTTTTACTGGCCGACTGCGCTGGCTGACGCAAACCCGCTAGTCCGGCTCTACAATGGCTGCCAACGATTCACAACGAAGAAGCACACGCCGGCTTCAGCGCTCAAGACGATTCCTATCACCTGGCCGTTTGCCGTCCTGGGGACTAGACATGGTTGGCCCGTTGAAGAGGTCCAGTGGCGGGCATGACACACCTGCTGGTAGCCGTCGACAAGTTCACGAAATGGTTCAAAGCCAAACCGATCAAGAAGTTTGGATGGGCCAACAGCTGTCAAGTTCTTCAAGAGCATCATTTACACCGCTTTTGGCAAACCCCAACAGCATCATCACGGACAACGGATCGAACTTCGTCAAGGGAGAATTCGCCAGGTTCTGCGGCAAAAAACCGGCATCCGGCTCGACGTGCCCTCCGTAGCACACCCACAATCAAACGGGCAGGTTGAGAACGAGCAAATGGCCTCATCCTATCCAGCATCAACCCCGATTGCTCGAACCACTTGAGCGGGAAGCCGGCGCATGGGAAGAACGACCATCAGTCCTCTGGAGCCTAAGGACAACTCTGATCGCTCACACCGGCTTCTACTCCCTTCTTCCTCTCCCTCGTCCACGGAGCTGAAGCCATCATGCAAACGACATCGACCACGACCGCCTCGGATCGTGCTGTTCGCAGAGGCAGAAGCTAAACAAGCCTATGAGATGGAATGGACTTACTCAGAAGAAGCGCGCCACATCGCCGAATCAAGGTCGGCAATGTATCAGCAAAAACTACGCAACTACCACAAGCCGGCGCGTCAGGAATGTCCGCTTTCGCGAAGGCGACCTCGTGCTCCGATTAATTCAAGATACAATAACATGCATAAGCTATCATCAACCTGGGAGGGACCATTCATCGTAAGCAAAGCGCTCATCACAACGCCTACTACTTATCGACGCCCGCGAGCACAAGAAGGACACCATGGACAAGGAAGGCGATGAAACGGAAAGGCCATGGAACGCTTCACTCTTGCGTCGATTCTACACTTGAGAAAGAACCATGTATGTATCACTATCCATAAATAAAAGAATGAGAATGATGAGCACATGAGCAATTTTTCGCGGGTTTTCGCTTTTGCCCTTTTTTTAATTTCCGGTTGCTCCGGCAGCCGGCAAGCTTGCCTTTAGCGGGCCGTGTAGCATGATAACTCTAAACGGCTAACTCTTCGAATCCGGTTAAGGCCGGCAAGAGAACAAGCTGGAGGAGGCCAACCATGTGAAAAACGCTCAAAGGAAAGTAGCGGAGTACCTGCCGGCTGAAAAATCGCTGTTCTGCAAACTCGGCCAAGCCGGCAGCCAGCAACTTCTTCTCTCATTACGGACGATTAACTACACGACGCTAAACGGCTAACTCTTCGGATCCGGTTAAGGCCGGCAAGAGAATAGAGCTGGAGGCCGATTGTATGCGAAAGACGTAAGAACAGAAAATTGCTGCCGGCTTGAGAAAACCCTGGCCTAATAAACCGGATCCTAACGTTATAGTAGTATGCATGATCCCGCTGGACGGTGAAGTGCACACGAGCTGCGGTGGGAAAGGCTACAGGCGAGTGAAAAATTGAGTTAATAAAATAAAAGTATTCTCCATAATCGAAAGAGGCAAACTAACCATTTCGTCATTTCATTCCCTGCACAAAAATTGCCGCTACCCGGCTCCGGAGAAATCAAGCCGGACACAGGGCGATGCGCAAAAGATCAAGCCGGTCAACAGCACACAAATGCAAGAATAAAAGCGAGTGGCATTCAACATCATGGATAAAGGCTTACAGCCGGAAGCAGAGATTACATAAGCAAAAGGAGGAAGTCCACAGGCGGACAACCTCGCCTACAGGCCAAGCCGGCTACAAGATAACCCAAAGCTAAGCGGGAGGCGGAGACATATCGTCATCACTCTCCTTCCCATTCCTTGAGCATAAAGAGCCGTCGAAGACCTTGACGTAGAGGACCCCAGTCTGGCGCTTCAGCTGGAAAGTGGAGGATGAAGGGAGGCTCCAGACGGAAGAACTTAGCAAAAGCTTTCCAGCCGGAGAAGAACTCAGCCCGCCGGCGAACCTCCCCCACCTTCTTGGCTGACGATGACACGAGCATGCACCTCCCAAGGCCCCTGGCGAGCTCCAACCCGGTGGAAGAAGAAACGTGAAGGGGCCTTCCCCCTCCAGTGCATCGGCGACGGCCCGAGGGAGCCATTGGATGCGCTGGATGGGCTCGTACAGCGTCAAGAGGAACTCTGAAACAGGGAACTTGTCCCAATAGACACCTACAGGAGACTCCGAGCGGGTAGGCGATGGGCTCCGCTTACCCCCAGTCACCGCAACGGGGGCACCTCCTCCACCGCCGCGTCCAAGCTTTGGCGGCCGGCCCCTGCCGCGCTTCGCCGCCACAATGGAGGACTCCCCGGCGTCCTTCTTCGCGGACGACCCCGACCGCGCTTAGCCACAACGGGAGACTCCGCCCCGATCTCTTTCTTCGGCGCGCCATGCTTGGATGAGGAGGAGCGAGGAGAAAGAGAAGATGAAGCGACACGTGGACACTAGCGTAAAGGACGGTGAAGCCGAGGAGGCAAAAATCAAGGCGGCAAAGACAAATTCCCGGGGGCTGCCACGCCGTCAGCCGGCAGAAAAATTCCCGGGGACTGCGCAGCCGCCAAGCCGGCTCTGCAGACCCGGACGCAAATCTAAAACACCCCGAGTCACGGACTCGGGGGCTGCCACGCCGTCAGCTGGCAGAAAAATTCCCGGTGGCTGCGCAGCCGCCAAGCCGGCTCCGCAGACCCGGACGCAAATCTAACAAACACCCCCGAGTCAACGGCCTCGGGGGCTGCCACGCCGTCAGCCGCAGAAAAACTGCGCAGCCGCCAAGCCGGCTCCGCAGACCCGGGACGCAAATCTAACAACCACACCGACTCACGGATTCGGGGCTGCCACGCCGTCAGTCGGCAGAAAAAATTTCCAGGGGCTGCGCAGCCGCCAAGACGGCTCCGCAGACCCGGACGCAAATCTAAAACACCCCGAGTCACGGACTCGGGGGCTGCCACGCCGTCAGCCGGCAGAAAAATTCCCGGGGGCTGCGCCAGGCGCCAAGCCGGCTCCGCAGCCCGGACGCAAATCTACAACACCCGAGTCACGGACTCGGGGGCAGCCACGCCGTCAGCCGGTAGAAAAATTTCCGGGGGCTGCACAGCCGCCAAGCCGGCTCCGCAGACCCGGACGCAAATCTACAACACCCGAGTCAATGACTCGGGGGCTGCCACGCCGTCAGCCGGCAGAAAAATTCCCGGGGCTGCGCAGCCGCCAAACCGGCTCCGCAGACCCGGACGCAAATCTACAACACCCCGAGTCACGGACTCGGGGGCTGCCAAAATCGTCAACCGGCAGAAAAATTCCCGGGGGCTGCGCAGCCGCCAAGCCGGCTCCGCAGACACGGACGCAAATCTACAACACCCCGAGTCACGGACTCGGGGGCTGCCACGCCGTCAGCCGGCAGAAAATTCATTCCCGGAGGCTGCGCAGCTGCCAAGCCGGCTACGCAGGCCCAGACGAACAACAACCAACACCCGAGTCACGGACTCGGGGGCTGCACGCCATCAAGGCGGGAAAAATACCCGGGGGCTGCGCAGCCGGCACGCCGGCTCCGTGCACCCAGACAATCAACTATTTCACCCCAAGTCAGAGACTCGGAGGCTGCACGTCATCAAGACGGTGGAAAAGAAGCACAATACAAACAAAAGGAAAAAAGAGAAAATTTCGACCCGGCTTGATACTCAAGCCGGCCCAAAATTCGGGGGGCTAGATATGGTGAATATCATCACCAAAACAAGCACAAGCTCTAGCACAAGTCCAACAATCACAGCGCATTGATACTAAAGATAGCAACCAACAACAGGGAACAGAATGACAAGTTCCACAAAGCAATCATCAAGTACGCCCAGAATAACAAGGCAGGTAGCATGTCAAGGCAGTTAACAGACCAGAATAACAAGTTCTACAATTACGCCCGGCATCCCGGGGGAACAAATAAGTCAAGGAGCAGCGGCATCGGTGGCGGCAAGCAGTGGTCGCCGGCTCCAGCGTCTTCAGTCGGCCGTGCCGCTGGGGACGGCTCGGCAGGCACAAGCCGCGTCAGGTCCACCGCCTTGGCGATCCGCTCCGAAACCATGCGAATCTCTGGGCAGAGACCTTCAAGCGATGTGCCCGTGCGGAAGCCTCCAGCCAGCATGCTCACCTGTACTTGAGGATACCAAGATTCACCAGGGGCCAGTGCCATATCGCTACCGCCTCGGGCCGCCATCTTCCACTTGTTCATCGATTCCAGCAGAAGCCCCGTCAAGACGGCTCGACATGTCGCTCAGAGTCATTGGGAGAGGGGGTGGCAGGCCACAGGTTCTCGAGCACGCCGCCGGCTGCATCCCTCAGCGTCTTGAATTCTCGAGAAAAGTGCTGAAGACGGGAGGCGGCAGACGCAATGCTCCAGCGGCAGAGCACCAGAAGTTTCTGGCAGCGTATGTGCGAGAGCAACGGCCTTCCGGACTTGAGCGTCCACCTCGGTTTAGAAGCCGTAAATCAAGCAAGCAAGATCAGAAAGGAAAGGGCCACCGCTAGGATGAAGAAAAAGGGAAGATGCCTTACAAGAATGATCTCGTTGATGCGCTCCGCTTCAGTGACGAGGCTACTCACGAATTGCTCGTGCTCGAGCTCGCGTCCTCTGGCCGCCTTGACAGTCTCGTCATGCGCGTTCACTCACGGCCTCCCTCAGCTTGAAGCCTCAGTCCTCCCCGTTCATCCGAAGGGTCTTTACCTCTTCAACCAGCCGAACAATTTCAAGGCGGCGCTTCTCGGAGACCTCCGCCGCCGACTGGAGATCAACCGTAGAGAGCGCAATGAGCTGCATCCTTCTCCTTCAGTTTCTCGTCGAGCACAGACAGAGGGACGGAGACGGATAGCTGTTTCTTCAAGCTGGCGAGGGAGTTGGGATCACCTAAACATAACGGGGTCAGCAACAAGTCAGAAGACCGAAGAGAGAACTAAAACACCAAGGCCGAAGCCGGCAGAAGAACAAGACATTACCTTTGGCAGCTTCGAGTTCCCGTTCAAGCTCCGCGATTTCCTTGGCCGTGTTGCCAAGAGCATACTCCACCGACGAGCGAAGCAAGGTGGCGTCCGCCAGCTGATCCTTCGCCCTCTTCTCCATCAGCGCTGCCAGGGGGAAATGCCCCGATGCGTCCAACCTATCTGATGTAGGGCCAGAGTAGAGAGGAGTGCATTCCAGTGTCGCCTGGCGAGGGCCAGGGAGTGAGCTCATCACCACCGCCATGGCGGTGTCCTTGGCTGTCTCTTCCACCACCGAAGAAGGAAGAGGGAAGGAGTCGCCTTCACCTCCGGTTCCCGGTCGGGAGCCACCTCGAACGCATCCACCATTGCAGCGTCGCCGTCACCGGCGGCCCAAGACTCAAGATCAACCACCAGAGGAGGCGCCTCTGACGGCGCCACAGCGTCCTTCGCCACCTCCGCCGCCGCCTTCACGGCTCCGAGGGCGGGTCGGCCGCCTACGCCTTGGGAGTCTCCTTCGCGGGCTCCGATTTGGAGCTGACAACGACGGACGCTCCCTCCCCACCGATTACAAGCGGCTCTCTGCACGAAGACAAAGGGATCACAACAAAGAACATTGATCGCCAAGATGAAATACCCCGACACCAACACTCACCCGTCGTGCGTGCCCAGGACCACCGGCTTCCTCCGTATGCGTTTTGACGATGGGGCCGACGCGCTGCCGGATGGCCGCTTCATGCCACCAGCGGGCGTCTCCGCCGCCTTCATGGGGGTGACTGGGGTGTCGGACGGCTGCACCAGGGCAGCCTGCTCCACCACATACTCGGACTTGGCCTTCGTGGCCTCCGCGGCGGCCAATTCCGCCTTCACCTTCCCCTCAGCCTCCTTAGCAGCAACCAGCTGCTCCACGGTCACCTTGGCATCCATCGCCTCTCAGATCAAATCCGCCTGCGCCAGTTCCGCATAAATAGCCTTTTCCATGTCCTCAACACTCAAGTCATAATCAGGATCAACCACAAGAGCAGGATTAACCACCTGAGCGCTGGTCCCACCAGTAGGAGCTTCCGGCTTCTTCGTTTCCTCCTCCTCCTTCTGCTTCGCGGCGACCTTGGCTCTGGCTTCCTCCACGATAGCATCAACTTTCTTCTCCCCCATCGGTTTTCCCAATGGGCGTCAAGCCGGCTGTGGTCGGACGGCTGAACACTGAAGAAAGCTTCTTTGCGGGGAGCGCACCCCGCTTCATGAACGACCCGCCTCGCTTTGCGGGCGCTCTCGCCCGCGTCTGAGTCGGTGGCCGCCTTTGACCGCCTCTCCTTTACGATCTGGGGGGAGGGCAATGACCGAGCCTTCCGGATGCTCGCCTCCAGCACCTTTGTTCTGCGGCTGGACACGCCCCGCTTGGAGGCTGGCACGGAAGAAGAACCCTCAGAGTCCGGTTCGGAACTACTGGAGAGATCGACAAACACCCGCACGCCACCGCCGCTATTTTGTTCGGCGAGATCGGGCGCGGGAGACTTACCACGGGAAGCCGGAGCCGGCGCCGTTTCGCCGCGCTCCAAGCCCGGGCCCCCGCGGGGTCAGAATCAGAGTCGACCGCGGCGGGGCTCTCCACGGTGCGACCGCTATCGTCATCGTCCTCGACACCGGCGCCATCAGCGCCATCAGCGCCATCAGACGACTCTGTGGAGTCGTCGTGCCTAACCGGCCGCTTCCCCGCGTCAGACGCAATAGGGGAATCATCACCCGCCTCGGCATCCGAGGCGGTCTCTTCACTGTCCGCCTCACCGTCGGAGGCGCTCTCTTCGCCAGGGGCCGCCTGCTCCTCGAGGGGGACCGGGCCGGTCCGCCCCAAAGACGACGTCAAGGTCTTCGGCCCTCTGAAGATCGCAAATCTGCAAAGACACGCCAGCCGGATAAGTACTCAGCCGGTTCGAAGGAACTCAAGACAAGAAAAGGCGAAAGGAGCTAACCACTGGAGCGCGCCGCGCGCGAGAAAACGGCTCCACGCCGAACCGCCATTTCCGCTCGATCCCATCGGTGATCACCTGGCCGGCCCAGCGTCGCAGTTCGCTCAACTCCAAGACCTCCGTGCAAGCCCGGGTAGGATCCCGGAGACCCGAATAGAAGCACATCTTGTGCGCCCGGGCCTGCAGCGGGTACACCCGTCTAGCCAGCCAGGCCAGCGTCAAGTCCCTGGAGGTCAGCCCGCCTGCGATCAGGTCCTTCACCTGAGCCTTCACGGCCGCCTCCAGACCTTCGTCAACAGGCGCCTTCCGGTTCTCGGACTTGTCAGCAGGCAGTTGGTGCACGAACCGAGGAAGCCCAATCTGGTCCTCCGCCATGAGGTTCCGGACATAGAAGTAGCTGCTCTGCCACTTCTTGACGGATTCGAGCAGATGAACCTTGGGAAAGAGGACATTCTTCGTGGATACGGAGACGCATCCACACTCCCGCAACCTCTTGTCGCAAGTTTGGGCGCGGAGGAAGAAGAACAACCCGAACAGCTCCATGCAGGGCCAGAGGCCCAGGTACGCCTCGCAGAGGGTGACGAAGCAAGAGAGCAGCGTAATGCTGTTCGCCCCCAAGTGGTGGAGCTGCAGACCGTAGAAATCGAGGAACTGCCGGAGGAAGGGGCTCACCGGCAGTGCCAATCCCCTCGCCAGGTGCGAGGAGAACACCACAGACTCATTCACCGCCGCGACCGGCGAAATCTCCTCGTCGTCAGGAACACGGATCCCGACCTCCTCTTTGCGGCCGATGAGCATCCCGCTGCGGAGCTTCTTGAGCTCCGCACTGTCGACGCTGGACCCCATCCAGGCTCCAGAGCTTGCCATTGAGGTTCGATTCCCCGTCGGAGAGGAGGCGCCGCCGGCGAAGAAGGAGAAAGCGTTTGGAGAATGCGAAGGAAGGAGGTAATCTCGGAGAAGACTGAAGCTAGGGCGCAGGCAGGGGAATGGGGAACGATAGCCTGTACCGTTCCCTCTTCCCCCTTTGCGAGCAAGGAGCCGTGGGCGGGGACGTGCCTATGCACGACGCGTGGCTTGCAGTTATGGCCGAACCGCCCGCAAGGGATCCACTAACAAGCGGTTGCCACAGAAGATCCCAGCGACGAAGCTGAGGCGTCCTGCCTCGGTTCCCGGGGAGAGCCTCCAGACGGACAAGACGTGGGAGCACGGCTGACGTAAGCCACGATCCGAATCCTCGAGCCGGCCGTGCGGGGCCGCGAAGATCTTCAGCTCCGGCTCTGCGCGGCCGAACAAGCCATCGTCAACTTCAACAGCATGCAGCCAAGACCAAGGGAGCCTACGGGGTTCTTTCCGCACAGCTTGAACTTCATCCGGCTCCAGCTCCGCCCGGCTCCAGTTTCGGCCGGCACTATCTCCGACTTCAACGTCTCGGCCACGACAATCCAGACCAGGGGAAGATCGCGAAGTCTTCCCAGCAAGCTAGCAAGACTCCACGATCTCGGGGGCTAGTGTTGGGGAGATGAACCCCGGATACCCCAAAGAGGCTCACACCTTCAAACTCCTCATGCCGGCTGAACGATGCCGCCTGCACTGCGCCGGCTAGAACAGGCCGCCTACGTCTACCTGGATGCAGACGTCCGGCTGGGCTGAAGCCGAACCAACCACCCGACAGTTCCGTACCAGTGGGCCAGCCCCGCATAACCGCTCCTGGTAAACAGTACTTCCTGTCGGGCATCCCCTGTACAGAATCATGACAACGAGCTCCAGCCAAACCAGAGACACTACAAGAAATATGCTCGTTAACGACCCTCCATTTTGGTCACTAGATGGTCATTATTTCTCATTTATGACCTTTTTATGACCAAAAATCGATGGTCACATACCGAGCGTCTTAAACGAACCATAATGACCTTTTTAGTGGATTGGTCATAACCGTTTATGACCAAATCAGAGGGTCATAATTTTATGACCAATCATTTTAGTCATAGGCTCTTTGACCAGGCCACGTCAGGTCCTACGTGGCCAATCCTACGTGGCAAATTTATGACCAAATTAGAAAGTCATAGATCTAAATCAGCCCAATCCGTTGTGGTCATCCAAATGGGTCAGGCCCAACAAATTAGCCCATTTTGATTTTATTTCTCTAACTTCTGATAGAATTAACAGGCCAAAATGAACATTATAGCAGTTTTAATTCATGGGCCTTGGCCTTTTAGCATTTACGAAATTTGGCCTTTTAATTTTTTTAGCAAATTTTGCATTTGGCCTTTTAGGTCCATTTTCGTTTTTATTTCTGAAATTCTTTATACTGATTTTAAATAGATGGTACAAATCTTGTTGGGCTGAGGCCTTCTTACGGCCCAATTATCTCATGACAGTGTTTCTTTTCAATTCTTTTGTTCAGTCAAAAGTTATTGGGCTGAGTTGCAAAAACTAGTCCCAATTTCAATATAATCCAGAAATCAAAATTCAGTATATTAGAATTACAGCAAATAATCCAGAAATTTAAATCCTCATCAGCACATATTCCAGGTTCACATTACATTCATTACATACACAGATTCATCACAACAAAACAACATACTCCAGGTCCATCACACCAAAATAACAATATACTCCAGGTTCATCACACACACCATCATCCACAAATAACTTATCAAGTTCATCACACACACCATCATCCACAAATAACTTAGTTCATCACACACACCATCATGCACAAATAACTTATCAGGTTCAACATGTTTTATCCATGGAACTATGTCAACCACTTACCATCAGAGGCTTGGCTGCAAATAATGCCAGGAACTGATTCAATCTTTCACTCGTTTCTTCAGTCCTCTTGACGAGCATCTCATGTTCCTTATCGCGTGCAGCTTGTGCGGCTTTAGCTTCTTCCGCCGCCTTCTTCATTTCTGCCAGTTCTACGGGCATTGCTTCATTTTGTTGTTGCTCCCTCTCCAGCTTCTCCTCGAGGTCATTGACATGAGCATCCACAAGCGGCATTTGACTTTCTGGAGTTCTTCAATGAGGTTGAGTCCAGACCAACATTCCTGAGGAACGTGCTTGACGGGCATTTCTTGGTAAGAACTTGAGAAACAATGGCGATATCAGATGGTGCTTGCTGGCCATCTGGTACTGGGTTTACCATTTCCTTTTCCATTTCATTCTGCATTTGGAAAATACAAATTAGCATGCAAAAAATCATGGTCAGCTGAGGGAACAATGTAAGTGAATCTTGTTCAGTTTAAGCTACTGCTACTCAAGGATAGAATATTGTTCAGTTGCCAAAAAATCACATTATGTTGCTTGCTAGCAGTACTCATTTTATGTGCTACTCTAAGCAGCAGGAGTATTAGACTATATAATTTAGCAAAAAATAACTCCCATATGGATGGACGGCCTTGAACACTATAAGCCAACAGATAAGAGACTGTGTTTACCACCACATGATTGCACACACAAATGTGACGAACAACAGGAAAAACTTGCCGGCTGCAGACAATCTACAAGCTATAAAAAAGGCAGCTTTATACTGGAAGGCTACATCCAGGTGGATACAGCTAGGTTTATCCTATTAGACGATTTTTACCACCTTAAGAGTATATGTGATGGAAAGTTTTCACCGACTTTGAAACAAGTTGAATTTGGAGGAAAGGAACTCAACATTCTACCATCATGCATCAACTCTACTTACAAAGAAATAAAACTTGAAGATAAAAAAGACACTACCGTGGTTCTGGGCTGCTGGCCAAACGAATTACAGATTCAGCAGTTACATACACACGGTCCCACATAGTTACAAATCCAAGTAGCCATAATATACAGCAATCAAGGATAACTGAGGATAAGGACATACTTGCAATGCATTCTTGTCTATAACAAGATGAACTAAACAGAAGCATAATTGACCAGATTTGACAACACTACCAAGCAAAGCCCAAGAAGTAAATGGTCCACATACAGCAACACACTTTGCTCTCTAGCCCTTTGATGCCACAAAACATTCTTGTTTTAACAGGAAAACATGCATAAAACATATGTATTTTGGCTAGTACCAACATATACCAGGTTAGGTTTGTCACATACACGTCATCAAGACTACAACACATCAGGAAACTTACTATAGCCAGCTGCACCTCCTCCGAGAAACCTTTTGTCTTGCTATTGTGAGTTGCCTTGAACATGTTGACGGCAGACAGTTCTTCATCTTTACGCTCCTCCTTCTGAAACAATTACACGAGACGAGAATCAGACTTAACTTTATGTGGCAAAGGTAACTTGGGCCAATTGAAATATACGAGCGTTCTTACTGTTGCATATATGTGTGCTCCGTAACATCGAGAACCGGTTCTCTGCTGAAACTTGACTTTCTTCCGATTATCTTTGGCGCTCTGACATGTTTGCTACAATTGAAAGGGATTGGCTAATTAGGACAGTAGGTATAGTGTATAATGATGCATACAGCAGATACATGATGTTGCATACAGCACATACATGATGATGCCTACAGCAGATACTTGATGATGCCTACAACTGATATATGGTGATACATGCTAATACATGAGTATATAAACAAGAACAATAATAAAATATCAACAAGAAGAGCATCAGATACATAAGAGCTAATGCATGAGTGTATAAACAAGAAAGATAATAAAATATCAACAATAGGAGCATCAAATACATAAGAGCAAGCGTAAGCAATCATACAATTGATACTGATCAAACAAAATTATAGTCATGTGTGCTTTCAATTAACACATAAGGAGAGACACTTTGCCAGCAATATTTTGCAACGTCTGTAGAATTTGTACATCATAAACATGCAACTTTGTATCTCAAAGAAGTATATATACATAGTAGTTTCGGAAATCTGAGGCCCCAATTTCGGAACACGGAGCATGCTGATCCATTCTTAGTATTTACAAGAAATTTGCATGTTTATATTGTGTTCTGTTAGCAGTGAGTATGAGGTACACATTTGCAATTTACAATTTGAACACAAGTACTATATGATCCAGGCCCCCTTTAGCAGTGAGTATGAGGTAAAAATTTGCATGTTTAATGTGTGTTGTGTTCAAACTATTAGATCTAATCAAAATTCTTAACAAGCATACTAGAACAAATGACTCAGTGATTAGTTTCTTATGAGTTAGAAAATAGCAGAGACAAAATAAAAATTAGTAAAAATATGTTGAGTATGAGATCTAGCAGTTGTAAATATCATTTTCAGAAAATCAACTATTCTTCCAAGAGTATGGACACACCAATCAGGTAAATCCATGGGAAACAGCGAGAGAAATCAATAAGGACCTTGGTGCGGAGAGGTTGAAGCAGCAGTTCTTGGTGCAGAGCGCATCTTCCTTGGCCTTGGCGATGAAGACGCCGTCGTGTTTGTGCGGCACTTGGTCGCTCCGCCCGCCGAAGCCCCTCCCGCGGCCTCCCCCGCCGCTGTCGCAGTGCCGGCCGAAACCCCCGGCCGCCGCTGTCGCCCCTGCCACCGAAGCTCCTGTCGCCGCTGCGACCGCCTGTGGAGAGAAAAACAGCGGGTGAGACCGAGTCGAGGAAGGGACGGAGAGGAAGAGGGGCGGTGGGGGTGTTGGTGTGGCTAGAGCTGGTAGCCGCCGCCGAAGGAGAGCGCCGCCGCCGACGCCTCGTCGCCGGCGCCACGGCTTCCGCGTGCAGGTCTGGCTTGTGGAGAGTGACGCGCGCGGGGCCGTCCGTCAGCGCGTCCCCATCGCCGCCGCATCTAGGCATGCTGGCTGGGCGACGGCGCCTCTCTCTCCAGGCTGATGCGGGTGTGCTCTAAAAGCGTGGGGTGGACTAGGAGGGCCGGGAGCTGGGGGGGAGATGGTGGCGGTGGAGGGGACCTGCGGTGGGCGGAGGTGGCGGATCTGGATCGAGGAGGTGGGAGGCGCGAGGTGGCGAATCTGGATCGAGATCTGGAGGTGCGAGGTGGAGATCTGGAGGTGGGAGGTGGAGAGAGCGTGACTGCGTCCAAAATATCTGAATCTCTCCCGCCGGCGAACAAGCCAGCCGCGACGCCGTCGCCGTCGGGAGGGTTTGTGCGGGTTTGAGGCGAGCTCTGGTCGCCATCGCCGTCGCGCGAGCTAGGGTTGCTCGGGGAACGGTGGCTAGAGTGGGGAGGCAGGACTAGGAGAAGGGACGGGGCGAGATTGCCTCGGGGAGCGATGCAGGGGAGCGGCCGGAGGAGGTAGGTAGCTCGGGGCGGCCGGAGGAGCTGGGTATATTGGGGCGAAAACGAACGGTCGCGGCCACAAATTCGACTAGATTTTCAAATGAGCACACGAAATTCAAAAAAAATCAAAAAATGGAAAACATTCGCGTAGCGTCATGATATGTGACATAGTTACCACAAAAAAATATAACTTGCATTGTGGAACTTTTACTGCAAAAGTGTTCTCATAAACTTGCTATCACGAACGAACATTCATAACTTTCAAGATGAAGGAGCAATGTTTTGGACACACTCATGACATAGTTTGTCGAATATGCCCAAATTTGGCACATGTGTTCACTGTGGCATGAGAAGCAATGTTGCTGACCAGAGATTTCGACATGTTTCACGAAAAAAATCCATTTTCATTTTTTAAGTGCTTAAAATAGCGTTTTTTGTGAAGTGCGTACCGAGAAAGTCGTCCAAAATGGCACCGATACATTTTATTCACATAGTAGACATCATTTCATGTACAATCACCGAAAGGCATGCATTTATGAGCTCTCTGCCTATTTCCGGCCATTTTAAACGGCTTCCTGTCAATTCAGCAGGAAACGGCTAGATTTTGAACTGCAGCTACCAAATAGCTTGCCTGTTATTTTTCAGGAATTTCATTTATAGGTTCACAACTAGTCATTTCATCATAGATACATCAAAAAATCCACATAATTCAAACACTAGACACGAACGGTCGCGGCCACGAATTCGACTAGATTTTCAATGAGCACACAAAATTCAAAAAAAATCAAAAAAATGGAAAACCTTCACGTAGCGTCATGATATGTGACCTAGTTACCACAAAAAAAATATAAACTAGCACTGTGGAACTTTTACTGCAAAAGTGTTCTCAAAACTTGATATCACGAACGAACATTCATAGCTTTCAAGATGAAGGAGCAATGTTTTGGACACACTCGTGACATAGTTTGTCAAAATGTGCCCAAATTTGGCACATGTGTTCACTGTGGCATGAGAAGCAATGTTGCCGACCAGCGATTTCGACATGTTTCACGAAAAAATCCACTTTTCATTTTTTAAGTGCTTAAAATAGCGTTTTTTGTGAAGCGCCTACCGAGAAAGTCGTCCAAAATGGCACCAATACATTTTATTCACATAGTAGACATCATTTCATGTACAATCACCGAAAGGCATGCATTTCTGAGCTCTCTGCCTATTTCCGATCATTTAAACGGCTTCCTGTCGATTCAGCAGGAAACGGCTAGATTTTGAACTGCAGCTACCAAATAGCTTGCCCGTTATTTTTCCTAAATTTCATTTTTAGATTCACAAGTATCCATTTCATCATAGATACATCAAAATATCCACATGATTCAAACACTAGACACGAACTGTCGCGGCCACGAATTCGACTAGATTTTCAAATGAGCACACGAACTTCAAAAAAAATCAAAAAAATGGAAAACATTCACGTAGCGTCATGATATGTGACCTTGTTACCACAAAAAAATATAAACTTGCATTGTGGAACTTTTACTGTAAAAGTGTTCTCAGAAACTTGCTATCACGAACGAACATTCATAGCTTTCAAGATGAAGGAGCAATGTTTTGGACACACCCATGACATAGTTTGTCGAAACGTGCCTGAATTTGGCACATGTGTTCACTGTGGCATGAGAAGCAATGTTGCCGACCAGCGATTTCGAAATGTTTCACAAAAAAATCCACTTTTTTATTTTTCAAATGCTAATAGCCCGACTTTTTGTGAAGCGGCTACCAAGAGTATCGTACAAAATGGAACCGATACAAATTGTTAACATAGTAGATATCATTCTATGTACAATCACCAAAAAGTATTCATTTCTGAGTTTTGTATTTCAAAAAGAATAATTCCAAAATTTTATTTCAAATTCTTCAAAACCCAATATAAAGCAATATATAAGCTTAGGGGTATTTTGTATTTTATTTTTCTAAAAACAGTACTAATAGTCCATAATGACAGAGGACATCTTTACAAAATCTTCAAAATTTATTTGGTTGAAATTGGAGTTCAAAATTAAAAGTTATAAAAGAAAACAGAAAAGAATATAAAGAAAAGAACAAAAAAAAAGAATCAACCGAGCCGGCCCAGCCCATCAGCGCAGCCGAACCAGGCCGACCCGCCCCCGCCTCCCCAAGTTGGGCCACATTCGCCCCAACAGAAAAATTGAAGAAAGGAGAGAGAAAAAAAAGAACATGGGCTTCGCCCCAGTTCGGTTCGGGCAGGCGGCCCGTTATTTTTTTCTTTCTCTTTTTCTATTTCTGTTTTTCTTATTTCTTTTATATCTTTTGTTTTAAAAGTCCAAAATACTTCAAACTTGTTTCTACAGTTTGGTAAAATTAATATCTATCATTTAAAATATTCAAGCACACTTTTCCAATAAATTTCAAAAATATAAATTCAAAATATTGTATATTTGCTTAATTGACACTTTATGTCATTTAAAAATAGGTTTTTAATAAAATCATTTGTGACTTTTTAAAAATGTTTCCGAAGTAAGTTTTAATTTTCTTTGCTCAAAAAACCAAATTTTCATTTTAAAAGAATAATCAAACTTTAATTGAAATTCTTCAAACCCTATATAAAGCAATATATAAGATTAGGGGTATTTCGTATTTTATTTTGAATAAAAACAATTTTTAATAGTATACAATGACCGAGTACATCATTAAACAAAATCAAAATTTATTTGGTAAAAATTAGAGTTCAAAATCAACAGTTATTAAAGAAAACAAAAAAGAATAAATGAAAAGAACAAAAAAAATCAGCCGAGCCAACCCGGCCTAGCCCAAAAATGCAGCCGAAAAAGGCCAAACGGCCCACTTGGAACAGCTCGCTCAGCATAGGGCAAAAAAAAAAATGGCCTCGCTCACCAAGGCCATAGCCCAGCAATTCTGTGTATTGTATAAAAGGCCGAAGCATAGATTTGACACAAACAAGCTTGTGGTCTGTTTGTCATGAGCTCGTGCGTTGGAGAGTGAGACCTGGGGTTCGATTCCCATTCTCCTCACTTTGTACCTTTATTTATTTGCTTACACGGGTGGGTCCCACATGGCAGTAGGATGGGTCCCACATGACAGGTCACACTGTGGGTCCGACCAGGCGGGTCCCACCTGTCAGTGAGATGGCTGAGTATTGACACGTAAGCGAAAATGACACATAAGTAATGACACATAAGCAAAAATGACACCTAAGCAGTGACAAGTAGGCGAGACTGCTGAGTTGGCTGTAAACTAATACGAATGACCATTTAAATTGGTCGTAATCGGGTAGAAAAAATATATTAAATTAATGTTATTTGCATTATGACCAATTCATGTAAGACGATTATGACCTTTCCAACAGATTTGGTCGTTATATTTTTGGGTTTAGACCCTTCAAAACAACGAGTGACCAAATGATACAAAATGGTCATAGATCTATGACCAATATTTTCAGGGTCACTATCAAAAGGTCATAAGTTAGCATATTTCTTGTAGTGCTACATCATCAAGATCAACATGCCCCACTTGGGAGCCATTATCATCATGAAACACCACATTCATAGATTCTTCAACACACCCGGTGGATATGTTGTAGACTCTATAAGTGTGGGAATCCTTGGCATAACCAACAAATATGCCTTCAAAAGTTCTAGGCTCAAATTTAGGCAATTTAGAACCTTTAATGTAAACTTGACATTTGCAACCACAAACTTTAATATAAGAGAGGTTGGGCTTTTTACCACCAAGAAGTTCATAAGGAGTCTTGTTAGTGAATGGGCGGAGATAGAGCCGGTTGGTTAGATGACAAGCAGTGTTGATGGCTTCGGCCCAAAAATTATATGGAGACTTGAATTCGGCCATCATAGTTCTTGCCATATCAATAAGTGTACGGTTCTTTCTTTCCGCAACACCATTTTGTTGAGGGGTATACGCAGCGGAATATTAGTGTTTAATGCCCTCATCACTCAAGAATTCATCCATGGTGTAATTCTTGAACTCGGTTCCATTGTCACTTCTTATGGCCAAGATGGTTGTGTCATATTGGCGTTGTACTTGGGTAGCCCAATCAATGAATTCCCTTTGAGTTTCACTCTTCTTCTTGATATAGAAAGTCCAAGTGTATCTTGTATAATCATCAACAATTACCAAGCAATATTTCTTGCCACCAAGGCTTTCATAAGTAGGAGGCCCAAACAAATCCATATGAATGAGTTGGAAGGGCCTCGTTGTATTGATTGTTGTTACTTTGGGATGGTTCTTCTCATGCATCTTTCCGGCAACACAGGAGCTGCAAGGACGATCTTTGGAAAAATTCACTTTTGTTAGTCCTTCCACATGCTCACCCTTCACAAGTGTTTGCAAGTTTCTCATACCGACGTGGCCCAACCGGTGATGCCAAAGCCAACCCACGTCGGATTTAGCCATTAGACTTGTGGCAATATGTGTAGTTTCTTTCGAGAAATCCACTACATACATACGGTTTTCCACAAATCCAACAAAGGCTACTTTAAGAGAAATTGTGTGAAGAATGAGCACATGATACCGTCCAAAGACAACAGTAAAGTTGCACTCGCAAAGTTGCAAAACGGAAAGTAAATTATAACCAAGGGACTCAACAAGGAGGACTTTCTCAATGGACGTGTCCGGAGAAATGACCACCTTGCCATGCCCCAATACCTTGAGTTCCGAACCATCACCAATCGTGACATGAGATACCTTGAGAAGTTGATGCATTAAGTCACTTAACACTTCTTTGCTTCTGGTCATATGTGCGGAGCAACCGCTATCAATAAGCCATGATGATCCTCTGGAAGCACATACCTACAAAGAGTTAAGTCCTTGATTTAGGTACCCATGTTTTGATGGGTCCTTTCTTGTTAGTCACAAGGGTCTTGGGAACCCAAATAGAAGCATGATAATCACTATCATATGAAGTTCCAACATATTTTGCATAAACATGTCCATCATTAGATTTCAAAAGCACATATGATGGGTTATATTTTCCCGCAAAATTGTTGTGAGAAGATGTGTTCTTAGGAGCAATGCTCTTAGCAAGGATATCAAATTCATCTTCATCATTAGCCAACTCCCCCTCCTTCACAAAAACAATAGCATTAGTGGAGGGAGTTGGTTTCTTCTTCTCATTGGTCTTCTTGGATGTGACTCCAAATCCAAGCCCTTCCTTACCCACAACTCTCCTTTGATTTCTCAAAAGATTATTGAGGTTCTTTTCTCCTTGGATGCAAGACACTAGTCCTTTCTCAAGTTGAGCCTTCAACCTATTGTTCTCCAATATGAGAGATGCTTTGACACACAAGGGGTTAGTGGCACAAGCATTTTCATTTACATCCTTATTTTGAGAGTTGTCATGTGACTCCTTAAGAACCTTGAGCTCTCTTGAGAGTGCCATGTGAGATTTCTCAAGATGCTCAAAATTCTTAAGTAGTTCATTGTGACCATTCATAATGTTATCATTTTCATCCATAAATTCCTTAAGCTTACATAGTGCATGATCACGGTCACCCATCATTTTAGATATATCTAAAGTGGAGATTTCCTCAATACAATCTTTAAGGCATAGTGCATTATCTAGGGCTTCCTCAAGCTCCGTTATCCTATTAGCATCATCATGAGCGAAACCCTCAAGTTCACATATTCTTTCTTCATGTTCTTCTATGAGACCATATGCATTACCAAGTTGAGTCATGAAGGCATCAAAAGCAATTTTATTTTCACTTTCAAGTGTTTTCATGACTTTTGAAAGATTATTAGAATTCTCATCATCAAGTTCCTCAACACAATTTAACAATGATGGAGTAGAGGAAATTGAGGGTTTTAGTGAGTGGGTTACCTTTGGAGATGTACCCTTGGCCATAAGGCACTTGTGTTTGGTTGGACCCTTTTGTCATTCGGAGTTGAAAAGAGAGAATCCAAAGAAGAAGGAATAACCCCAATTGCCATTGCCGCCATGCCAACTTGTTCTTCTTCATCTTCGCTTTCTTCACCTTCGGATATGTATTCTTGCTCATTTGTCACCATTGCCCTTTTAGATACCTTCTTCATGAAGTTCTTGTTTTTGGGAGCAAAGTTGGTTTTCTTAATGAGCTTTCCTCCATTCTCAACTCTACTCTTGTAAGGACAATCTGCGACGAAGTGCTCACTATCACCACAATTGAAACAAGTTCTTGCTTTCTTTGTACTTGAGCCTTCTCTTCCCTTGTTCTTCGTTGCATTTGATCTAAAATTCCCTTTCTTCCACCAATTATGGTTGGCAAGCGCCAAACACTCATTGTGTAACACCCTCTTTTCCTTCTCGGATGGCACATAGGTGGATCCACCTTCATCACTTGATTCTTCCTCGTCATAAGATGTTGCCTTCAAGGCAAGAGATACTTTCTTCATTCCATTCACACGAGCTAGAACATCTTCTGAGGATTTCTTCAACATATTCATGGTGACAAAGGCACCCAGAACATCATTGGGAGTTAGTTCCATGTAGTCCGCTCTTGATTGAACATTCATTACCATGTTCTCATTGTATGGAATCAAGGTTTGAAGAAATTTTCCCTTGAACCAATCATCATCGCAATCCTTGAATCCAACATCCTTCATGTCCACAACAAGAGCCTTGAGTCTTCGATATACATCTTCCGGTACTTCTCCATCCTTCATGATGAAGTGATCAACTTGCTGTTGAAGAAGTGATTTCTTCGAGCGTTGCATGCTCACATTGCCATCATACATTGCAAGTAGATAATCCCAAGCTTCCTTGGCATTTCGGAGAGACCGGATGTGCTCAACACCTTCATTGACCATTGCCTTCTCGAGCATGTGCATAGCATGTGCATTGAGTTGTTCGTCAATGATCTCACTTGAGGTCAAATTATTGACATCCTTAGGATAGTATCCCCTCTCAATGATTCTCCATATTTGCATTGAAGAGCTACACACATAAGACTTCATGGAAGCTTTCCAATTAGTAAAAAGGGTCCTATCTACTAAAGGTGGATTACCAAGATTGTTTACATGTGGGTGTTGAACATTAAGAGCGTTATTATAAATATGTCCAAATTGATTTGGGTTTTCATTTTTAGATGAGTGTTCTTCACCTTGTTTAGAAGGAGATGTGGAATTACCATTTTCATCTAGAGAGGGACTTTCATTTGCATTGCTAGATGTAGAGGCAAGTTTCATTATTAGTTCCTCTAACCTATCCATCCTCTTATCGGATCTTTCCCCCATGGACTCGACTTGTTTTTGAAGCAATTCCATGGGAGTGGGATCCCCCATCCTCCTCTTTAGGCGGTGAAGCCTTTAATAAAGAGACGAGGCTCTGATACCAATTGAAAGGATCGATGAGGTTAACTAGAGGGGGGGGGGGGGGGGGGGTGAATAGGTTAACTACAAATTTTACTTCTTTTTCGTTTTAAAAGGATATTGCTCAAATATAAGTTCTCTAGAATATGCAACTAGGTGAACAAACTTATATGATGAGCAAAAGTTCACTAGCACAAGTTATAGATATAGTAAGCTAGTGATAACAAGTAAAGGTAAGTGAAAAGATAAGCAACAAGATGACATAAAGATTTATCCCGAAGTTCACTTCCCAATGAAAGCTAATCTCCGTTGGAGCGGCGCGGTGTTCACCAAAGTGAAACACCGGGTAGCCTTGATATGGCACACCGTATCTCCGTTGTGACTTACCACCGATGTGGCGAGGCACTTGTCACTATGTTGCCGTTGAGGTTGACAACTAGAACCTTTACAAGGATGAAGCTCACTCCACAAGTTGGAGGGTCTCCACCAAATGCACCGAGCCGCCAAGACTCGATGCCCAAGGCCGGGGCACACACCAAAACTCAATTGGTGGCTCCCGGCAAAGTCTTCGTAGCTCCCAAAGCTCCGAAGGACCACAACCTCTTAGGGTTCCAATGAACACCAAGAGTAGCAAGCCCCCTCTCACAAATCAAGGGGGAAATCAAATCGGTTTGGTTGAAGTGTAGAACTAGGTCTCCTCTCTCAAATCCCCAAAGGGCTAAGTGATTGAGTGGCTAGAGAGGGAGATCTATTGATTTGAAGCTTTCAAACAATGGAGGTATTCTTCTTTTGGTCGTGGTAGTTGTCTCGAGGTAGATGGAGGGGTATAAGTACCCCTCCCCAAAATCTAGCCGTTAGGTGTAGGGGATGACGGTCTGGAAGTCGGCCTGGGCCGGCCTGGGGGCCGGCCAAAGGATCATCATGCATGAACAAACTGGGCCGCCGGCCTAGGGCCCGGCCTGGGCCGGCCTGTGGGCCGGCCACCCTTCAGACGCCGTCGGCCAGGAGCTCGGCCAAGGCCGGCCTGGGAACCGGACACCCGTCAGGCGCCGCCGGCCTGGAGCCCGGCCAAGGCCGGTCTGGGGGCCGGTCACCCACCAGACGCGCCCGACCAGGACTCCGGCCTAGGCCGGTCTGGGGGCCGGTCACCCACCAGATCCACCCGGCAAGGAGCCCGGCCAAGGCCGGTTTGGGGGCCGGTCACCCACCAGATTGCTCCGGCCTGGAGCCCGGCCTAGGCCGGTCTGGGGGCCGGCCAACCTGCTGAACACCTTTTCCTTCCTGTTCCATTTCCGACAATACGGCATTTCTTCCTTTTTGCATATTTCCTGTTGATACTAGAGAGTATGTTAAATACTTCCAAGTGTTGTAATCAAACATCAAAACAAGATTAACGGACAATGTCCTTGCACACTTTTTTAGACTGCCACACTAGGCTATAGTGTTATTACATGTGCACAAGTGTATCCAGAAATGTTCGTTTTGGTGCCCGGGTGCACCTGCACCCGGTTCTGTTTTTTATTTTTCAAAATTTGAAAATTCTTCTGAAAAAAATTGGACAGAAACATACGCAAGTAACAAACACTCGTGAAAAATTTCGACAGAAAATAATAATTTTTCTGCTCTGTGAAAAAAAGACAAATTTCTGACAAAAATTGAGATCTAAAAAAGTACTACCTCCGTTCCATAATGTAAGGTTTTTTAGCATTTCTCTTTCCATACTAAAACATGTCTAGATACGGATGGAAAGAGAAATGCTAAAAATGCTTACATTATGGAACGGAGGGAGTATGTTTTTTGTCAGAAATTTGTCTTTTTTGTACAGAACAGAAAAATTGTTATTTTCTGTCAAAAAAATTTACGAGTGTTTGTTACTTGCGTATGTTTCTGTCCAATTGTTTTCAGATTTTTTCGAAGCATTTTCAAATTTTGAAAAATCAAAAACAGAACCGGGTGCAGGTGCACCCGGGCACTAAAGTGGATTTTCGAAAATGTTATACACTTACCTTATTTTCTTTTGAAACGAGCACACTTATCTGAGATAATCATCCCACGATACAACGTTCAAACCTTCTACAATGGACTACTGTTCAGGGAAAGTCACGATCAAGCAACACGAGCATGTATTTGCAAAGAACATAGAGGCAAGCAAATATTTACCTATTTACCTTTACTTTTAGACATCACTCGCCCTGTACTTTACTGTTGGCTCCAAGGTATAGCCCATGGATAATATGTGTGTGATATATTCATAATCATTCGGACTATACAATGCTGTGACTTCAGATTTTTTTAGTACAATTCAAATAAAATAATAATATAAAAAGCCCAATGTGAGCATATGTGAAATGTTAAGTATTGATACAAAGTTACATCTGCCACCACAGTGGTCTATAGTACAACTGTACAAGAGTATCATTACATTCTGACATTAATCCGGAATTAATTTTTGAGCTATACACCTTATCCGAGAAACCTGGAATCAGATCATTTTGGTGACACAAAGGTGGTATCTTCTAAAATACATTTACATTGTAAATTCTTCATGATCCAAGGTAGGTTTTGCACTTGCAATCGAGCAAGACAAGCATATAGTTTCAGGGAGCATTGAGGCAAGCAAATATTTACCAAAAGCATTGCCTTTTCCGGACACCCAATCGCCATGCCCTGGTGCTGAAGAAGAACATCAGGAACTCACTCCTGGTGTGCAACATCAAGTTTTCTCCTCCACTGAACTGAAATAAGTTTGGAGCCACCTCACATGAACCTCCAGTCCGGCTTCTCGGAGGCTGTTCTGGACGATCATGTACAACCTCCTGTCCAGCTTGGTGTCCTGCAGTTTCATGTCCCTCAGCAGCTCGATGAGCTCGTTGAACCGGCTGGTTTTGCACAACACCCCTACCACGAGACCAGCCAGGGTCTTGTCGGCCTTCCCTCCTGTCTCCCTGAACTCCTGGTAGAACTCAATACAACGGTCGAGCTCCCCGGACCGGTTGAAAGCGCCAATGATGGCCGTGTAGCTGACACGGTCTGGCTGGACCTTTCGCCGCATCATCTCCCTCCAGATCTTCTCGGCCTGCCTTGAATCTCCAAGCTTGCCACGCATGTCCAGGAGGGAGTTGTACACCCAGACATTGGGCTCGCACCCCTTCTGCTTCATCAGCGCAAGCAGCCTCGTGGCGTCCGAGGCTCTCTTGATCTGCCCATACATGGAGATCATGTTGCCATATGCAACCACGCACTTGTCAAAGCCCCGGTCGATCATCTCGGAGAAGACGGACTCCGCCCTGTCGCTCCGTCCGAGCCGGCAGTACACGTTGATCGCCGAGGCGTAGGTGACCTGACCAGGCTCACATCCTAAGCTGAGCAGCTTGTCGTAAGCTCTGATGGCTGGCTTGAGGCCTCTCCTCTTCACGAAGCCATTGATAATCGTGGACATGATGCAGTCGGTGACCCTCAAGTCGATCTCCCTCATGTCCTTTGCGACGCCGAGCGTGTCCTCCAGCAGCCCAGACTCGACCTGCATGATGATCATCTTCAGGAACATGTCCGGATCTCGCAGCATCCCTTGCCTCCACGCCTCGTGGTACACGTCCTCCGACGACGCCGTCTCTCCGGCGTCTGCGAGAGAGCCGATCACTGAAGAGTAGATCGCGGCGTTCGGCGCGATGCCGTCCGCCTCCATCTCCCGCAGGCACTTGAGCGCGTCCAGGGCCCTGCCCGCCCGTCCCAGCGCGTCGCAGGCGATGGTGTACGTCTCGCGGCAGGTTTCAGAGGGGTACCATTTCCGGGACTTGTACTGCTTGAACAGGGAAGCCACCAAGTCCGGCTCGCCCAGCGCTCCGAACGCCGCCATCACGGCGCGGTAGGCGTCGGCGTTCACCGAGAGACAGGCCGCCTTCATCCGCTCGTACAGCAGCACCGTGCTCCGGTACATGTGCAGCTTGTTGTACGCCTGCATCGCGGAGCTGAAGCACACGGCAGCGGCTGGGCCCTTCTTCCCCTCGAGAACCCCCAACACCACGTCGGCGATACCGAACTTCCTCGCCCTGACGCAGCCCGCGACGAGCCGCGCGCACGTGCGTCTCTCCGGGAGCACGCCATAGGCCCGGAGATCCTCGACCAGATGCTCCAGGGAGCTCCACTGCTTGGCCCTGAGCAGCTGCACGGTCAGCGCATTCATCGTCTTCTTGTCCGGCCGGAACGCCGGCTCTTGCAGAGCCCTCCTGTAGCACTCGTAGGCGAGCTGCTCGGTCTGCCGGTCGCTGCAGAGGCCCCGGATGAACTTGTTGGAGATGCCGAGCTTCGGCGCATCCAAAACCGGCGGCGCGGGTGCCGGCCCCGGCGCGGGAGCCGGAGCCGACAAAACATGGATCTCGCCGGAGAAATTCTTGGGCTCAAGAACAGGGGAAGCACAGGACCTGGAGCAGTGCAGGACGAAAGTCGCGAGCTGCCGCTTGATCGTGAAGAGGGAGGTGTTGGGTGATGTTCTTCTTGATGGATGGAGAGGAGGGAGGGGAGGCCAGTCTGAGTAGCATTTGGCAGCCATCACGATGCGATGGAAACTGGAGGTCGGGAATGGAGGAACTAGGCCGTTCAGGACGAAGGCACCTTATCCTGCAATGGAGGAGATTCCGTGTCGCTGTTTTTTACGTGCATCTCGTGGTGGAAGTGCCTGTTTCGGACGGGTGGGATCTGGCCACGTCAGTTCCCGTAGAAACTCCATGACATCCATGACGTGGAGGTGTAGTTACCCGGCAAAGTGAAAGAAGCTCAGATTTTGGGGGCAAACGAGGGGAAGCCACGGCCTCATCTGGCCTCTGGAGGGGCTTGGTCCACGTAGCTCTTGCCCGGTGGACAGCCACCAGTTAACTTGCGATGCTACAGATCTGAAGTGTTGGCAGGCGAATTTGGGGTCCAAGACATCACGAAAGCTATTGTCCAAGGCAAATTTGGACTTGTGGTACTTGGTGACTTCTTTTCAATGAAAACATCACAAGCTGCAGCCACTTACGAGAGCCACAAGTTTCTGTCAGTGTTCTGGCGACTCCGCAACCAGATAAATTTGAAACATGCATTTTTTCCCATAGGTGTCCATGGGTCAATAATTTGAAGTACTGGGGGGGGGGGGGGGGGGGGGAGAACTCATAAATTCCAAGTAAAATGCATTCAACTGTCAATAGCATTTGAAAGTGGTACCGATATAGTGATATCACAACTAGTCTCTAGGGCGAGTCGGGCAGTGATCCCCTCTCTGACTTCACCACCACCACCCACCTCTCCATTTACTTCCCTTCCCAAATCTGACCGATGTTGTGGTGCTGATGTCATTTTGGGGTTCATAAGTTCGAAAGGTGAAGCCTTTCGGTTCTTCCTCCCGTGGGCATAAGTGCTTGTGGTTAGTTGTAGCTAGTTTTAGAAATAAGAGTATCGATCTCATGAGTAGCATAGGTGTTGATCAATTTCTCTTGTAAGAAATGCCCAGAACAAAAAGAGTTTAGAGAATATAAGGTTTTTATGGTATAAGGTAAAGGGTTTCTCCGTGGGTACGACATATAGTGGACGTGTCTTCCCACACCATAGTTCATCGAGAAAGCGATTATGTCACTTTTGGACCTCAGATTCCCACTTCCTTACATTGTTGATGCTCTCGTGTGTCCCCTTAGGGATATTTGTGCAACACCACGAAGGACATCGTCAAAATCATACAACATCCACTAAAAAGTTCACTATATTTTAATCGGTGTTTGGTTAAAGTTACCCCATAATCTCAAGAACCAAGGGTACTACAGAAGAATATTGATACAAAACATGAAATAGATAATCAAGATAAACATGGATGACCGTTTGTAATAATCCACACACAATTCCATGATATATTGAGTACCAAAATGGACAAGTAAGGGATTAAAACATGGTGAATGATGTCGGTTGATAACAAGGACAACTATAGCGATGGTGCGTCAGGTATTCGTCCACCTCATTTTTACAAAATATCTTTTGTTTTACAAGGAAAATACACCAACATGTGGTACAAACGATATTATGAGTGAGTGTGCCCATACAAGTGTCTGGCTTCCCCATTGGATGCTCCGCAAAAGATATGCCATTTGTGGAAATGCTCCATTATTTAATCCTCGTTACAACTATGTGGTCCATTTCCCGAATTTTGCATCCAAACCGTAGAAGACATAATAAAAAGAGAGAAATTCAAATCTCATAATGAATCAGTCATTAGTTATCATTTATAAGGATAAGTAGATATAAAATATATATACGAAAGTTAAACTTCAGAAAAGATGAGTGTAAAATATACTCATCATCGGGCTTTGTTATATAATTGGGTATGATGGACACCCCCCCCCCCCCCACACACACACACAATGCACACATGTCAAAATCCTAACAATTTTTTCCTAATCCTCTACTTCATTGAATATGAATATCAGCCCAGCAAATCTCTTTATAGTCCCATGCTTTTTTGACATATAATTACATGAAAAAATACAATTCTAAACCATACAGGCCTTAAGATGACCATATTCTTTTTCTTAACAAGAAAAAGATCTAGATCCACATCTATGTAATATATGTAAAACAATGTAATATTTGAGGTGATCTAATACTCCTTAATTAGATACAATTCCCGTCCAGTGCCATACCATTAGAGGTGCAAATTCGTTATATATATATAGTTCCAAAATACAGACCATGTTTGTTTCAGATAACTTTCTATATGCTTGTTTCATATTGTGCAGTGTTTACAAGTTGTGAGGAAAGTATGGTTATGCAGTTTTTATAACTTTTCTTATTCACTTGGAAGACTGTAAAAAAAACCAAGAGCCCGTTTGGTATCCATCATTTTGTCTTAGCTCAATAATTCAATCGAGATTCCATAAGTATTAGCATTTGGGTGCCACGGAATTTTACGATAGAATTCATTTGACGATTCGAGCGACAATATAGCACAGGAAAACTAGATTCCACTCGTATTTGTTTTGTGAAAAGAGATTTCTCCCTGATTTTCATGGATAGTGAAATCTTAGGTTCTTACAATATGTGGGAAATAGTAAAATTATGACAAAATAAAGGAACATGTCATCGACACTTAACGCTAAAGGACAAGTAATATGAGCATAGATCACAAGACACATTTTCTATTACGCAGGTCATCTCATCAACTTTTGCTTCCCGGCCATGTCTAGGCGCATTAGAGCTGATATGAAACATCACATCACCCATCCATTTGCACGCCATGCCATAATTCACCTCCTCGGCGGTGCCCACCCTTTGGATCTTTCAAACACCTCGGACGCCACCATCACACCACCCATCTATATCATTGTCAGCTGTCATTTCTTTTTTCCTTCTATAAACCATCCCATTTATCAATAAAGTGACACATACTTAATGCATATAAAGGTTCATACGGGCAAACCCCTTGGAAACAAGACTTATTGCAAGTTTTCCGAATTGCCCAAAAGAAGGCCGAAGCGCCATAACCAATAGTTTCATCTGAATGTTAGAGAAACTAGGCATGAACCTTACACATTGTGTAAGATCACTACAGACACAAAGCACACTGAATCAAGATCCAGATAAATCAGGACAATGAACACTTGGAAAACAAGTGATTGATACTCAAATCAGAGAAGAAAATGTTGCATTGTTGTTCACATAAACCCCCTATGTGTGTGGTATATCTAGTTAAGGTATTCTCTCCATTTATGTATATAAGACTACTATCCCATTTTCGGGTACCAAGAAAAGAAAGTCAACTAATAACATGATCAATTGTGTGGAAAATCTCTCGTGTTTCAGGCTAATCAAACATCTGGGTGTGGTGTCGCTTTATCTATGGCTGGATGCAACGTTGTTAATAAGCACCATCAAACAGGAAAAATCCAATCAAATCTTATTTGGAAGAGACAATGGCCTTTATAGATGCAAATTGCATTTTTAATAGTTGCTTGTGTTTAAAATCATAGGAAGTACTTCCCTTGGAAAATAGCCAAGAAAAATCTTTACCCTGGGAGGAACTTCTCCCTTCCAAAATAACTTGTTATCACACTTTGGCAGACGAATATGAAATTGTTCATAAGAGTATTTAGCAAAGAAACCTTTAGTTGATTTTTTTAATCCAAATAAGCTTATGAGTCTTATTGTTCAACACAACTCCTGTGACATTATGGGAGGTTGTAGTGGCAAATAGCATATCAAACTTCTCAGCCATAGTGTAATTACCATCCATTTCTCTTCCCGGAATCTAGTACTCACCCAATTCCCCCCTTTATTCTTACAAAAGGTAAAAAAAGATAGTTTTGATGTCCATAAGTGTGTTTCAAAATTGTGATTGCTCAAGTTTCTTCTCAGTCAGAGAAATTATTTGGTTTCGAAGATATTTCTTACGCAAAATATTATGCTAGATACCCTCTTGTTTTCCAGCATTCAAGTCATTTCCTAACAAGAAAGCACTCATCGATTTAAAAGTAAGTACATCCAGCCCGTAAGAGCTTTAGGTATACACACTATCTCAGTTTATCAAATGATATTTCCTAGACCCAAGTTCTTCTTGCCAAACAACATTTTTCTAAACAAGTCAAATTTATTGCAAACTCCCACGTGCAACCTATAAAAAGGCATCATATACATGGAATGATTAATTAAACAAAACATTGAGCAAAGTCACTCTTTCTCCAATGGGCAGATGTTTCCCTAGCCGATCGACATTTTGGTTTCTTACCCATCCTATCTTTAGTTGGTTTCCAATGATTACATAATTCTTACAGAGTCAATAGAGATGCCTAAATAATTTAGAGGCATTGAGATATCTCTCAAAGACAAAAATATCTTCAAAATTCTTAGATTTCCTTTTAACTGGACCAAAATAGAAAACTTCACTCTTGCATGGCGGTTCCGCTTCTGGTTCGCAGTCTCCGATCCCACTATGGCATGTATTATGCAAGGTATTGATGTTGCGATACGTCAATACCCTGTTGGCACTAGTGAAGATCAAAGCAATGAAAACTTGTCAAAACTCTCATCAGAAACGAGAAATGCTACGTGCCCTGAAACTAATAGCTAATGTGAGTGCCTCATCTGCGATGGTTTGTTTGCCTGTTGCCAACGAGGACATGAATGAGATGACCGTAGTGGTCAAAGGAAATTTGAAAGGGTCGATAATGTGTGACTAATTTAACGTAATTTGTTTAAAATATGTTGAAACTTAAACACAAAACTGAGTAGTTAGAATTAACTGAACTCATAATCAATTGCCAGAAATAAATCACATCATGCAACCATATCTTACTTCAAGTGCGTCTCATGTAATGGCGGACTAACATAGTTGGTGAGCGAGAAAGACATAAAACACACTGCACACATGAACATTTTACAATAGAGTATAGTTGGGAGATATAGATCTATTCATATATTACCATCAAAACAAAAAACTTACAACACGAAAGTTGTGCAAAATAGCGAGAAAAAATATTCAAAGAAAATTTCAAACTGTTGACAATGTTTAACAAATTTTACAAAAAATATCTAAAAAACCTCCAAACATAAGCACTAAAATAGGAGTTACAGTTAACAAACTAGGAATCAATCATGGGAATGATCACAACGTTGAAGCGTGTCTTTTTTATGTAAAATTTATCTCTAATAGAAACACATTTGTATATATATTAAAAAGTACTACGTGAAAGAGATTAAGTAAGAAGAGGAAAACCGATCATGTGCGGGCCGCACTGTCGGAGCCACTAGGTGGGAAGAAGCCTCCATCTTTGATCAGATGGAGGATGGCTCGCTGGCACTGGTCGAGCGTTGTCCTGGGTCAGGCTGTGATCTGCTTCGTGCTGGCTAGAACCAACCTTCCGTACGGACTACCAAACACTGGTTTTTTATCCAACGGGACTGCTTGGGCTGGATGCGCATAACCGAACACTCCATAAAGCACCTACAATCTGACCAACAGCTAACATATTTGATACCAATATCATTTTAAACCAAATGTAAATCCACATTAGTTTGCACAAAAACTGGACGTAGCTTCGATTTTAATTTTTGCTTCTGTTCATACCTCACCAATTTTTTTTTTTTTTGCAGTTCATAAAAAATGAGAGTGGCATTCGGTTTAACCACAACAGGGACGAGCCTGGACGGAAGCATATGTACTGTGTGAATCAAGTCCGGTGTGGCACAACATATGCTCACGTCGCGTCAAATCGAGAGTGGAAGCCCAGCAGGCGCAACCTATCTGTCCTCGAAACCGCAAGAGACGATCAAACGCGTGATGTGCAGTATCTTTGGGCAGGTCATGCGATTGGCGGCGGCTGCATGCACAGCAAACTATGCATGCTCAATCAATACCACTTCGCGTACCGAGACCCTGTCCATATTCATTCAGACTGAAGAATATGATTACAAATACACGAACGGGGCAGTGGCTAGCTAGAAGTGACCGACCACGGTGATACGGCGCATCACTCGACGGGTCTGCTGGGCGGCGAAGATGAACAGGAAAGGTGGAGCGAGGAAGAAGAGGAAGGGGCAGGACGACGAGGAGCTCGTCAACCTCATCTTCTCTTGGTCGCTCCAAGATGTCGCCAACCAGGACCTCTTCAGGGACAAGGTAATTCGATCGACGAACTTGCGTACACACACCATTTTTCCAAGTTGAATCCTGCCAGCAGCCCAGCATGCACAGTAATTGATCGACCGTGGATGCACATCTTTCTCGCAGGTTAACACCATACCTGACAGGTTCTTCGGTCTGAAGAGCTACCTGGATTCGTTCAGGTTTCCGCTGCTGGAGGAAATCCGAGCAGAGATGAGCTCAACCTTGGAGGAACTGCAGACCAATTGCTCCAAGCCCGTGCGGATACGGTCGATGGTTGACCTGGTTCCCAACGGAGTCAAGGGCGTGAGGATCACCCCCTTTTATCGCGTCACCGTCGCCGGCCGCCGTGGAACTTGTGCCCCATGCATCGGCGACATCGTCCTCCTCTTACAGGCTATGCCGCTTCGGCCGTCCGACCTTGCTACCGGCGGCAGCACGTACTGCCTCGCTCACGTCGCGGATGTCAAGGGGTCCAGCTTTGTGATCAGAACGTCCAAGACAATAGATGACGTAAGCTGCTACGCCTTCGTTGTTAGTTTGCTGAGCTTCATACCCTACGCACGCATCTGGCGGTGCCTTCAGTACGAAGCTGCCGTCGAGAGAAATGCAGCCCTTGTCAAGGTCGTCGCCGGCGACACCTCGCAGGTATGCAACCACGTGAGCTAGGCGCTTGACACTGAATACGCATTGGCCGTTCGCTTTCTACGAATTCTCATCTGACTGATGCCCGTGGTCGGCATGCAGAGCACTAGCCTGACCGGCGTAGGCGGCGTTCTGCTAACGGCTGGCGCGCTGTCTGCCTTCGGGCTCAACGACTCGCAGACTGGCGCTATAATGAGCTGCGTCTCGGCGGTGCAGTGCCCTGGCGCGAGCAGCAGCAAGTTCAGCCTCATTTGGGGGCCGCCTGGCACGGGCAAAACCAAGACCATCAGCGTGCTTCTGATGGCGGTGATGACGATGACCGCGAAAAGCCAGAGCAAATGCCGGGTCCTGACGTGCGCGCCGACCAACACCGCCATCTCCCAGGTCGCCTTCCGCCTCCTGTCGCTGAGGAAGCAGCATCCCGACGCCAGCGCCGGAGGTTGCTACGGTGATCTGCTTCTGTTCGGCAACAGAAAACGCATGGGCATCGACAATGTTCTCAGCGAGATCTTCCTGGACACTCGTGTCAAGCGGCTAAGCAAGTGTTTCTCGCCGGCGACGGGCTGGAAGCCTGGTCTTCTTTCACTGGAAGTCATTCTGACCGATCCGGTTACCCTGAAATACCAGTATCAGCAAGCACGCGAGGAGAGAATTGACACAAATTTGCTCGAGTCTTCCTTCGTCAGGTCTAGGTTCCACGAGATCTCCCAGAAGCTTACCGTGTGCTTCAGAACAATCATGTCACACGTTCCTAGAGATATCATCCTGGAGAAGAATTGCAAGAACATTGCTTCCCTCAATAAGATGCTTGACGACTTCAGCAAGCTGCTCGGTCGAAAGAACGTTGGGAACAAAGTTATAAAGGACGTGTTCATGGTCATGCACACGACAGGGGAGAAAGGCCAAGGTTCAGCAATAGTTCGCACACTGAGGCAAAACATGGCGGCGATTCTAGGCGTCACGAGAACTCTGGTGCGAGACCTGAAGCTTCCTCGCACAGGTCAGGTCCCCGCGATCAAGAAGTTCTGCCTTCGAAGTGCCTCCCTTGTTTTCTGCACCGTGTCTGGATCGGCTAAGCTTAACGGGCAGAAGATGGATCTGCTTCTGATCGACGAGGCTGCACAGTTGAAGGAGTGCGAATCCCTTATTCCGTTGCAAGTCTCCGGACTAAAGCATGCAGTTCTTATCGGTGATGAGTGCCAATTGCCAGCAACCGTAAAAAGCAAGGTCCAGTTTAACTCTCCTTTCAAATTATTTCTTCGGAAATGTCTAAACTTAGCAGTACTTTTTGCATTGAACTTGTACGTACGTGTCACTCTTGAGAACCAAAAGGCTATTAAGCTTCTGCACAAACTTGACCAATAATATCTCTTGCAGGTTTCAGACAGTGCGTTGCTGGGTAGGAGCCTGTTCGAAAGACTAAGTTTGCTCGGACACAAGAAGCACCTCCTGAACATGCAGTACAGGATGCACCCTTCCATAAGCATCTTCCCTAATCTTAGATTCTACGACAAGCAAATATTGGATGGCCCGAATGTCACGCATGCCGGGCATGAGCGTAGTTACCTCCCGGGCGAAATGTACGGGCCATACTCGTTCATCAACATCCATGGATGGGAAGATCGTGGCCGCAGCAAGAGGAATATGGCTGAGGTATCCGCCATACTGGAAATACTGCGCCGTCTCAAACAAGGTGCGTCTGCATTGCCTGAATTTTTTCCCCTGAATTTGTTCTTGTTACTGTTTATTTTTGCATATTGGAAAATTTACATATCTTCAACTCATATCCTATGGTTTACCGTCCAGCTTGCATCAGCGCGGGCCAAGTGGTCAGTGTGGGCGTCATATGCCCGTACGCTGCCCAGGTGGAGGCGATTCAGGGGAAGATCGGAGACGTGAAGACGATGCGTCCCCTTGTTCTTCGCGTCAACTCCGTGGATGGGTTCCAAGGCAGCGAAGAAGATGTGATCATCCTCTCCACCGTCAGGTCCAACGGCACGGGATCCATCGGCTTTCTGTCCAACCGGCGACGCGCCAACGTCGCCTTGACGAGGGCAAGGTAAGCTGCGACATGGATCAGAGCTAGAACTGAAGCTGCCTGAACTTGAAATGGCAAGTGTAACCTGAAATACCTGATTGATATACTATCGTTTGGCACTTTGGCTCCTGCAGGTACTGCCTTTGGGTCCTGGGAAACGCGACGACGCTGAGCAGCAGCGGTTCGATCTGGGGAGAGCTGGTCCAAGATGCCATGGAACGTCGGTGCTTCTTCGACTGGGACGACGGCAGGAGCGTCTCTAAGGCCATTTCTCACCGCACTCGCCTGATCGGGCCTGAGCGACGTGAGCGTGAGCGTGGCGAAGCCGATATCTGCGTCGCGCTAGGTTCCCTGCAACTCGCGTGAATGCGCCACCTGTGGAGTAGTGGCGATCTATTTTGGCCTTTTGGGTGTTGGACTTCTGAACGTAAAGCATGCCTCGGTGTAGCCGTGTAGTGCTCAGGTGATCATGGATGGAAATTCTTCCAAAACAAAAAAGGTGACCATGGATGGAGTGGAACCTTCTTTTCGACCATGCTCATGAATGTGCAACTTGAATGTTGGTCGAACCTAGTCTTAAACATTGCCCACCAATTTGGGTTGCGTCTACTAATATTGGGCTATGTTGTGCTGATGTTGTGTTATACTCCATACTTTATAGTGATGAACTAGACACCACCTAAGCAGATTGAGCTCTCTCGCCTAGTTTCCGTACAGATCGCGACGGGCAGAGTGTCGAGCAGCTGATGTGCGCCTCCAGACAGGGCCGCCGTCCTTGTTGAGCTTCCCCTCGTCCTAATACCTTGCCCAGATGAAAGCCGCTCCTCATTACATCTCACCAATGTTTTGATGTTCCGTATCATGCACGAGAGGCGACGAATTCGTCCTCGAACTGACCTTCCGCCGTCCATTATTTCCGTCTATTTTCTGGACCTGTTCCTCCTCATCTCCTACCGTGTTCTTCTTTGCAATCTCCTAGTCATGATATAGCTCTCCCGACTGGTCCAGCTCCTCTCTTGCTCTGTGCACAGAGAACGCGGTCGGCGTCCCAGAGTGCGCCCCGTGGACATCATGCTCGTACTCGTCGCTGTGGGCCTCTCCAAGCTCCGAATTCGTGTCCGTTAGCTCCGCATCGTTGTCTTGATACTATCAAAAAAATTAATCGAGCCAGTTCCCATCTAGTTGTCGGCGTGGAGGTCGTCTTCCCCGACTCCGGCTCCGAACGCCGCCGCGTCGATCTCCTTAACGAGTTACCTCGGCCTTCCTCTTAGGTTCCTGGAGCTCCCCCGTGACCCCAAGAAGCTGCAGGTCCAGCCCCGAGGAGCCTCGCGTCTTGGAGCCACTCCTCCACGTCATCGTGCTCCGGACGTCGCTGCGGGCATCCATGCCGTCGCCTCCGAGCGTCCCTTACGACGCATACCATCCCATCGAGCTCCTGGTCGATGACGGCCGCGGGGCACAGGGCCGGCACGGAAGAGGTCCGAGCCGGCGGCGGCTGCACAAGGGCGGCACGGTGGAGGCTTCTCTTGATAATTAATAAAAAAAAAGGTTATTTGTAGAAAAGAGCTAGAGAAGGCTACCAAATATAAATTGAAGGTGTTATTTGCAAAAATAACGGTCCGCAACGAGCGCACGTGAGAATCAACGTGACTGTTCTCGGTAAAAAACCGGTCAACAAACGAGCAAGTGACTAGAGTGCACACATTTGTCCAGTTCGGTGACGGGTTCTTCAGTTTTTCGAGATGAGTGACTTAAGTGCACCCGCCGAACCACTTCAGTGACCGCCAGTGCTATTTACTCATCGGATATGCATCGCGATTCATGCAATTATGAGTTGTGATTTGGGTTGCAACTGACATTTTTTCACTTGCAAGTGGAGTTGCATCTGACCAAATTACTTTGGACCGTTGGATTTGCTTCATGATTCAGGCTAGCCATAGTTTGCAACTGAGATTCGATGACATCACTGACTGAGAACTAAGTTATTTCTCATTCACCTGAATCACAAAGTTATTTCTCATCCCTGCAACTCGAGTGAATGCTCCACCCGTGGAGTACTGGCTATCTGTTTTGGCCTTTTCGGTGTTGGACTTCTGAACCGCTGAATGTAAGGCATGCCTCGGTCTAGTGCTTAGGTGATCATGGATGGAAATTCTCAAAATGGGTAGATGCAATTTTTCTGGCGAGCATTCTTAACCAACTTTATGGTTGTTTTGCTTTCACCTGGCACTCTCGTACACCACGTGGTAGACATAGGGATATCCTACTTGGTGTTAAATCAAACTCTATGAGTGTATTGGCCCATTCGAATGGTGAATAGTTTCACATTAAACTTCATGTTGGAAATAAGGCTGATAATTTTGCATGAAGTTTGATTGCCGTGTATAGTGTTGTCAAAAAAAAAAAAACACAAAACTGACTTTCTTCTTGGACTGGTTAATTTTGTTAAGAATAGCCCATATCATGTTTTCAAAGGAGGAGATTTTAAGCTGGGGAACAATGAAACCTTAGACATACCCATACAAGAACACGAAGGGCAAATCCAACATGGGGTACAATGCAACCTTAGACATACCCGGAATTATAAATCCACAAACATAACACTTGTAAGCCGATCCGGCCGCCATGTAACCCTACCCGATCCAAAAGGCACGACTCAACCACCGGGACTGCTTGTTCGACTAAGCAGTTCCAATCCACAACTCGTACGGTCAAAACCTACATACATCTCGAATCGAGAGCATACAAAATAGATCTCACACCAAACGGGACTATGATTTTTTACCGAACATTGTTTCCCATGACTCGAACCTATATAGATCTTCTCTTTGGGCTAACCCATCGGATCACCACACTATTGTAGCTAAAAAATGTCACCAATGTCTACAATATAAGGGCCTTCTAAAGAAGTGAATTCTGTTTCCGTCCTTCTCTGGTTAGCTACTAGAAGAAAATATGCAGTATTCACCCGTCTAAATATCTCTTTCTCTAGCTCTTTGCTTAACTTTTATCTATTCCATTTCTAAAGTTTAGTTAGCTCAACACTAGTATGCTTCATTATATTATGCTCTTTAGGGGTAAGGGTTGAGTTTCAGATTACATAGCTATTATATCTTCACTCGACCCTTAAGCATTTTCCTCAGGTTTCTTCTCTTTATTGGTTAGATCTAAATTCTTTTTGTACTTAAACATGGTTGATTCCAGGATTTACTAATCACCTAAAGAGAATCTCCAATTTCTAGCCACAATTTTTCAAACCCAAACTGTCGAGACGAGAATGGAATCATCACACTTCCGCGCCGGGGGGGGGGGGGGGGGGGGGGGGTGGTGTATATAGCTATCTTGTCCTGGTTGATATCAATCATATGACATACATGCACGATGTTTTCTCAGCGACAAAAGATGTATCCGTCGACACTGATACATGACATCTACTATCTTTTTTGAGAAGGAGGGATATTTTTAAAAAGAATTTTCAATTTTAAAGTTTAATGAACCCGACCTTCAAATGAAATGATAGTGCACGAGTTTCTTCGTTGTGTGGTGTGTACATGTTGTGCGTCCACGTGATTTGCTTATTTCTTTTTCAAAAACCTCCAAAGATTAGTTGTGATTTATCAGTTGGAATTCTCAGTACCGTGATCATAGGCCAGGAGGTTATAAAAGCAGTAGTACAACCGTAGACGAGTTACTCCTCCCTTTAAAGTTTCCTCTATTTAAAACGCTGGAGTATTTCCGGAACGGATATGGCGACCAAAGTCTCCATGGCCATGGCGACCCGTGACTCGCGAGCACGGGGAAAGTACAGCAGGTATAGCAGCGAGGCTTCCGAAGGAAGGAAGGGCTTCCTTGCCATTTGATTTTTCACTTTCCCCTCCCGTTGTCCGCTTCCCTTCACACTTCCTCCTCTCTCCTTCCCCGGTTTCCCGGGCCTTCCTCTTTCGTCTCACCACCAACGCCGGGAGCCTCGCCACTCCGCCGCCTCCCTCGCGCTCCGCTCGGGACAAGCAAGGTCGATCCCAAGGCGCGGCGCATTGGCGGCATGACCAGGCGGAGGAAGGGTGGTCCAGGCCGTGGGGCTGGGACGAGGAGGAACGCCGAGGAGGATTGCCCGAGCGCCGGCGGGGAGTGGCCGAGGAGGGATGCCGACGGGGAGTGGCCGAACCTCGTCGACATGGTGCTGTCTTGGAGCCTCGATGACGTCATGGACGAGGACCTCTTCAAGAACAAGGTGGTTTGTAGTTCCGCTCCATTGGTTTTCCTTGATCTGACCTTTGCGTGTTGGTTGTTTTGGGCTCCCGTAGGGTTTTAGTTCATCGCATTGCGTGTTGGTTGTGGTGTGCTCGTGGGTTTAGTTCATCACATTGCGTGTTGGTTGTGTCGTACTCATGGGTTCACTGCCTTAGGGTTTTGTTGAATCGAGGTCTTAATGTATCTTGTTATGTACAAGATGCCTGCTTGCGGAACATCAACTACTTTGATGGTTGTCCAAATAATTCAGTAGTTTAAGTTGTTCTGGGATTGGAGACGTTTTATCTCCAAATTTCTAGTAAGGAACTGTTCTGAAGAATGGTATTTCTTGGTAAAGTTTTGGTTTTTAAACCAAACTTGAACTAAACAACGAAACTTTATAAACAAAAATACTCTTCTTTCAAACAGCAAGGTAAGGTGTTTGATGCTAAGTGCAAGATATAGAAGAAAGTTGGGAAGGTCTGCCCAATTTTGGGTCTTTATACCTCTGCCCAAAGATGGTGCGGTTGTGTACTGTCTAGGGGAGATCGTTCCCCATGTGTGATTGAGGATGAAAGTATGTAACATTTTATCTAAAAACTCTTGGATGCATTAAATATGAAGTAACACAAACAAGCATGTCAAATTTCACATTCCAATTCATCACTGTCATCATCAACCAAAAAAGACAACTATTAGTGTAGCAGATTGATGTGATGCGATGTCTATGACTGACTGCTTATCTTTTTTATTGTCGGTACCAGCAGTTTCGCTTTAATCCGTGTGTTTTTATATCCATGGATTTCTATCATCGAGTTCTTATCATGAAGATTCAATTGCAGGTGAAAAGGATACCGTCCATATTCAATCATATTGAGAGCTACTTAGGGTCCTACACATCTCCATTGTTGGAGGAGCTGCGAGCTGAGATGTTGTCCAGCCTGGAATCCATCTCCACCTTATCTTTTGTCAAAGTATCATGGATCGAGCAAAAGAAATACAGTGCAGCTTATGACATTGCTTTTGAGGCTGATTCTGAGAATACGGAGTCTCGTAACAAACCCGAAAGTAATCGTCGAAGTGTTGGTGATATCATTATCCTGTCTGATGTGAAGCCAGAAAATATATCTGATATTGCTCAGAATGGGAGGGGGTACCGCATTGCCTTCATTACTGATGGAGGGGATGAAGATGATGACTCACCTCCTGCCAATTATGTGATAGAATCATCAGGCAAAATTGATGCTGCACATGAGATCAGTCAAGATGGGGAAAGGAGACCACTTTTTGCTGCTCATTTACTGAATATCGTAACCTACATCCGCATATGGCGCTGCCTTGACTACACAACAGTCAGGAGAAACCAAAACCTCACACAGGAGATGGTACATTATCCGCAGGTATGTAGCTCGCATGCTCTGAATGATACTAATAATGATATGATTTTGTTTCTATCGAAGAAGAGAAACTGATATTTAAGTTACCATCCACGTTTCCTTTTTCTTAAAGATTGCGTATGGTTAATTTATATTTATGTCATATGAGATGATCTAGCTACACATCATCATCATAGGCTTTTGGGCAGCTGCAAAGAAACTAATAAGTTGGTTAATTCCTTATCTGATGTTCCCAGGTTGCAAATATTCCCCCGAAACACGCAAATGGTTTTGCTTCAGTTGACAGCATGGAAATATGGAGTGAACTGTCTACACTGGATCTTAACAACTCCCAAAACGACGCCATCCTGAACTGTATTTCAGCAATGCTTTGCAGCACCAGCAGCAGTTTTAGCCTTATCTGGGGACCTCCTGGCACAGGAAAGACCAAAACAATCAGTGTACTCTTGTGGTTAATGAGAAAATGAAACATGGCATACTTACATGTGCACCAACAAACCTTGCTGTTAAGCAAGTTGCTTCACGTTTCTTAAGGTTGAGCAAAGAGAATCTCTGGATACAAGATGCTTAGGAGATGTTCTGTTGTTTGGCAATAAACAACGCATGTGTGCCGACGATGATCTGAAAGAGATATACTTACATGATCGTGTAAGGAAGCTTCTTGTTTGCTTTGCCCCATTGACTGGATGGAGAAGTTGCCTGTCTTCCCTGTACAGTTTTCTTCAGAATGGTTACTCCCAGTACCTTCAAAGTTTTGAAGACGAAAGGGAGGATGATAAACTTTCCTTTTTGGATTACACTAGGAAAAGATTTACTGTTATTTATCCTGAGCTTCGAAGATGTTTCAAACAGTTACTATTTCATGTTCCAAAATCTTGTATTTTGGAAGTGAATTATAACTACATCATTTCACTTCTCGAACTGCTTGAAGACTTCAATACACTTCAGAGGAAAACTACCAGGGATGAAATGAAGAATGTTTTCATGTATACAGATGTTCCCAGGAAATCTAGCACCGCAAAGTTCTCCAAAACAGTGATAACTCTTGGCAAAACCAGAATCAAATGCCTTGAGCTGGTAAAGATGCTATTAAGTTCCTTGAAACTTCCTGTAACATCCTCCAAGCGCACCATTCGGGAATTTTGTATGAAAAATGCCAGCATAATTTTCTGCACTGTTTCTAGCTCTTCCAAAGTAACAAGCAATAAAAAACTAGAATTGCTTGTTGTTGATGAGGCTGCTCAGTTGAAAGAATGTGAAACATTGATCCCTTTGTGTTTACCTGCTCTGAAGCACGCCATCCTTATTGGTGATGAATGCCAACTACCAGCAACGGTCAAGAGTAAGGTTAGTTCTTGGTGTTATATTCTTGTCACATCAATTACTCTGGCGAGCATAAGATTCCCCATTTGTTTTGTTACATTTGTGTCCTGTCATCTGATTTTGTGATACCTGTAGGTTTGCGAGGATGCATTATTTGGGAGAAGCCTCTTCGCGAGGTTGAGCTCACTGGGACATGAAAAGCATCTTCTTAATATGCAATACAGAATGCACCCGTCCATTAGCATTTTCCCAAACACCAGCTTTTATGGAGGGAAACTCTTGGATGCTCCTAGTGTCATGCAAAAAGAACACCAGAAGAAGTATCTTCCAGGTTCTATGTTTGGTCCTTACTCTTTCTTCAATATTGAAGATAGTTGGGAGGATGTCGATGAACTTAGTCATAGCAGGAAGAACATGGTTGAAGTTATCGTTATCCAGGAAATATTGCAAAATCTCCAAAAAGGTATGTGTTATATTGCCATACTATTTAGTTACCTGTGAAATTCCTTATTTTTTGTTTTTGGCTACCTTATGCTGTTCAGGTGTTACAATAGTATTGTATCTATATGTCTTAACCACTTATTTCTTTATTTTAGCTTGAGTGTAATTGATGACTAAACATGCTTATTAGCTATATGGAAAGATGATCATAAAACATGCCTTTTCAATTAAAGGTCCAATTGGTTTCATGGTAGGATATTATGTTTAGGTCTTATATTTTAGTTAAGAAGTTGGCACATCAGTAACAATATTTCTGTTCCGGAAACTTTGAAGCAATGTCCTTTTGTTCACTCCAGAAAAATTGGAAAAATGAATAGGGTAGCGTGACACCCAGTGGGTCTTCGCTTTAATAGGATATCATAATGCTAATTGTCAAAGCAGCATATACTGTGTGATCTTCTATTCTTTTGCTCTTTATAGCATGGATATTAGGGCGAATGCTTACTGTAAATATTTCACTGTGCAGCTTGTTCTAAGACCATGAAGAAGGTCACAGTTGGTGTCATATGCCCATACACTGCTCAAGTTCTGGCAATCCAAGAAAAACTGCAGAAAACGAAGTTTGGCTCCTTATCAGTAAAAGTTAATTCTGTTGACGGCTTTCAGGGTGGTGAGGAAGACATCATCATTTTGTCAACTGTCAGGTCCAACTCTGATGGTGTGGTAGGGTTTCTTTCAAATCGGCAACGTACAAATGTATCTTTGACAAGAGCAAGGTATCTTACGTTACTGATCTTGTGTTCCTTTTGTGATATATTTTTCCCTACTCCCTCGGTGGTTTACTTATTCTACTTTGATTGCAGACACTGCCTTTGGATTCTGGGGAACGCGGCAACCTTATGTAGCAGTGGTTCTATCTGGGCAGATCTAGTTCGCAATGCAAAGGAACGGCAGTGTTTCTTCAATGCAAAGTGTGATGGGGCTATTTCTCGTGTGATCGCTAAGCATGGGAGTGAGCTCAGTTCAGCTAAAGACAGAAGAGACACACCTTTAAAAGTTATAAATAACATGGTTCGGGTATTGATTCGCTGGACCCTTTTCTCTACTACCTAAGAGTTGTCTAGAATTACTTTACATCGTTTCTCATGTTCAATTTGCCAAGTGGTGCATTCGTGAACGTGCTGTTCATTTCTTGAAAAATGAAACATGTGTTGCTAAATAGATTATCCGGAAATTTTCGTGGACTTTTCTTGTGTCAATGGCCCTAAAATTTATAGGTACAGGTAGCTACATATGGTTTCTTCCCTGGACATTCTATTATATACAGAGTGCAGTGGAAACATAAAAAACTTAATTTTTTTAGAAGCTACTACCTCTGTCACATAATGTAAGACGTTTTGGCAAGCTATTTTAGCGTGCCAAAACATCTTATATCGTGTGACGGAGGGAATATTTCACTAGTCGGGTATCCATTTTTCAGACTGCTCAAAGATGAAAATGTAGCAACAAGAGAACACAAGCTGCGGACTTTTTTGCTGAATTATTACTCGAATCTGTGCTACTATTGCTACAGCCGATAACTTAGTAGAAGTAACTTGGTGTTTTGGGCACAACATTTTTTGTTATGTATCACATGCTACTTAAGTTGTAGATATGAAAAATTCCTATCGATGAAGTTGCATGAATTAAGTATGAAATTTGAAATTGTTGGTTGAACATTGTCAAGCTCACAATATCGTGTCCGTTCAGGTTCAGGCACCATCTCGAAAGGGGCGGAACCGTCGACAGCCGCCTTCTTCAAAATGTGTTTCATCCGATGCTAGGATTCAACCAAGTGGTATCGCTTCTGGTTCTGATCTGCGTCGCCGAAAGGATAAAGGGGTTGTTGAAGATGTCGCTGCGTCCTTAAGCAATCTCAGATTCCGTTGAAGGTTCTTCACTCTCGAGAGCCAAGTTTTTTTTTTTTTTTTTGGAGATGAGTTAAAGACATGATCTGTTTCTGAATGCCACGCCTACAAAACTGATGGCAGAGTGAGTTCACATTGTACAAACTCACTGGCAAAACCATGCTGTGTTGTAGGAAATGGCCCATAAGAGAAGAGGGCTCACGCTATTTTGCCATTTTGGGAGCGCTGTTCAGTTTGGATGTCCAAACTGTACCCAAGAAAATGCTTTCGGACATGGTTTGAAGGTGGCACAGTACTGCTGTGCTCTGCACCTGAAACCGTTGTATTGGTTTTTTATTTTATGGGTCCCCTGATATCTGAAGATGTCACAGTACTAACAATACATTCCGGTGTCAAGTGTTAACTCTTTCGGTTGTACAACTTGGTACTTATGTGGTGGTGTGACGCTTCTGAGTATATATGTGTTGGTTTTGCGCTCACGTAGAAAAATTGAAGCGTCAGATATCTCTTGTTGCTTCAAGTAGGGTAGGATTCTGCCGTTTGGTGCCCGTGTGGAGTGAAACGGCGCAGCATCCCGCCATATCCGAGGAATTCTTGCGTTCGATTCGCAACTGAATCAGGCGCTGAGGCGGATGCACACCCATCGGGAAGTGAGACAGTTTGCACAGAGTCGGGCACGCTCGCATCCCGCATTTACTTCATCTCGGGAACTCCAACGGCCGGCCCAGCGCAGTGAAGAACTGACTAAAAGCTTTGATTCTCTGATGGCGGGCGGCTGGCCTTCATGCCGAGTCTTCCTCCGCCGCCAACTCGACGTAGGGGAGAACACTTGACTATACATGCGCCCGCGGTTCTCCTCCTAGTCGTAGCCAAGGTTCCGAGAGGCGAGGAGAGCGGCGCCGCCATGAGTGACGGCGATGCAGCAGAGGCCGAGAGGGAGGCGAGAAAGAAGAGGGAGTCCGTGCTCAGCTACTGGGCGGACGTGATGAAAGATGACCGGAAGCTCAGCAAGTTTGATCTTGGCTACCTGGAGCGCAAAATCTTCTCTTGGTCCGTCCAGGATATCTTTAACAGGGACCTCCTCAGGGATCAGGTGACGTACCACTGCTCTTCTCACCTTGTTTGCTTTTTTTTTTTGGTGAGACCAGCATTCCAACATCTCGGGCACAACGATTCCACACATTTTCCGTTCATTAGGGCTTAAAGAAAAAGCGTCGCCCTAAAAAAAAGCGTTGCTCTCAAATGAATGCAGTGAAAGTACATGAACTTTGAGTCTTTGATAATTCTATCTCCGATTCCTCAAAAAAAAAAAAAAACTCCGTGAGTAGTGTTTAGATGGGTACATGAAGGTTTCTATTATGGAATTCTTATGCATATAATGTAAGAACACCCACTTATTGAGTGTTATAAGTGATTTATGGAATTTTCTCAAAGGAATTGCGTCATTGTTGATTTTCGATTTTTGGAAGGAAACATAATATAATTGAATCGTGAGTAGGGTCCTCTAAAAATAGCATTATGTAATTTTTGATTTTAGGAAAGGAACGTAATGTATTTGATTTCTAACACATCATAAATAGTTGATTTTCTAGAGGAGAATGTTGTTTTGAGGGATTTTTTTAGTTTTTTTAGCGGACGAGGGATTTTTAGTTGATTAAAATGCTCTTTTGTACAAAGCCCTTTTAAAAGGCGACACAATCTCTGGGTTACAGGACTGTTCGGCCCAAGGTGTGGGTAGTGATCATCTAGCTCTCTAGCGCAAGGCCCATTCAACGCTCTCCCTTCTGTTCTGCGTTTCGTCTTTGCCCAGGGAGATGACGAGTCGAGCTCCTCCAATGGAGGCCGCTCTGCTACCCTGCACGCATAGCAGTGACCCCCCCTCTCGTCGACGCTCTCCTAGTCGATGTACTTCGCGCACTTGCTTCCCTCAATCTCTAGTTTTTACTCAACTGTGCTTTATGGGTGGTGACCGCAGCTTGTGCGCTAGGTGTTCGTTGTTTTGCCAAGCAGAAAAGCTCCGTTTGACTAAGAACAATTTTCAATTGAATCGCACTTTTATAGGTAAAATATATGCAGTTGGGTGAAGAAATAACCATGGTAGGACTGTAACTTGTGTAGGATCGATTATATACTTTATGCACTTAGTTTGTTTGCTCATTTCAAATTTTTGATAGGCTTGTTTTTTTTGTTTGTCCAATGCTGAATCCTGATTTATTTACAGAATCTATATATTTTTATTATGTTGCTAGCAGACCTCACCCGAATTGTCTATAAGTTTACTGCATTGTTTCCTCACACAAATAATTGACTGTGCTTAAAGTTTACTTCAACTGAGAACTGATCAAATAGTATGGAAATTCATCACAGGTCAAGAGAATACCGGATACCTTCACGTCATTACACACTTATCTGAACTCGTTCACATGCCCTCTGATTGAAGAAGTACATGCTGATGTATTTTCATCATTGGACGGTTATGCTCAGGCAAGCTTTATACAATTAATGTGGGTGGAGAAGCTCGATGATGAGAAATCAATACTCTGTTTTGAGGTTTCCAAGCCATCAAAGGATCAGAAGTCGAGAGAGACATATGATCCCAAAGAGGGGGACATAATAGTTGTGTCCTTGCAGAAACCGCATGTGTCTGATTTGAAACAAAACAACGCATCGTATGTTTTAGGTTCAGTTCTCAAATGTGAAGAGGAAGAAGATGGAGATTTCCCACACAATTGTTGTATTGTTCGGTTTTCATCTTCTATTCCTGTTGAAGTGGATCCAGAAACAAAAAGACCTATGGTGCCATCATTTGCTGTGTTTCTCATAAATATGAAGACATACACCCGCATATGGGACTGCCTTCATATGACTAGTACTGGTATTGTCAATCTAGTGTGGCAGTACAAGTCAAGGGTATGCCAGTAGTTTACATGCATAGATAATTATAATATCCTTTTTAATACTTTGGTATGTCTGATATCAACTTTTATATGTACTCCCTCCATCCCAAAATATAAGGCGTGCTATTTTTATGCTGGACTTTGATGCACAACTTTGACCACTAATATTATGTGAATTGGTAATATATAAATGGTATCGTTGGATTCGTCTTGCAAAATTCTATCAATTCATACTAATTTTGTGTATATATTATAATTACAAATCATAGTCAAAGTTATAAGTCGTTGACCAACGAAAATTCCATCTGCCTTATACTTTGGGATGGAGGGAGTATGATATAGCACGTAGGCTGTCTTATTATGCTTTGGCAACCTGTAGCTCTCCATACAAGATTTTCTCTGCACTAACATAACTTCTGCTAATGTTTCTGCTTTCCAACACATTGAATATGTCAATAAGGTATACATATTACTCTAGGTAACTGATTTACTTGCCCATTTTCCCTTGAAGGTAGTGGTTGACAGCTCGTCGTGCTCCCAGATATCTCAATGTTCAGCTCATAGATCAATTGATGGTCTTGGCCTTGAGAAGTTCAACCTAAATAATTCACAACTGAATGCAGTAGAAGACTGTGTCTCAGTAATGGAGAACCACTCTCCTTCTCTAAAACTCATATGGGGCCCCCCTGGGACAGGTAAAACAAAAACCATCAGCACCATCCTCTGGGCAATGCTCATCAAGGGCTTAAGGACACTTACATGTGCACCAACCAATACTGCTGTACTTGAAGTTGCTTCTCGAATTGTCAGGCTTGTTGGAGAGTCTTCAGATGGCAGCGTCTGCTTTCTGAATGACATTGTCCTGTTTGGAAACAAAGATAGGATGAAGATAGATGATAGTCATGATCTCTCCATGGTATTCCTTAACTCGCGTGCAAAGCGGTTGTTGCCATGTTTCTTCCCAAACACTGGTTGGAGGCATTGCTTATGCTCACTGATAGATCTTCTACAGAATCCCGTGACCAAGTACACGTTGCACATTGAGTATATTCTTGAGGGAGTGAAGGCCATGGAAAAGGAGATTCCTCAAAAGGATAGGGAGAAACCCCTCCTGTGCGAGGAGGAAATTTCTTTGCCCCAACGTTACCATTTAAGTTCCTGTCCCATCCCCAAGGATCATCTTCTCGCACTTCTCTCAGATTTCCGAAAGCAAATCCATAACACGCCTGAAGACAAGGAAGAAGAGTGCCACAAGGAAGGACGATATGACTCCGAAGCTATGAACAGAGCATTCAGAGTACTACCATTCAAGGATTATTTGAAACATAGTTACAACAAACTTTCGGAGAATTTGTGCAATTTCATTGAGATACTGTACAGTGATCATCCAAGAAATTCAGAAACAGGAGAGAGCTTTCGCTGTATGCTGGAAGTGCTTGAATTGATCAAAATTCTCCATACTTTGATAAATTGTTATACGGACAGTGATGATATATGGTCAGATGAAGTTCTTGAGGGAAGGATAGAAGAGGACTGTAACTCTGTTTCCTGGCCTGAACAGCTAGCATGTATGCGGACGAACACATGCAGTAAATCCAAGTTCAAGCTGGCAAGATCCCTGTGTGTGCAAGAATTAAGATATCTTCGCAAAAACTTGGATCTTCCAAATTTTTACAGCACAAGGTCAATTCAACTGTATCTGTTGCAGCGAGCGAAATGCATTCTCTGCACAGTTTCTAGCTCTTTCAGGTTGTACAATGTGCCCATGGACAACTCTATTTCTGATATTTGCGGATTGGTCACGAAGCCTAAAAATTTAAATCCTCTTGAGTTGCTGATTGTTGATGAGGCTGCACAGCTCAAAGAGTGTGAGACCTTAATTCCCTTGCAGCTGCCTGGCATAAGGCAAGCTGTTTTCATTGGAGACGAATATCAGTTACCTGCTCTGGTGAAAAGCAAAGTAAGCTATATGTGTTGACTATTCTTGTTGTTCATTTTTTTTACTTTTGGAAGCAATATATTGACATGTAATGTGATTCTGTAGATATCTGATAATGCTAGGTTTGGGTGGAGTGTTTTTGAGAGGTTAAGTATGCTGGGCTATGTTAAGCACCTTCTCAATGTGCAGTACAGGATGCATCAAAAAATAAGCAGGTTTCCAGTTGTTACATTTTATGATGGCAAGATAGCTGACGGTCCCAATGTCACTACTAAAATTTATGAAAAGAGGTTTTTAGCAAGCGAAGTATTTGGGCCGTACTCATTTATAAATGTTGAGGGAGGACATGAAACAACTGAGAAGCACGGGCGGAGCCTGAAAAACACAATTGAAGCCGCTGCAGTTTCACGGATAGTTCAGAGGTTGTTCAAAGGTAATCATCAATATTAAATATGTATACTCATTTTTGTAAGAGGCTGGGTTTTAGTTCAATACATGGATTGAGAAAGTCATGAAACAAATACATTACTTGAGGGAAATGAGCATGCTATTTATGGGATTAATGTGTTGGGAACAAGAGAGATAAGTTAGTTTTCAGTAATAAATGTTGAAGAGAGGGTTTAAGATAGATGTTTGCAGAAAAGATAAAGTGTCAGCTAAATTTCCGTAATGTTTGAGAAGGGAAAGAGAAATAAGTATGCTGTTCCGTAATGTACATATAATGACCTTGGCCCATTGCATGTATAATGTTTATTCTCCTTTGCTCTTAATTGCAGAGTCAGTCTCTACAGGAATCAAGATCTCTGTTGGTGTTGTGTCCCCTTATAATGCTCAAGTTAGAGCAATCAATGAAAAACTCGGGAAATCCTACAATATGCATGATGGTTTCTCTGTGAAAGTGAAATCTGTGGATGGTTTCCAGGGTGCAGAGGAAGATATCATTATCATATCAACAGTGAGGAGCAACAAAGCTGGTTCTGTTGGATTTCTGACAAACATGCAGAGAACCAATGTAGCTCTGACAAGGGCCAAGTAAGTTTTTTGTCTGCTCGAATTGAAAATATATACTCCTTGCGGTCTTCCAAATTTAACTTCAACAGTTAATTCTTTTATAATATGGTATTGATTATGAAACTGTAATTATGAGAAGGATTATAAAATATGAATCCAACATTATCACTTCATGTCATAAACTAGTAAGGGTTGGTTGAAAACAACATAGCTTGACTGAAAATCAAAGGCGTCTTTTAAATCATCACATGGAGTAACTTACTTTTGTTGTTGTTGGCAGGCACTGTTTATGGATAGTAGGTAATGGGATGACTTTGTCCAACAGCAAGTCTGTTTGGCAGAAGATAGTCAACGATGCACGTGATCGAGGTTGCTATTTTGACGCCAGTGAAGACAAAGATTTGTCAAATGCAGTAATCAAGGCCGTCATTGAGCTTGACGATGCTGAGAATTTAGTAAAGATGGACTCGCTACATATAAGCAAACCAAGGTTTCAGGTACGGCAAAAGCCTTTTCAAAACCTCTCGCATTTGCTCACATAGTCATATCGTCCTAGTAGGTGTGAAACTGTTAACTAATGTTGTTTGTGTTTTTATGCAGAACTCAAGGCCCAAACACCGTAAGTGAGATGTCAGGAGCCCCCAAATAGTATGTGTTGATCGCATGATGTCTACTGTCACCGTGTCAGTGGTGATAAAACTGTCCATCTACGTTAGTATGGCGCGGCTGAGTGTCGTGACTTGTGAGATGCTCTTCATTTTGTTGAACCTAAGCTTGATGCACGCTGATCTCTCAAGCTCAACTATGTTAGTTTGTCATTCTTCTGCTGAGACTTGTCGACATTGAACATTTGGCCCTTATTAGATAATGACGTTTTCTGGACAACCTTGTACTCCCTCCGTTCCACAATATAAGATGTTTTAGATGTTTCACATGTTCTAGATTCGGACTAAAAGAATGGAAAGTGGGTGAACACATATACTAAAACATGTCTAGATACATGTGGTACAAATATGAATATGTAAAATGCCTAAAACATCTTATATTATGGAACGGAGGGAGTATTTGTCATCGGTTGAGCTGTGTAGCTCGAAACAGCTTACCTTTTTTTTTTATTCATTGTTCATGTGCACTTCACTATTCTGTGGGAGACGATTGAGTGGGTCGCGGTTGCCGGCACGGTTGTGCTCAGCAGTCGATGTGGATGCTGCGCCAGCCGAAGTCCCCGCACGCCTGAGTGTCCTTGGACACCTGGTACGCCGTGCCAACGCAGCTGTGCTCCATGTAGAGTGTCGCCGTCTCGCCACGGTCGACATGCGCCCCCCATGCCCTCATATCCCTGACGACCTGCCGTCGCCGTTATACCTGCAGCAGCCTTGTCAAGGATGACGACGGCATTGCTGCGGCAACAATCTTTGTGGCCATGATCTGTTAAGGTTCGCCTCGTTAAATCGTCAATTACCCTTGGTCTTCTGTTACGCTGTTGCTCGGCATCGAACGTCTTCAGTTCGAGACTGTTAGGAATTAATTAATTAGCTTAATTAAAGGGTTAATCCCTGCTTATGTCGGTTTCACTTTTGCAACCGCTACTTTGTAACGGCCTTTGTATCAGGGTATATATACCCCAAATTCTATCAATGAAAGTAACCGTTCCATTCATTCACTTCTTACTTTAACACGTTATCAGCACGAATCCACGTACTCAAGACATTGAACTTCAGGTTCAGAAAAATAGCAATTTGCAACATATTGCAAATAACCTACCAAATTCATTTACCGGCTACAAATATATCACAAAATCTTATAATCTTGCAATAATTGTGCCTGAAAGAGTGGAGGTACCAACAAAAACCACTCAACTCCTTGTTCAAAACAAGAGGGGGAGAAGTACGGCCACAAGCAAGATTCAGCTTCTTGCAAGCAACAAAGAAAAATGAGGAAGAAACCCTCATAATCAGTAAATGCAATTCAATTTCACGTTGATAGACACAAAATGGGTAGTATACACCCAGTGGATGGAAAACCACCACAACCCAGCTCAATAGTGCACACAATTTCGGGATCGAGCTGGGCTAGCACGCCTTCGTGGCAGATGTGCATGCGGCTGGGATTTAGGCACCAGCAGCGCATGCTGTATTTATTTGCTCTTTGATTTAGCTTATTAGCAAATCAGTACTGTTTAACAGTTGTTTCTAACAGTAGTTTAACAGTTGTTTTAGACCTGTTAGGTCAGTACACATATTTCAGTACTGTTTTCTGTTGAGTACCAATGTATTCCAGATACTAAGTTCGTGTAATATATTTCTACGTTTGTCACGTGTCGAGATTAATCACGGCTATTTGCAATTGAGATTTTTTTTTATTTCTTGCAAATATAGATGCAAAATTTAAGTGATTTTTTTGAGTTGATGTTTTTGGGATCATGAGGTGGTGTGTAGATTTATCTACCACTACTGTTTACGCCTACATTTTGTCATTCTGACATTATGATTGCCAATGTGCTCTCCCATACATTTTAATTAAGTTATGACATAAGGCATTCGAAGCGTGAGTATTTTATACTCCGCCAATGCTGCTAGATCTAATCCGAAATGTCTTTCGGAGATTATCTACATAGTGTCATGCTTAACAATTCGAAATTCGCACTAATAATTTCAAGCCCACTTCTTGAAATCTCATTTATTTTGCATAGTTCATTACAACATAACCATGATGGATTTTAATTTACGGAATGTAAATTAATATTCTCTGGTTAAATTTATGGCTCGAGAGTTTGATGCACTCGCTTTCAAAGGCCACAACTATCCTATATGGGCCATGGAAATCAAGATCGCCTTTGCGTCCCGTGGATTAGTGCGTCAAACCCAGGCCCGGTGGATCTAAACCGGCTGGAGTGACGTCGCAATCCCTATAACATATATAAATGGTACAGTATTATTTTTGCAATTAAGATTCATATTTTTTGCAAAATTAAATATCAACTCATCATCAATTAAGTCCAAAAATGTCTAAATGGCACAAAATTGACTTAATTCGAATTGAATTGATATGCAAAAACTGTGAAGTGGCTATCTCAAATTTATACCTGGGATCACAAGGTAATGTGGCATCTACTGCATTATGTGCAGATTATCCATAGTTATTGTGAGGTCTATATTTTGTCAAAACTGACATTATGACTACCTTCAATGTGCTCTCCTATATATTTAAATTAAATCATAACATAAGGTACTAAGATCAAGGCGTCTACTGATTTCGATCAGATTATGCTTCTTAGTACTGCGAGACGTATACCATAAATATTGGTGATTATCTCCAAAGTGTTATGATTGATAATTTGAGATCTACACTAAACAACTCGGGTCTTTGCTTGAGTTCACAAAAATTTGCAAACTTATTACAACATTAGCATGATGACTTTTAATTTACTCACAAGTAAATTGGTCAATTCTACTGTTTAAGCCCCATGTAAGCCAACATGACCATAATTCGATGACTTTCCTCTCGACGGTCACTACTAGCATACATAGGCTAGGGATGTTGAGGACAACCATGCGCCTCATGAAATCATAGCGGCATTTCAAACTCCTAATTGGAGAGAGATCCCCAACTAGATGATCAGGTTCATCTTGATCCATCCAGATCATATTTTTGAATATTTGATGGTGAAATCTCTAAACACCATGTGGCAAGCTCTAAAATAAGTTATGAACATCAATGACAGTCTACCTGTCTAAATCAACTCATGATTGAACTCGTCTCCGACTTGGATATTCAAATCCATCGAGACCTACGGTAATGGAGTTCATAAAATTTGCTTCAGCTTGCAATTTTTGAAAGATCGTACATTATTGAGGAAATAGAAGACCTTGTCTACTATGTTTCCTATTAATACGATCTTATAGCAACAATATCGTGCAAGAATACCTACTTTATTCTGATCTCCTATATGTACTACTACACATGGAGAAACATGATGAAATCCTTCTAAGGAATCATCATTAGTGGGTGTTTCTCCTTTAACGTGGTGCATACTAATTTTCGGAATATTAACAAGTTCGATGTCTCTTCTAGAGGCCAATCAACGAACTCCAAGGGTAAACACAAATGCAACAAGAAGCATAATCCACATGCATCAGACATGGAAAGGCACTACAAAGATTAAGTTTGATAAAAACTACTCTTTGTCAAAAGTGTGTATCCTACAAGCATTCCACCAAAAAAAAAATGCCGCGCTCCACGGCCTGTGGTAAATTCCGTACCAACAACCGCGAGACGCAATTGAACATGCAAGGGTAAAGATATGAAGCACACTTCAATCTTCAATCTGAAAATACCAAGAAAGTTGTAATATCATGTAACAACAAGGCTCCGCAACTGTCAGAAAATCCCATGAACAAGGAGAACATGGTCATTGAATATGCTTCAAATGACATGTTTGTAGACTTTACTAGTCTTCCAACTCCTTATCAACATATATTTATTGTTGTAATAAATATGTAGTTGTCATCATATACTGTAATTCACAGTATAATGTATCAGCACTCATGATACAAATAACATTTGTATGTGTTCTATATATCCGATAAGATTTTCACAATGAAATTCTTCAATTTTATATATAGAATCCTACGAGAGCCAATCCGATGGAAGGGGAAATGCCCTTTGTGGAAAATACAACCACAAACTCTATACACAGGGAAATATACATTCAAAACTCTTACTAAGAGCTAGCGATATATTTTAATTGTCAGACGCAATATTGTAGTTGATAGCTCTGTTCGAGCCACAATTACACTCCCTATGAGGTACGTTAATATTAATCGAGAACACTTTATAGTATCTCGATTCAATATGTACCCTACAAGATGTAGAGATATTTGTCAGATAGGTTTTTATATTGAAACCCTTGGTGAAAACAAAGAGGATTACCTTCTTTTACCAAAACAATGAATATGACAAGCATTTAAATGCAAAATTCCCTCTTTATCATCAAGATTGCACTATACATACATTAAAACCATAACATACATGTTGCGAACAAGGTAATTTTCTGAATATCATTGCATTCCAAGCTTAGCATGATCGCCTTGGTCGTCCCCACATAGGGATGATACGGAAAATTATCAGCAATTCCATTAGTCATGATTTAAATGATGCTAAAGTCCCACAACCTTCGGTGTTTGTGGGAACATCCAACCATTGTGTGGTCCATTTAAGAATTTCATGGTTTTAATGGACACATCATCATGATGGTCCCATGTGTGCCTATCATCCACACGAAACCATGATTTTTCATAATGATGAAACAAGCTATTGTATTCAAGCTCGTATCCAAAAAATCGAATAAACCAATTCGAATGGACAACGTTGTTGAATTCTCCTCACGTGCCTTCAATTATATTGCTTGGTCCCTAGGGGTTGAAGTTCAACAGTCGGTCTGATATATCCACACTCAAAATGGCTTGGTTGAATCTCAAATAGAGAGAGAATTAAGCTCATTGTACGTCTCTTACTAATGAATTACAAACTACCAACCTTGAGTTGGAGTCATGCATGCAGTTTTACACCCTGCTGACATGATTCAACTGCAACATACTACATATCGTAGTACCTTCCCTCTAAAATTTGTACGTGCGAATCAAAAGTATTTCCCATCTGCGATTATTTGGTTATATACCAATATCACCACCGCGGCATACATCAATGGCCCCTCACAGAAATTTGGGATCTATGTGAGGAATAACTGTATTTCCGTCAACTTCAAATACCTAAATCCCCAAGCTATCAGGGGGAGTTATTCAAGGCTAGTATGCTCAGTGAGGACAATTTCCAGGCACTAGAGGGAGATTTTAAGTACCAAAAAGAATGCTAGGAAATCAATTGGAATGTTTAACACATTTCTGCCTCAAATCCACGTACTCAAGACATTGAACTTCAGGTTCAGAAAAATAGCAATTTGCAACATATTGCAAATAACCTGCCAAATTCATTTACTGGCTACAAATATATCACAAAATCCTATAATCTTGCAACAATTGTGCCTGAAAGAGTGGAGGTACCAACAAAAACCACTCAACTCCTTGTTCAAAACAAGAGGGGGAGAAGTACGGCCACAAGCAAGATTCAGCTTCTTGCAAGCAACAAAGGAAAATGAGGAAGAAACCCTCATAATCAGTAAATGCAAGTCAACTTCACGTTGATAGACACAAAATGGGTAGTATACACCCAGTGGATGGAAATCCACCACAACCCAGCTCAATAGTGCACACAATGACTGGGATATCGGAATACCTAGACTCGACCGTATTGGGAAACCACGAAGAGTCGCCAAGGGTAAACAATATTTTCACCAATTATATACATTTTGGAGAATCATATAACTAAAAGTCTACAATTGTCGACATACATTTCTCAACAATGATTGCAAACAACCTTTATAATGATCCGGATCCAAAGACCATGGCCATGGCAGAGTTTGAAAAACACTCATTTGGACTAGAATCAATCAAAGGATGCAATCCAAGGGGAAATAGCCTTGCTCAATAAAGGAAGGTATACACAAAAGAAATACCTACACCAGTTTTCCTCCAGAACGAAATGAGAACAACAAGGTGGTGAGTCAATAACAAGGCGTGTAGCATAAGGGTTCACGCAGATACCCAGAATCCATTCTCCGGATACATGTGGAATCAATTTCCGATAACTTGTCTCAATGGTAGTAAAATCATCTATTTATGCAGTTGATAGATGTAGTGACCACATATATTCATGTGTCACTTGATTCAGACATATAGGTTCCCCATCGGAATCCCAATACTGAATCCGAATACAAATCGCAACATACATAGTGTAAACTCAATAAGTCACCTCATGACTTACAATAGTCGGAACAAATTTGGTACAACCGACTTAGTGAGTTCCTTATACAAAAGGATTACTCCCATAATGATGATTGCTCACACGTGTTCATCAAGAAATCCTCATTAGGATATTCATCAAATCAGTGTATGTTGATGATTATAACATCACTCGCAACACACAAGATATTGATGAAGAACATAATCATCTAAAGACGGAATTTGAGATGAAGGATATAAGTAAAATCAAATTTTGCTTTAGCCACAATTCGAGCACCTTCACTCTATAAATATGGTACACCATTTTGCCTATATCCACAAGTTCTTGGAGAAATTCAAATATGGACAAGTCATTTCCATCTAAGCTCTAGTGGTTGTTCGTTCTCTAGACGTAGAGAAAGATCATTTCATACCACGGAAGATGGAGAAGAGATGTTGGGACCTCATATTCGTTATCTCGGTGTCACTGGACCTAACACTAGTGGACATGAACAAGAGTATCTTTCGATATCTCTAGTGCACCAAATATCTTGACCTATTCGTTAATTTCAGAGAAATCTGAACTCCAATATCATCAGATTTGCTGATACTGGCTACTTAAATGATCCCACAACACCAGATCACAAATAGGCTTCATGTACCTACATAGTGGGCTTGCCATTCCATTCATGTCTTCTAAACGTACTCTAATGGCTACTCCCATATATCATTGTGAAATAAAAGACTCCACATCAATATGTGTGGCTCCACGGAATGATTAACCACATATGACATTCATGTGGTATTGGTTCTATTGAATCACAAAGTATTATCTACAAAGATAATAATACTTGTGTTGCTAGGATGTAAACGGGTTATATAAGAAGCAATATCACTAAGCATATTGTCCTTAAATTGCAAGGATCAGGGGGAGTATCTTCCTGAATTATAACCTATTTAAACATTATATTACACTCTTTTTCCCTTTATGAGTTTAATCTCAAGGTTCTCATTGAGGTTTTTAATGAGGTAATATCAACACAAGAATATATGCCATATATCCTATTTTCCCCACCGGGGTTTTTGATGGATGTATACAAGACATATTTATTGTCCTCTAAACTTACCAATGAGTTTTATCCTTTCGAGGTTTTCTCATATAAGTTATCAACGAGACAATTATCATTATATGTTGTATCATTTTCTTCTTATTTTTCCTATTGGGTTTTAAGAAGTTTTAACAACATATCAAATAATATTCTCCTCGCATTTTTCCCAAAGGTTTTTGGGGGAGAAATTATCAACTACATATATCATATGTCATACTTTCTGTTTTCCCCACAGGAGTTTCAAAGGAAGTATACAAGTCATATGTATTGTTCTCTAAACTCACATATGGGTTTTCCTTTACTAAGGTTTTCTCATATGAGTTACCAAAGAGACAATAATCAATATATGTTGCACCATTTTCTCCTTATTTTCTCACTGGGTTTAAAGGAGTTTTAGCAACATATCATACGCACTATTCTCCTCATATTTTTCCCACGGGGTTTTTGGAGGAGACTATTTCAAGATGATAAAATCTACAAAGGACAATGTTTTACAAGGACATCCTCATGAAGAACACTCTAAAGACAAGCATGAATTAGGGGGAGTGTTAGGAATTAATTAATTAGCTTAATTAAAGGGTTAATCCCTGCTTATGTCGGTTCCACTTTTGCAACCGCTACTTTGTAACCGCCTTTGTACCAGGGTATATATACCCCAAATTATATCAATGAAAGTAACCGTTCCATTCATTCACTTCTTACTTTAACAGAGACTTTATAGCAGGTGAAGGTAGGAGGTCAATAGTCGAACTCCTATGACTTAGCGATTCATTGTAGCTATTGATCTAGAGTGTATACACCGTTGCTTAGGTGTTTGTGTATTTTTTTCGTTTCGATTGAATGCCCCCTGCTGCTGTCATAAACGGGTCAACAACGGCGATACTAACTAATGTTGCAAATATGAAATGCGACAAGGCTGGATATTATGAAACTGTAAATAAGCAAATGCTTTGTAAATAACCTAAATAGAATATTATTTGCCATCCCATGGACCAGAGGAGTCTCGGGGTGGAGGTACTCGAGCTAAAAAAAAAAATTTACTTAGTAAGTGGGGTTTAAAACTTTTGAATAAAGAAGGATTGTGGCAAGAAATCTTGCATAATAAATATCTTAGGCATGGATGGTTGCCTCTGGTCACAGTAAACACTAGCAGGAAAAGGCTTAGCCGTGGCGTAGCCCTCTGCGCCACGGATTGCCACGTCACGGGTAAATATTACCCGTGGCGCAGGCCGCTGGGTGCGCCACGGGTATATTCCCTTAGCCGTGGCGCAGGGGCATGGGTGCGTCACGGCTAACTATTGGTGGCGCAGGGGCATATGTGCGCCACGGCTAATGGAGCGTAGCCGTGGCGCATGGCCTGGATGTGCGCCACGGCTGACGTGCGCTGTCTAATGCGCCACGGCTATGGTTTTCTGTATTTTTCTAATATATTGCGTATTTCTTATATAGATATTTATACAAATGTATTCTATAATAGATTTTGCAAAACAATATAATTAGACAAGATACATATATCACATGCATTATAATGAAAATAGATTATATACATCACATGCATCTCCATCGAAATTGAGTAGCAAGTTCGATCATCACATTACAAACTAAACAAAGTTTAATTACAACACGAATTTCATCGACTGTTTGAACACAAGCTAGACAACTAGATAAGCTAGGCGTCGACGGTCTTCGGGGCCAGGAAGGGGCGGACGCCGTCTTTCGTCGTGAAGGGCCGGATGTCCCCTTGTGCCTTTAAACGCCGTTCCACCTCCGCATTTTTGAGTGGAGCGCCGTCGTAGTAGAACATGCCTCCAACGGTGCAGACATCGTGTAGTATGATCCGCGCGAACGTCTCCTGGATGCGATAGAATTCTTGTCGGAGATCACGATCTTGGATCGTCGCCAAGTGTTCGGCCCAGCGTTGGAATTGATCTGGCAACTTGAGTTGCTCTTCATCCCGTACGAAGGCACGGATCTGATGGATGGCGTAGTAGGCATCCCTCTCGCTGTTCTTTGGTTGCGTGACGCACACGAAGTTGATAATGTGGTGGAATGATAGCACACCTCCTCTTCCAGGTCTCTTCCTTTTGAAGACGCCTCCCCTCATACTGAAGCCAACTAGAGCATTATCCAGAGCCTTCTTGAGGTTGGTGTAGTCTTTCGGCTTGTCCTCCCTACCCGAGTCCAAATATGTGACTACGGAATATTTCGGGCAAAGAACGAGCAGGACGTAGTACTTGTCTCTGGGCAAAACAATTTAGACAGAGTGTTAGAAAAATAATGATAGAAATCTAATGAAGCATCTTCATTATGGCGTAGAGAATGACTACTTACTCGGGATAGTAAGGCAAGAGAATGTAATCCTTCCACTTATTCTCCACCATGATTTCTTCGAGGTGTTTCGACATAAATTGCCAGCCATCATGGCTTCTGAAGTTGGTCTCGATCATGTAGTAGGGGTCCGCTATCGCGATGCCCCCGATCTTCTCTTTTAAGACCTGGTGGGCCGTACTGAGACAGAATAGGCGGACTAAATGAGGATGGAGCCGCTTGAGGTTAAACATCTTGAAGATGTCATCAAATCACACGAACATCAAATCCGCCGGGTCTTGTTTGCAAAAGCCATCAACTGCCTCTGGCACCTTGGCAGTGAAAAGCGGGTGTGGGTGTGTTGGATCTTTCATTTTAAGAAGATCCAGCTCTCGTGTTAGAACATGCTCATGTAGCATCTGCATATCCCCACTCATGAGTTGGAGCACATCACGGGGTACCATCGGTCGACCCGCAATATGCATTTCCTGCGTAACATCTTTGCTGGGTCCTGGCCCGTCCTTAAACCGGATCGGCCGCGGAGCCGCCGGCTGGCTGCTGGAGGCATGGGCACCCTGCTGCGGCTTTGGAGGCAGCGACGGCTGGCTGGCAGATGCATAGTCGCTCTTCCTAGTTCTTTTCCGCGTCTTCTTAGGCTTCGGAGGGATGCCTCCTCCGGCCGCTAGCGCTTCATGACAGGTCCCAAGTAGTGTGTTGGGGCTCAGGATAGCTTGTGGTTCTTCTTTCTGCGTGAAGTCGTCGGCTGGAGGCGTCTCTTGAGAATCGAACAGACGCTTCGTGCACGCGGCTTTATCTGCTTGACCAGCGGGCTCGTGAGTGTGCGGAGCAGTCGACGGTTCATCAAGAGGAGCCATGATTCCTCCGTCTTCGCAGCGGTCATCATCGATGTAGCAGTCATTGAAGATGTCATCTTCCCGTGCCGCGGGCTCTTTCAGTTGTGGTGGTGCTGGTGCGCTGGCCTTGATAGGGTTTTGCCCCAACCCGACTTGTGGTGTTGTCTGTGGAGTGGCCGGGCTTAGACGGATCTGGGTTTTGGGCCATACCATGGCCCAGGGGATGCAGTCACGGAGGAGCAGATGGTCATCGGCTCCCACGGGTTGATAAGGAGGACCCACCTCGTCGCATCCCGAGAACACCCTAGTCAGTGAAACCTTAAAGCAGCCATCAGTTATCGGCCTGTTGTGGTGCATGCGATTTTTGGGCACAATGATGGTAGCCCTAGCAACATCCTTCAACTCTCCATTCACATGGTGTAGGAGAGTGCATTTAGTGTCGCCCTGTGAAAAACATGCATGTAGGTCATTAGAGATGCAAGGTAAAGGCAAATTGGATGAAGTAATATGTGTTGAGCCCACGACGCTTAGATATCGTGAGGGCGTCGAGCTCGGCTATTGTCGAGACACAGCCGACGGCTTACGACACGGAGTCGGAGTGGGCGCCGCTTGGCGCGGTACCGACCGGCGAATTCTTCGGAAGAGGCGACGGCGTGGTGTGGACCGGCGGATTATCCCGAACAGGTGGAGGTGATGGCACGGTGTTGGCAGACGAAGCCACCGATGCAGTGTTGGCCATGTTGCCTCCAAAGTTGGGCACTAGACACGGCCCTTGTCGACCTCCGTCGATCCAATCCATTACTGAGGTCACGACGGAAGGAAGGAAACCGGCTAGCACCTTGGCCACTAGTTCGTTGACTATATCCTCCTGCTTGCGCTTCTTCCTCTCCTTTCGTGTCTCCTTGTCCTCGGCATAATAGTCACAGCATAGGGCCTTGCCATGGCCGACCACACGGCCACCTGATGGTGGCTTGTCCAGAGCCCGCCCTTTGACCTTGTTCAACGCCGCGTTGAATGGAGTGTCCCACACGGGCTTTGTCGATCCCTGGGAGGAGCTCTCATCCGCGGCTCTAGAACTTTCTACCTCCTCCAGAGCCTCTTGGAACTTCATGACTGTAGGATCGGTCGTAAGTTCCTTGGTAACCGGGTCCTTCGTGAACCGAGCCCTGACAAATTTTTTAGCCTGCTTGTCTTTAAATTTGTCGTAGGGGTTAGATATGCCCTTAGCTGCCCACTCAGAGTCCTGCTTCTCCCATTTGGGCTCTGCCGCGAAATAACCACAATTCCGATATGGTGGTGACCTACATTCTTCGAGTTCATCCACTTCCCCCATTCACTCATTTTCAGGGATGAAGGTAGTCTGAGCCTGCCCCGGAAAATCCTAAGGTCTTCTTCGTTGACCCGCTCCTTGTTCCAGATCTCCTCGGGACTTTTATCGTCTTGGATCAATTTTTTGATCCTACCTCTCCAGCTGGCCAAGGCCGTGCTCATCTTCGTGAGGGCAAGGTTGTTGACGGCATTGAGTTTCATCATATCATGATGACCTTCTTTATTGGCCCTGTAGGCCGGCGGGAACTCATACCGTTCATGCAGCCTCTTGATGAGGCGGAGGCGCAAACTCGCTTTATTAGCATCCCTTATGTTATCCTCATAGACCGGGACGACCTCTCGAAGGATGCATGCCACTTGGAGGCCATACCCTGCGGCGATCCCTCTAGGCTCTAGAGGCGCCCCACCGTCAGACACTTGGGTGATCACTTGCCTCAAGGCCCGGACCTTGTTCTTACTCCTCTCCTTCCTAGCCTTTTTGGCTTGGCTACCATCTGTGCGTTCTCCGCCATCAGTGGTCTCGTTGCCATCCCCGGCGCCACTAGTAGTGGTCTCGTTGCCATCCTCGGCGCCACTATTATTGGCGCCCTCGTCGCCATCCCCGGCGCCACTATTATTGGCGCCCTCGTCGCCACCATGGACATCCTCGGCAACATGAGCATCCTTGGCAACATCCCCGGCCGGCTCATCATAGAAGCTCCAGAACTCCGCGTTCTTCTCTCTGGCTAGTTCTTCCACGCTTAACTGCCGAGAAGAACCTCCGGCCTCAGCGTTGTTAGCCATGTGTTCTGCGTGTGACAACAAAATGGAACGTGTTAGTTAAAAGAAACAAAAAAAAATATATGCCAATGTTTTATCAAAATGTCGAATCATTTCCGTTCCGGCAAATTTCCGGCGGCACTCCTAGTGCCAAAAATTAGCAAAGGTCATGCTGAATATCGAATCATTTCCGTTCCGGCAAATTTCCGGCGGCACACCTAGTGCCAAAAATTAGCAAAGGTCATGCCAAATTTTTCACGGAAAAATTCGGCATGACCTTTGCTAATTTTTGGCCATAGGAGTGCCGGAAATTTGCCGAAACGGAAATGAATCGACATTTCGGCAAAACATCGGCACTCATCTAAAATCCCTACAAAATTTGATACATATATATAAACTGCACACAACTCGGGATTTCATATCAAAACATCGTCACAACATCACCATTTCAGCTCAATCACAACATTTACACATCATGTCATCATTCCCACACACAACTCGAGAAAAATCAACACAAGCACCATTTCAACATTCACATCATCACCAAGCAGCACCCTACCTGCAGGCAAAAGCAGCAGCAGCACCCCTAGTAGCAGCAAGCAGCAGCAGCAGGCCACCACCTGAAAGAAAAGGCCACAACAGCAGATTAGAGGATCGAGTAACCTGGCAGCAGCAAATTTTTTTTTTGGTGAAGCAAACGAGCTCTGAAAAATTTGAAATTTTTACACGAGCAATGTATAACTATTGTTGACCTACTGTAAAAATTTCATCTTAGTCAGAGTTGATTTGAATTGTTCAAAAATTGTTGAGCAGTCCAGCCAGAATTTTGCCAAAAAATTCAAATTTCATTTTCCATTTCAGTTTTTCCTAAAATCTAACCATTACCCTAACAATAACCCTAACAGCAAGCAGAAGCAATAACACTAACCCTAATTTAATTTTGCATGTCATTTTTAATTTTGCATTGCATTTTGCTACACTAACACTAACCCTAAATTCGAAATTTTCTAACACTAACACAAGCACCATTTCAACATTCGAAATTTTGCTACACTAAGAATTTTGCATTTCGAATTTTTCTACACTAATACTAATTTCACAATTCGATATATAGGAACCTGCCAAAATTTGAAAACTGAAATAAAAATTCTAAAATTCTAAAATATACCTAGATCTACCTAAATTCTAAATTCTAAAATCTAAACTAACCCTAAAATTAAAATTTCTCTAAACAAGGGAGGGAGGGGGCGGACTCACCACGCACGGTCGGGGAGGAGGAGGGCGACGGAGGAGAGCTCGGTGGGGAGCACGGCCGCGGCTCGGGGAGGAGGAGCAGGGTGCGGCGGAGGAGAGCTCGGTGCGGAGGAGGAGGGCCGGCGTGGGGGGGCCGGCAAGGAGGGGCTCGGCCGGCGGGGAGGCGGAGGGGGCTTGGGCGGGGAGGCGGAGGAGAGGGCCAGCGAGGGCGGCCAGCACGGAGGGGGCTCGACCGGCGGCGGGGAAGCGGAGGGGGCTCGGGCGGGGAGGCGGCCGGAGGACTCGCGCGAGAAGGAGGTGGCGGCGGTGTGGGTGTTGGATGAATTGGGGAAGAAACGGTTCGCGCCCTAGAATTTAGATCTAGGGGTCCTTAGCCGTGGTGCACCACGTCAGCCTGCGCCACGGCTAAGGGGGATAGCGGTGGCGCATGTCAAAAGCAGTGCGGCACGGGTAACTTACCCGTGGCGCAGGGAGGCCGCCTGCGCCACGGCTAAGTAGGCATTTTTTATATTTTCTTTGCATTTATTTTTTCATTTCTTTTTGTGCATTTCATTTAAGACATCCAAATTTTTCATTGCATTTTTTATTTCAATTTACGATTATAAATTCTAGGATTACAAATTCCGAAATAATTTAGCCTGCATCCAAAATACTTAATATCAGGATATCTAATATTCCGATGATATTAGGATTGCAAATTCTAGGATACTTAATTTATAATATTAATTCCTAGGATTACAAAATCGAGTGTCGTATTTTCCACACCATCTAGCTAGCATTTCACAATCTTCTTTCCCTTCTTGGTGGCGGTCGAATAATTTAGCCCCGGAACATCTCGACTTCTTCTTGCGAACGGAAGACCACCTGACTTGGGTAGTGTTGTCCTGCTTCTTTTTGTGGTGTATGTTTCTTCATCGTCGTCGTCATCTTCCATCTTTGGGTCTCCGTACTGGTCGAAATCTTGCTCGTTGGCGACTCCATCCATTCCGATGATGCTCCTTTTTCCTCTTCTCACGACAACACGGCTAGGCATTGTCGGGTCGGTTATGAAGAAGCATTGGTCAGCTTGGCTAGCCAGTACCCATGGTTCAGTTTTCGCGATGACGCTCGCGGTAGCAGCAGACTTGGAGGCTTCGGGTATAGACATGGTGGTGAAATATCCGTCTTCTTTTTTTTGGACTAACGCTCTTAGCCCATCTGACATGGAACATCGGCACCTTGTCTCCAGAGTAGTCCAGCTCCCAGATCTCCTCGATCCTTCCGTAGTACCTTTCTTTGGTCATGGGTGAAGGATTCCATCGTTACCCCTGAGTTCTGATATTCGCTATTCCTATCTTTTTCCTCCGTGTAGAATGTGCAACCGTTGATATCGTATGCCTGCTATGTCATCAGGTTGGGCGTGGGGCCCTGTGACAAGAGGAATATGAGTTTTCCTTCCACGGAAGTCATTGACGGAGGATTATCTAGAAGGTGGCGTTTGAACCAACGCGTGAAAGTGGCGTTGTGCTCTTTGATTATTTCGACGTTCGTTCGATGCTGGCCACGGTCACTGTACTTCTTCTCAATAAAGCTTTTGTGCTTTTCCAACCAAGGATCGACCACTTGTATGTGTTGTAGCGCTACGAAGTTTGCACTGTCAAAGTCGGCGCGTCGGCCAGAGTCGTCCACTTGCAGTTCCCTCCTGCCTGTTTTGTGACCTGCTCCATCGAGCCTGCCAATGTGCTTGTTTCGTCAAGACCAACAGGGTTCTCAACGTCTAGAAAATTCGTGCAGAAAGAGATGCACTCTTCGGTGAGATAGCCTTGGACGATACTTCCATCTGGACTGGCCCTGTTACGAACGTATCCTTTGATGATACCATTCATTCTTTCGAATGGCATCATGCCGTGCAGGAACATTGGCCCGAGCTGGATGATATCATCCACGCCATGGATTAGCAAATGCACCATAATGTCGAAGAATGCGGGAGGCAAGTAAATCTCAAGCTCATTTAGTATCACAATGATCTCTTCCTGTAGCCTTACGGCTTTCTTCATGCTGATCGACTTTCGAGAGATGACGTCGAAAAAGTTGCATAGGCCAAATAGCGTTTGACGGACGTGTGGGTCCATTATCCCTCGGAGTGCAACCGGAAGTATCTGCATCATCAGCACGTGATAGTCATGAGACTTCATCCCGCTGAACTTTTGTTTCGCTGCGTCCAGATATCTGCTTATCTTCCCCGTGTAACCAGAAGGAAATTTCACTCCGAGAAGGCACTTGATAAACTGATCGATCTCCTTCTGGCTTAGAGTGAAGCACGAAGGAGGGTAGTAATAGTCATTCTGTTTCGCCTTTTTGCCCTTCTGATGACCTTCCATCTCCTCCTCCTTGGACAGATCATTATCATCGTCAGGGCATCCTCCGTGGAGATCTTTCCTGATGCCCAATGATCTCAGGTCGCTTCTTGCTTTTGGCCCATCTTTGGTCCTCTCCAGCATGTTGAGAAGGGTGCCAAGCTGTCGGCACAGTGGAAACCAGGGTACCACGGGCCGGCCTGCCAGGGCCCACAAGATTCTTTGGATGATTTTCGCTAAGGACCAGGCTCTCCAAGCCTGGCGAGCCTCGCGGGGATTTTCCCCTCGGGAAGGGTTTTCCCTCCTCGCCGAGGATTCTCTCCCTCGGCGAGGAACCGCAACTCTACAAGGTGTCTACCGACACTGCCCGCAGTTCTGCTAAGGACCAAGCCGAAGGGCTCGGCGAGGTCTTTTGCCTCGCCGAGGCCCCTTCCTCACGAAGCTATCCCTGCCTCCGCGGCAGAGCGCACATGGGCTCTACGCCATGTGCAGAGTGACGCGCGCTTGCGCGCGATGACGACGACGCCACAGTTGCTGTTCCCATGTATAAAGCAGTCAACAAAGCGGAGCCAAGCAAAGCGGACAACGAGTATTGCCTCTTTGGTGATAAGGGAACCGTCTGCAGCTACACTCCAAGGGCGACGTCACCGTGGGTCGCATCCCACCTCAGCAAGCGCCAGCCCACCGTCCGGCTGGTCGGTGGCCTCTTTCAGCTTTGGTGACGCCGCTCCCCTGCCATGGACCGCGTCCACAAGCTTTACCTTTATGGTGGACTTCACCTTTATCGTGCACCGCGCCTCCTCTTTCGTCGCCATGTGGTAACCCTTCCCGCCCAAAATGTTGGGGCGGAAGAGGTCCAAGACGCCTATAAAAAGGAGAAGGGGTACGCCCAAGCAAAGGGTTCGATCTTCGGAGTCTAGGAGCTTACCCAAAAACCCTAGATCTGAAGACTAGCAAGTAGCCATTGTTAGCCACCGCGAGCTCGACAAGCTCTCCTTGTACTGTGAACTCTCCAAGCAGTGCAATACACCAAAAGCAGGATGTAGGGGTTTTACCTCCACAAGAGGGCCCTGAACCTGGGTAAGACCGAGCATTCCATCTCTACAGTGCTGTCCCGCAGCGAGTCCGACGAGCACCGTCGCCGAAGCACGTTGAGGGTTGTTTGATTCCGTGTTCAGCCCCTTACTCGATCCTTCTCGAGACACACCCAGTTCCTGGGACAGTTCTCCGACATTTGGCGCGCCAGGTAGGGGGCTGAGGCGCATCTTCAACCTCGACGCAGCCATGGCCGGCTCTCGTGCCGAACGTCTCGCTCGCCGGACGGCTAGCGCCGCCACCGCTCCCACAGGCCGCCCGCGCGGCCGCCCGCGTGGGAGCTCTGCTCCGGAGCGCCGTGTCGACCCCGAGCCCCGCGTCGAGCATCCGGACGACGACGACATCAACCACGCTGAGGACGACCTCGGCGAAGAGGAGGCCTCCTCCCTGCACCCGTCGCGGGACCGTGCTGCCTCCTCGCTGGGCCGCCCTGCGCCCAGCCCGGCGACTGCGCTTCTCATGGCGCAGGAGCTGCTGCAGTACCGCCCCACGCCGGCGGCTCAGGAGGCCTGGCTCAACCGCGTCGCCGAGCTCATCGGCGCCGCTCGCGCCGCCGCACCTGCACCGTCTCGTTCCCTGGTTCCTTCTGCACTCGTGGGGGACGTGGCGCACGGCGCACCTCCCGCGCCTCCTCGTCAGCCCGCGCCCGCTCCAGCTCCACCGGTTCCACCGCAACCTGCTCCAGCGGGGGCTCCTCCTCGCGACGGCCGCACTGCAACGCACGCATCGTCGCCGCATGACTGCCCAATCGTGCAGCGAGCCCCTGAGGACGCACGCGTGAGCATCGAGCGCGGGCAAGAACGCCACAACCGCGCCGTCCAGGACGTCGCCACCGCCAGGCGCCACCTCTGTGCCACCCTCGCCAACGGCACGGTCACCTACGGCCCGACGGCCGCGTTCACTCGCAGCCTCCGTCGCGTCGTCTGGCCGGTCAATTTCAGGCCGGACCTCCCTCCACGCTACGATGGCAAGAACAACCCCCTGGAGTTCCTGCAACTCTACTCTCTGGCCATCCAGGCCGCTGGGGGCGACGACAAGGTCATGGCGAACTGGTTCCCCATGGCCCTCAAGGACTCCGCGTCCTCATGGCTCACCAACCTCCCCGCCGAATCCATCAACACCTGGGAGGAACTCTGCCGGTGCTTCATCGCCAACTTCAAGGGCACGTACGAGTGTGGCCTCACTTACAACGACCTCCGCGCCGTGCGTCAGAAGCCCGGCGAGACCCTCCGCAAGTACATCCAGCGCTTCAGCCAAGTGAGCAACAAGATCCCCAACGCCACTGACACGCAGGTCATTTCGGCCTTCCAGGCTGGGGTCACAGATGTGCGGATGCTCGAGAAGCTTGGCATCCACAACAACATCACCACCGTCATCAAGCTTTTCGACCTGGCGGACAAGTGCGCCAAGGCTGAAGAGGGCCGCTTGTTTGTCAAGAACGAGCCAGGGGACCCACCGAGGGGTCCAAGAAGAAGAAATCCTCCGAGAAGCGCAAGACTACTGCGGTCCTCGCGGCAGAGCCCGACGCCAAGCAGCCTCGCCAAGCTGCCACTCCAGCCGCAGGACCTGAGAAGAAGGATGATCGTCCCTTCTGCATCTACCACAACAGGCATTCTCATGCCACCGAGGACTGCTTCGACATCAAGAGGCTTCGCGAGGCTCGCGAGGCTCGCGAGGCAAACGGAGGCCGCGGAGGCCGCGGGGGGCGACGCTGGAACAACAACTACAACGACAACTACCAGCAGAACCCCCAGGCCAACGCCGCCCAGCCCGCGAACGACAACCTGCCTGCCGAGGCTGACGAGGGCTACCAGGTGCCTCGCGGGGCCGCTTGCATCCTCGGCGGGGCTCAGGCCCCTCGCTCCAACCGCCACTTCAAGCAACTCGTGCGCGAGGTCGCAGCAGCCCTTCCTGGAGTCGAGGCCTCTAGGCCCCTCAAGTGGTCCCAGTGCCCCATCACTTTCGACTCCGGCGACCACCCCAAGTCCACTTTGACCATTGGCACTATCCCGCTGGTCTGCACCCCCACCATCAAAAACATCGCCGTCTCTAAGACGCTCATTGATGGGGGTGCCGGCCTCAACGTCATCTCCGTCGAGACATTCGAGAAGCTGCAGGTGCCCTACGAGCGGCTCATGCCCACCAGGCCCTTCTCGGGAGTGACAGAGGGTCTTACCACCCCTTTGGGGCAGGTGAGGCTCCCCGTCACTTTCGGTACCCAGGCCAACTACCGCACCGAGCTGATCGACTTCGACGTCGCACACATCGGCCTGCCCTACAACGCCATACTCGGCTACCCCGCCCTCGCCAAATTCATGGCGGTGACCCATCACGCCTACAACCTCGTCAAGCTCCCTGGCTCGGGTGGCACCATTGTCATCCGCGGCGTGGTCTCGGACGCCCTGTACGCTGCGCAAGCGGCCTACAAGGCTGTCGCGGTAGCGTCACCCGCTGACGAGGACGAGGAACCCCTCCCGAGGCCCCCCGCGAAGAAGAAGCAGCTGTTCTCTCAGGAGAAGGCCGCGACAAAGCAAGTGTCTCTGGAGGCAAGCGGCTCGGGGGCTAGCGTCACCATCGGTGCCAACCTGCCTCCCAAATAGGAAAGCGCGCTCGTCGCCTTCCTCAGGGCAAACTCTGACATGTTCGCCTGGACACCGTCAGATATGTCCGGAGTACCGAGGGAGGTGATCGAGCACCACTTAGCCGTGTGTCCAAACGCACGCCCCGTCAAGCAAAAAGCGCGGCGCCAAGCGCCAGAGAAACAAGACTTCATCGTCAAGGAAGTAGACAAGATGAAGAAGGCCAGCATCATCAAGGAAGTGGTCCACCCCACTTGGCTCGCCAACGGTGTAGTCGTCCCCAAGCACACCGGAGGCAGCCGCCTCTGCATCGACTTCACCGACCTCAACAAGGCCTGCCCCAAGGACCCCTATCCCCTCCCGAGGATCGACCAGATCGTAGACTCCACCGCCGGCTGCGCACTCCTCTGTTTTCTGGATGCCTTCTCTGGTTATCACCAGATCAAGATGGCGAAGGAGGACGAGGAGAAGACAGCATTTCTCACCCCTTGTGGTGTGTTTTGCTACGTCTGCATGCCCTTCGGCTTGAAGAACGCCGGCGCCACATTCCAGTGCCTCATGAGGATCGCTCTGGGGGCTCAAATGGGGAGAAATGCAGAGGCCTATGTCGATGACATCGTCGTCAAGACCCGCAAGAAGGACACGCTTATCCAGGACCTCGAGGAGACCTTCGCCAACCTGCGCAAGGTGAACATCAAGCTGAACCCCGCCAAGTGCGTCTTCGGGGTCCCTTCAGGCAAGCTCCTCGGTTTCCTGGTATCCCACCGCGGCATTGAGGCCAACCCCGACAAGATCAAGGCCATAGAGCAGATGCAGCCCCCTCGTCGCCTCAAGGACATGCAACGCTTAGCGGGATGTATGGCCAGCCTTGGCCGTTTCATCTCCAAGTTCGGCGAGAGGGCGCTGCCATTTTTCAAGATCATGAAGAGGTCCGGTCCCTTCAAGTGGACCCCCGAAGCAGCAAAGGCCTTTGAGGACCTGAAGAAATACCTGGCGAGCCCACCCATCATGGTCGCCCCACGCCCTCGCGAGCCTCTGAAGCTGTATCTTGCAGCCACTCCTCAGACGGCAAGCGCGGTCTTGGTGGCGGAAAGGGAAGAGCCAGTCCTCGACAAGCAGAACTCCGCCTCGGCGAGCCCAGAACCCCCCGACAAGGAAGCAGCCTCGTCAAGCCTCCAGCCCCAAGAAAACCTCGCCAAGGACTCCACCGAGCCTGGAGAGGAGCCAGCCGCTGCCTCACCAACGACTACCCTCGTCGAGCATCCCGTGTACTTCGTCAGCACAGTGCTGCGGGACGCTCGCGAGCGCTACCCCATGCAGCAAAAGCTCCTTTTCTCGCTCCTCATCGCCTCCAGGAAGCTGCGCCACTACTTCCAGGGCCACCCCATCAAGGTGGTCACCTCATATCCCCTGGAGCAGGTCCTGCGCAACCCAAACGCGACAGATCGCGTCGCAAGCTGGGGCATAGAGCTACAACCTTTCCAGCTGGAGTTTGACACCACTAGGGTCATCAAGGGCAGAGTGCTGGCTGATTTCATGGCCGAATGGACGGACACGCGCAAAGAAGAAGAGCTTCCAGAGGAGGAAGCTACAGCCTCAGGAGGGACGACACCAAGCCACTGGACCATGCACTTCGACGGCGCCTTTGCGGCCAGGAGTGCAGGGGCTGGCGCCGTCCTCACCTCACCGACAGGTGACAAGCTCTACTACGCCGTCCAACTGTGCTTCAAGGACAACGACAAGGTCTCCAACAACATCGCTGAGTATGAAGGCCTCCTCGCCGGGCTCAGAGCCGCCATCGCCCTCGGCATCAAGTACATCCTCATCAAGGGTGACTCCCAGCTCCTCGTCAACTTCTCCAACAAAAGCTACATGCCTAAGGACACCTACATGGTGGCCTACCTTGAAGAGGTACGCAAGCTGGAGAAGCACTTCAGGGGCATGGAGCTCAAGCACATCCCGCGGGCAGAAAACCAAGAGGCAGATGAAATTGCTCGGCGAGCAGCAAGAAGAGAAGCCCAGAAGCCTGGAGTATTCAAGGAGAGGCTCACCAAGGCCTCGGTCAAGCAACCTGTGGTCAACATCAGCATCGACGAGGAGCTCCCACCTGCCCCACCAAGCGGAGCACCAAACTGTGGGTTGCCCTCGGGCGATCGCTTGCTGCTGACTCTGGTACGACAAGACACTGGTTGGATCGATGAGATCAAGAACTACCTGCAGAACCGAGCCCTCCCCGAAGACGACGCAGAGGCCGAGAGAATTGCTCGCCAGGCCAAATCCTACTGCCTCCACGACCGAGACCTGTACCGCAAGCGACCCAATGGGGTTGCGCTGCGGTGCGTCCCTGCCGAGGAAGGCCGCCAGCTCATCAACGACATACACAGCGGCGAGTGCGGCCACCACTCTTCCTCGCGCACCATTGCAGGCAAGGTCTTCCGGAGTGGCTTCTACTGGCCCTCAGTGCTTCAAGATGCTGCCGAAATCGTCCAGTCCTGCGACGCATGCCAATTCCACGCCAAGCAAATCCACCAGCCCGCGCAAGGACTCAGGACGATCCCGCTCTCCTGGCCGTTCGCGGTCTGGGGGCTGGACCTGCTGGGACCCTTCCCGCGAGCGCTCGGGGGCTACCGCTACCTCTACGTCGCCATCGACAATGTAACATCCCAAGTTTTTTCAATTTTTGAAAAATCAGAAAAATCAAAAACTTTTTGAAAATTATTATATTTTGTTTTGGAAATCCAAAATCATGCATGCATTCATCTTTTTCTTGGCTTGTTGCATTGGAAATTTCAAAAGTTGGAAATTCTATTTCCACTTTAAACCCTATTTGAGAAAATGATAAAAGGGGCCTATTATGCTCTCTTAAATATTTTGACTTTTATGGATGTATTTGATGGCCAAGTATAGTGCCAAAGTGTTATATTTAGAATAAGATTTCTAAAAAGTAGTTATTCAAATTATTTGGAAAATATTTGATTTTCATTTTGACTTTGGAAAATATCACCAATTACCATTTAAAATGCCTTAGAGTATTTGTGGTAATTTATTTTGTGTAAAAATAAATAAAAATGAGTGTATCATGGTTTATACTACATGATATTACTCATATTATTTTTCTGGATTTTATTCGAGTTCAAAGGAAAATTATAAAACCATATTTTATGAAATAACATAAAGGTGCCAAATAGGCCTTTATGCATTATTTGAATTTTTCAATATTAAAAAATTTATGGAAAAGGTTCCAAAGTATTTAAAATGATTATTTTGATTTTACCAAATTATTCAAATTTGTTTGAATCCATTTGGATGCTTATTTCAAAAGATACAAAAGTTTCCAGAAAATATAAAAAGGAAATGTTTTGTCAAAAAAAAAAAAAGAGCAGCCGAGCCGGCCCAGCCCGAGCCAGCCCAGCCCAAGCCGAGCCAGCCCGGCATCGTCCTAGCGCCGCGGCCCAGCAAGAAGCCCACCCGCGCCCTCTCCTCTCCCCTCCCACTGACATGCAGGTCCCGCATGTCAGCTCCGTCCCCAACGACGCGGGAGCTCGCCCGTCGCCCCGTCGACTCCCTCGAGTGATTGCGCACTCACGCGAGTTCTAACGCCCGCACCACCGCCACCCCCTTATAGCCCTCCCTCTCCTCTCTCATTTGCCCCCGACCTCACCTCCCGAGAGCCCCTAGGCTGCCCACAATCGTGTTCGCGAGTCCGCCGTTGCCGCCGGCGACAAGCTTCGATTCCGGTGAAGACCGGCGTCCCCGCGCCCTCTCTCCACCTCCTCTTCCTTTTATTCTTCCTTGCGCTTCTTTTTGACAAGGTTCGGCAATTTTTCGCGCACAGGATCGACGCGGGCATCGTCGACCGACGCCGTCCGCCGCCCGCTCCAACTCCGGCGAGCAATTCCGGCCGTATCCGTGCACCTCGACGACGCCCCTCTCGCCACCGAGCTCGCCCCGACGTCCTGCAACCCACGGTAATTAAAGCCCCCTCCCTAACCCTCTAGATGCGTCGGAACCCGCGATGCTGACCCGTCGCCGCCGCTCGCTAGGGTTCCGGCGAGACCGCGCCGCCCGCTTTAGGCCCTTTTGATCCTGACCGTTAGATCTCGATCCGGCGGCTCGTTTTTAATTTAATTACCGAATCGGTACGCTGACGTGGCAGCACAGTCAGCAGCCCAGTCAGCGTACAGTCAGCAGATCCAGCCAATCAGAAGCCGCCAAGTCAGATCCAGTCAGCAGCCACGTGGACAAGGATTTTCTGTGTATTTTCCTTATTAGTATTTTTCTGTCTGTTTTGCAGAAAAGTCCCTGCATCTTAGTTTTATCATAACTTTTTATTGGTTTGGCCAAATTCAAATATTTTTATATATTTGGAATCCTTAGAACCTGTAGAATATATTTGGAATCCTTAGTTTTCTGTTTTGACAAGTTTAAATTTATTGAATTTTCAAATGTGATATTTGAGTAAATTTGGCATAACTTTAGTTTAAAAATAGCTTTTTGAGTGAATCCAATTGGGTTAGTTTAGTTTTGAAGTCCTCTGTCCAGTAAGACCACTCCCATATTTTCTGTATTTATTTTGTTTAACAGTAGTTTTAAATTAGTGTTTATGCCCTTTTTGGGATTTGTTTTGTATTGTTGTTAAAGTAAAAATTGTTTTAAATGCATTTTAACTTCATGCATATTGTTACAAACCAGAAAACTTAGTGTGTTATTTTTCTTGTGATTTTAAATGCATTTCATACATTGCATATTTTATTGTATTGTTATTTTGTTTGTATGTTTATTTGGGTGTTTGGAATTTTGTTAGATTATTCGGAGAGTCACGAAGACTTTGGTGGTTGCTACTCCTGTCACTCTTGTTGCCAAGGCAAGTGGCACACTTGCATATCTTTGTCCTATTAATTTGATATATGCATGTTATAGTTTTTTACTTGGAAAATTGCACGATAGGTTTATTAGTATTGCTATGCTAAAACTGTTTAGAATAGTGCTCCTATACTAGTTGGTCTAGAATCCTATTATAACTTGGTAGAATTATGGAAATGCTATGCTCAACGTTGTTTTGTGAAAAAGTAATATTCTATTAAGTTAAAGAAACTCCTGGGTGGATGTGGTATGTGGATGGAGGTTTAAAGTTGAGTGGCTACTCGGGGCCATGTCTATGGTTTTACCCGAGTATGTGCACTTGTGGATGGCCACCCAGGGACAAAGAGACCGATGTTACTCCAAGTTTAGTTAGCTTACCGTGCAGCCATAAGTCATATGGGCTCTGGCTTGACTAAGTATGTAGTGTGGAACCGGCCCGGCCTGACAGGTGGTGGTAGAGGTTTGTAGGTGGAGCGCGTCAGGACGGCAGTGGTCGGGAAAACACTTCGGAAAGGTCTCGTCTTCATCTCCTCCTTTCCTTTTCACTTCAAGAAGGGTCAAGGTCAGAATGGGTTGATGAGGTCTTATGGTGAACGTGCACAACCTCTGCAGAGTATCAAACTAAGTACTTAGCCGTGTCCCCGGTTACGGACATTTCTGAGCAAGCTGAACAAGGACGTCAACGGAGGATCTCATCATTCTAATTTCTCCAAGTTAAAACTTGATGGGTGAACCAGGGTAGTTGAGACAATGGTTGTCATACCATACTTGTCTCGTATAGATGAAAAGTTGTTTTGAAAAGAGATAGGGAAAAATTGGCTTTATGCAAAATAGCCTTCAAACTCCACCAAGCCAAATATGCATATAGGTTACTAGAGTTGTTCCAATATGAGTCCACAAAGTGTCACTTGCCAGTTTCATTTTATATGGTTCTGACCCACCTTGTTGAATATCTTTTTATCAGGTTGTTCTGACGAAGAGTGAGGTTTCGTTAAGGGTTTCGAGTCTGCAACCAACATGTTTCGCCTGTGGCTACATGAAGATTGGGACTCCATGCAATAATACTTAGTCTTCCGCTGTTATTTCTGTTTTATGCTGGCTTCGAGCTATGCAAAGTTGTAATGGTTTATTTTGACTCTGGATTCAATCGTGTAATAAATTGATACAATGTTGTGATATTTCATCGTAAAATGTGTGTGCAAATGAATCGATCCAGGGGTTTGCACTATACACAGGGATCTTGCCTATTTTTAAGTGCAGGTCCGCTACAGACAAATTCACCAAGTGGCCTGAGGTGGAGCCCGTACGCACCATTCCGGCGAAATCGGCGGTAAAATTCATAAGGAGCCTGGTCTGCCGCTTCGGCGTGCCCAACCGCATCATCACCGACAATGGCTCACAATTCATCAGTGGCGCCTTCAAGTCCTACTGCGGTAGCATCGGTGCCCAAATTTGCTACGCCTCGGTGGAGCATCCACGAAGCAACGGGCAGGCCGAACGAGCCAACGCCGAGGTGCTCAAGGGCCTCAAGACGAGAAGCTTCAACCGCCTCAAGGCCAGCGGCAAGCATTGGATCGATGAGCTCCCCTCGGTGCTCTGGTCCATCCGCACCACGCCAACAAAGCCAACTGGTGAGATGCCGTTCTCCCTCGTCTATGGCACTGAAGCCGTCCTCCCCAGCGAGATCACTCATGGCTCTCCGCGAGTCTTGGCCTTCAAGGAGGCTGAGGTAGACGAACTCCGCAACGACGACCTGCTGCTGCTTGAAGGGCTCCGCCGCAATGCGGCCCTGAGAGCGGCAAGGTACCAGCAAGACCTCCGTCGCTACCACAGCCGCCACATCCGCCCGCGCACTCTCGAAGCAGGAGACCTTGTCCTGAGGAGAATCCTCTCCAGGGCAGGCCTCCACAAGCTCTCACCAATGTGGGAAGGCCCCTACAGAGTCGTGCACATCGCCAGGCCTGGCTCCGCGCGGCTCGAGACAGAGGACGGCATCCCTGTCGCCAACCCCTGGAACATCCAGCACCTGCGCAAGTTCTACCCCTGATCGCCCTCGGCGAGCAATTTTTTGCATCAAGGGAGAGCCACGCGCCATCATCCTCCACGAGGAAAAACTTCGGGCTCCCCTCTCTACTATACGTTGCCGCGGGCCGTTCGAGAAGACTCCCAAGCCACCAAGCCTCGGCATGGTAACCTCTTCAGGCACCATGTCTTGGCGAGGTGGATCCCCATGCCGGTCATGGTGGAACGCAGGCTAAAAGCCACCCCCACATAGGGCCCCCCTGAGCTCTCTCTACATGTGTCTGCCTCGGGCATGCCTCTCGAGAGTCTCAGCCACAGAATGTGGACCCCATGCCAAGAGCATGGCGGATTTTTTGTGCTTCTGGCCACGCCAGTGTAATGAACCTATGTTTCAGGTCAATTTGAACTCTTGCGCATCGCGCCAGCATATTTTGCGGCTTCGGCAAAGCTGTTATTGCTATTTATTCTCGCTCGTATGATCCCTCCTGTGTATCTCATGAGCGGGGGCTAGCAGGGTGCCATGCCACGGGAGCATCCCGGCAGCGCCTCAAACCCAAGGGATCCGAGCTCTGAACTTGCGGGTCAGCTCTCATGCATGTCAACTCCTAAGGAGCTCTGAACTCATGGGTCAGCTCCCGCGCACGTCAACTCACCAAGGATCACCAAAAACCTTGGTGCTTGTTCTCCTCGTGAGACACACATGAAGGAACCTACGAGCACAAGTTATCTAACTATCTATTGCTTGTGGGTATGCCTATTTGTCCAAGTGCAGGAAACAGGCATCGGGCACCCTCTCCAAGGCAACAACGCCTCGCCAGGGAACCAACACCCTCTCCAAGGCGAAAACGCCTCGTCAAGCTAAGTCCAAACACTTGGTCGAATCTCCTCTCGCTGGTTTTTGCCCCTCGAGTCCCTTTTTCTCTCTCCTGTGCCTCATGGGCTGCTTGCACGTCAAAGGGGGGCCCCAAGCATCGCGCTTCGAGGAGCTCTTACTTCTTGAGGCCTCACACACCCCCCGGCCTTGTGGAGCCCTGACTCTCACATACCGAAGCGGCGGTGGTGTAGCGCTAAGAGAGGGTCCTAAGACGTAGAGCGAAAAAGACATGAAGGGAAAAGACAAAAGCCACCCGAGGGACATTCACAAGCACGTTCAAAAGTTTAAAGCAAATCTTTACAAAGTTATTACAACCAAAATACCAAGATAACGTGCCCCATGCACGACCAGCTACAGGAAGGAGTTCAGGCCGTCGCGCCTCCTGAGGTGCCCGCTCCGTCCACGGCAGCTCCCGCCTCCAGGGCGCCTCCCTCGCCGTCGCTTTCGTCTTCATCGACCAAGACTTGGTCGTACTTCCTGGCGAGCACCTCAGCGGCCTCCCCCGCCTTGCTGCGGATCTCGATCGGCCCCATCACGGCCTTGAGGTTGAATGAGGGCCAGAGCTTCAGGAGGTTGCTGAAGATGCGGCTGGTGGCGAGAACGAGGAGATCGTGGCTCTCTGCCACAACACGCTCGTTGAAGCGCTTTGCGACCTTCTCGAGCTCCTCGAGGAATTGCCCGAAGAAGTGCGTATGTGCGGCCTCATCGTCGATTCCTCCGGAAGGGAAGTGGGGGACCTCGATCCTCATGTCGTCCCCAATGGCGTTCGCGCGGCGGACCAGCTCGTGGAGCATGAGCTGGCGCTGGCGCGTCATGGCCCGGCTGTGCTGCGCGGAGTCTCGCACTTGCTCCGTGCGGTCCGCGGCTGGCCCCACCTGCTGCTGGAGGTCGCCCAGGTCCGCCTTCAGGGCAGCAATCTCCTTCTCCGCGCGAGCCTGCGCCTCCTTGGCGCGCTGGAGGCGAGAGGTCAACTCCCTCTCCGACTTCTCGAGCCCTTCGATCTTGTGCAGGAACTCGGTGCGCTTGGTTGTGAAGCGCTCCTCCTGCATCTTGGCCTTGGCGTCATAGTGGTTGGCGAGGCTCTCGCGGATGCGCTCAACCCTGGTGTCAGCCTCGTCCTGGATCCGCTTCTGCTTCACCGCGAAGTCGGCGTTGGCCTTGTCGTGACGCTCACTGTAGGTGGTCTCGCTCCTGGCCACCGAGTTCTCCCGCTCCTGGAGCTGCCCCTCTCGGGTGGCCTGGGCCTCCTCGAGCAGTTGGACCTGCTCCTCGCGCTGGTGCAGCTCCTTCTCCTGGAGGGCGAGCTCCTCCTCGCGCCGCTTCAGCTCTGCCTCGCGAGGCGCCAGCTGCCCCTCGCGGGCGTCCGGCTGCTCGCGCAGCTCCTTCAGGTTGACCCGAGCGGCCTCGGACTCAGCGGCGAACTTCCGTTCGGCGGCTGCCAGCTCCTGGTGCCTGGCGGTGGTCTCCACTTCAAGCGCTTCCCGGGCAGCGTCCAGCTGATCCGTGACCTCCACCGCCTCCCGCTGGACACTGTCGCGGGTCTCTTTGGCGAAGCGGATCGCTTCCTCGCGCACTGCCTTTGCCGCCGCGTCCTGCCGGCGGCACATCTCCACCCGCTCGTGGAGAAGGGCCCAGGCGTCAGCAAGCCTCGCCCGCTCCTTCTCCCTGGCGAGATCTTCTTCGGCGAACTACGCCGCCAGCTCGTCGAGCGTCCTCCGCGCTTGGCAGAGGACAACGTCGCGGCGAGCCGCGCGAGGGCGCGGCTCACCCAGCGCCAGGGCCCCCGCATCGCTGTGGGGCGCAGAGGCCTCGACGCTCATCGGGGCGCCCAAGGCACCTTGCCCCGAGCTTGTAGCGGCCCCCGTCGCGGCTTGGGGGCTCGTGGGGGCGCCTTCCTCGCCGCCCGCGCCGAGAGCCCTAAAGCTGGGCGCCCTCTTGCCCCCGGCCCCGCCGCTTGGGGGCTCCAGAGGCACCACCACCTCTTGCTCTTCGGGGGCGCTCCCCGCCCCTTCAACGGTGGCCGCGTCCGACGCGGCCTCGGGCGCGTCCGCCCTTCTTGTTGGAGCCTCCTCCGTCTCTGGGGGCGGCTCCAGGATGATCTCCTCGTCAACATTTTCCTCTTCCTCGCGGTGCTCGGCCGCAGGAGGAGTAGCAGCCCGAGTTGGCGGAGGCGCCGCCAGCTCAATCACCTCCTCCTCGTGGTGCCCAACCACGGGGGGAGAAGCTGCCCTAGATGGAGGCGTCGTCACCTCCTCGACCACCACCACCTCCGCGCGGTGCTCACCCGCGGGAGGGACTGTCTCTTGCTGCGACTCCACAGCCGCTTGCTGCGGCTCATCAGTCGCCGGCCTCGGCTCGTCAGCCGATTGTCGCGGTTCGTCAGCCGCTTGCCGCGGCTCGACGGCCGCCTGCTGCGGCTCGACGGCCGCCTGCTGTGGCTCGTCGGCCACAGGCGCCTCCTCGGCGGCGCAGGCGATCTCCCCAAGCTTGCGGAGACGCCGCCTCTTTGGCGCCGCGGGTACGCTGAAGAAACACAAACGAGGCAAAGATCCTTCAGGGGGGAATTCTCAAAACGAAATGCCGAAGGAAAAAGGAAGGACAAGACTTACTCGTCGGCCGCTCGCCACACCCTTTTCTTTCCCTTGGGTGGCTGGAGGGTGCTCGCTCCAGCCCCTTCAGAGGGCGCTGCCGTCTCCACGTGAGGAGCATTCCTCGAGGCGGCCCCGGCGTCCTTGTCGTGGAGGGCCTTGGTGCGGGGCTCGTGACGCCCTCTCCTGCTGCTGCCCTCCTCCTCCGTAGGGCGTTGGGAACGGACCACGCGGAAGGCGTCCTCGTCGCCGCCAGAGGAAATCTCCTGGAGGTCCGCGCCAGGCGACGCGTTCCTTGAACCTGCATCCTTGCCAGAGGGGTTGGCACCTCGGGAAGCCTCATCCTCGCCAGACTCCTCATCCTCGTCCGGCTCCAGCGCGTCACCCGCCTGCTCCTGCTCCGCCGCCCACGGGTTGCGGCGAGACCCGATGAGCCTCACGGGTCTGATGCCCCATTCATCAAAGAGGGGTAGGAGCCTACGGGCCTCGCGCACGCTCTCATCCACATAGACGAACAGCGGCAAGGCGTCGTCGTTGCTTGGGGGTGAAATGGACGTCGTGGCAAAGAGGGCCTTCATGATCTGCTTCAGCTCGTCCGGGGAGAGATCATCGGGGCTGAGGCGCATCCTATCGTCCGGGCCTGAATAGGTCCACATCGGCGCCGAATGCCATTGAAGAGGAGCAATGCGGCGTGCAACGAAATCCATCGCCACCATCTGGCCGGTGAGCCCGGCCTCGCGGAGCACCTGAATATGCTCGTATACCACCACAAGCTTAGGGCCCTCGAAGTCACCGCTCGCCCAGCGCGCCCACTTCCTCGGCGGCGCCACGGGTACCTCCAGGTTGCGGTTCGACGACTTGGTGCGAACAAAGAGCCATTTCTGGCGGAACTTCTCCACCTTCTTCGTTACCTCGGTGATTGCATTCTCCCCCTGCCAAGCGATAGGGATGTAATCTTCACTTCTGGCGGCGGCGACGCGGAAGGAGACGCACCCGAACCGCTCGTTTGACTTGGTGCTCCGGAGGGAGTAGAAGCTGCGGAAGAGAGCCACCGAGGGGTGGACACCGACGTATGCCTCGCAGAGGTAGGCGAAGATGGCGAGAATGAGCACGGAGTTGGGGTGGAGGTGAAGGAGTTGGATCCGGTACGCTTCAAGGATCGCCAGGAGGAAGCTGGAGAAGGGAGGAACGAGGCCGGCATAGAGTGTGTGAAAGAAGACGGGGTAGTACCCCGCGCCGACCTTGCTGCCGCCGGGCGCTATGCTGGTGGCGCCGAGCTCGTGGGTGTTGGCGGCCACTAGGTGCCGCGCCCTAGAAAACATCGCCGCGCCGACGAGGGACTCCGGCATCGTCCCCTGGGGCGCGGCGCCCCGCACCGCCGCCGCAGACGTGCCGGTCTGCATCGTGGCCTTGCCCTTCTGGCCGTCGGTTGCCCTCTTGGGAGCCATGGCCGCCGGAAGAAAAACTCGAAGACGAAGACCTCGGAAGCGACGAGCTCTGGGAGGAAGAAGAGGTTTTTGGAGAAGAGGGCGGCGGAGTAATGGGAGAAGTGACGGGCGCTGCCTGCGCGCCCAGGCTTTATTGACCAGCTCCCGAGTCGTGGCGGGCCCCGCCACGTCGCCTTCGTCCATGGGCCTCGGCGTGCCCGTCGTGGGCCCGGGGGCTACTGTCGGCACAGTGGAAACCAGGGTACCACGGGCCGGCCTGCCAGGGCCCACAAGATTCTTTGGATGATTTTCGCTAAGGACCAGGCTCTCCAAGCCTGGCGAGCCTCGCGGGGATTTTCCCCTCGGGAAGGGTTTTCCCTCCTCGCCGAGGATTCTCTCCCTCGGCGAGGAACCGCAACTCTACAAGGTGTCTACCGACGCCGCCCGCAATTCTGCTAAGGACCAAGCCGAAGGGCTCGGCGAGGTCTTTTGCCTCGCCGAGGCCCCTTCCTCACGAAGCTATCCCTGCCTCCGCAGCAGAGCGCACATGGGCTCTGCGCCATGTGCAGAATGACGCGCGCGCTTGCGCACGATGACGACGACGCCACAGTTGTCGTTCCTGTGTATAAATGAGTCAACAAAGCGGAGCCAGGCAAAGCGGACAACGAGTATTGCCTCTTTGGTGATAAGGGAACCGTCTGCAGCTACACTCCAAGGGCGACGTCACCGTGGGTCGCATCCCACCTCAGCAAGCGCCAGCCCACCGTCCGGCTGGTCGGTGGCTTCTTTCAGCTTTGGTGACGCCGCTCCCTTGCCATGGACCGCGTCCACAAGCTTTACCTTTATGGTGGACTTCACCTTTATGGTGCACCGCGCCTCCTCTTTCGTCGCCATGTGGTAACCCTTCCCGCCCAAAATGTTGGGGCGGAAGAGGTCCAAGACACCTATAAAAAGGAGAAGGGGTGCGCCCAAGCAAAGGGTTCGATCTTCGGAGTCTAGGAGCTTACCCAAAAACCCTAGATCTGAAGACTAGCAAGTAGCCATTGTTAGCCACCGCGAGCTCGACAAGCTCTCCTTGTACTGTGAACTCTCCAAGCAGTGCAATACACCAAAAGCAGGACGTAGGGGTTTTACCTCCACAAGAGGGCCCTGAACCTGGGTAAGACCGAGCGTTCCATCGCTGCAGTGCTGTCCCGCAGGGAGTCCGACGAGCACCGTCGCCGGAGCACGTTGAGGGTTGTTTGATTCCGTGTTCAGCCCCTTTCTCGATCCTTCTCGAGACACACCCAGTTCCTGGGACAGTTCTCCGACACAAGCAGACTCTCGCACACGTTCTTCGTGATATGCATGACATGAAGGGTATGAGGTGTTTCGAGGATCTCCAATACGGCAAGTCCTAGAAAACATACCATGTTTTCCATACCTTCAGCAGTGGTGGCAAAGACTTTTGCTTCTTCCCCGGTGGAGGGCACTCATCCCAGTTTGTCAACAGCGTGTTGATTTCTTCGCCGCTCCTCTTACGTGTGGCTCTTCGGAGCTCAACGATACCATCGAACAGCTCTTTGCGTTTTCTCCACGGGTCATCCTTGCGAAGCCACCTTCGATGTCCCGTGAACACTGTTTTTGAAGACCCGGGATCTTTCTCTAGCTGCATATATGTTGTATCGTCCATGCACCTAACGCATGCATAGTGTCCGTGAGCCACCTGGTCTGCGATATATCCGTAACCGAGATAGTCTTGCACCGTCGTGATCAACGCGGCTCTCATAGGGAAGTAATCTTCTGTGACGGCGTCCCATGTGTTGACCCCTTCAGTCCATATCTTGTGTAGCTCATCTCTCAAGAGCTGGAGATACAGATTGATGTCATTTCCTGATTGTTTCGGTCCTTGGATTAGCATGCTCATGTGAATGTACTTCCTCTTCATGCACAACCATGGGGGTAGGTTGTATATCCATACAAACACGGGCCACGTGCTATGTGTGCTGCTCTGGTTGCCAAACGGATTGAGCCCATCGGTTCTCACACCCAACCTGACGTTTCTTGGATCGTCCCCAAAAATTGGGTATTCTCCCACTGCTTAGCATCTGAAGGGTGTCTCAGCATCTTTTCCGCCTCTTCGTTTTCATCATTATTTTCCGGCTTATTCCTTTCCGTGTGCCAGCGCATTAGCTTTGCTTCCGTAGGGTCTGTGAAAAGCCGCTGCAGACGAGGAATGATCGGAAAGTACCATACCACTTTTCGAGGAGCGGTCTTCTTCCCTTTCTTGTATCGAGCAGCGCCGCACACCGGACATGCAGTTTTCTCCGCGTCATTTTCCCGATAAATGAAGCAATCATTGATGCAGACGTGGTATTTGATGTGCGGTAAATCAAAAGGGCACACAATTTTTTTGGCCTCTTCGATACTGCTAGGACACATGTTCCCCTCGGACGATCGTGCCAAAATATCAAGTTCTCGTTGAAGCTTGCGTCTGTCCATTTGTGTTTTGCCTTCATCTGCAGAGCCATGAGCGTTACTTTCAAGCGGGTATCCTCGGGCCCACATCCCGCATACAACGGATTATTCGAGTCTATCTCCAACTGCGCTAGCTTAGCCTTCTCTCTAGCAGCATTACTCGACTTTCTGAGAAGCAATTCTTGAACATGAGGGTCCCACATGACTGAAGTTAGCAGCGTCGGCGTGTCCGCATCTTCTCCACCATTTACGTCGGCTTCTTCTTCATCATCATGCCCGAAATATCTTCGTCATCATAATCGGGAGGCACCTCTTCGTCTTCCTGACCATTTTCCGCCGCACCCTCATGGACGTCCTCATCATCATCTTCGTAAGTGAAGTCATCCATAAAACCTTTCCTGAGCAGATGCTCCTGCAATGTGCCGGAAAAGGGATCGAGCATGGTGCTGAGTTTGCATGTTCGACACGGACACTTTATCCTGGTGTCGTTGTTTTTAACCATCACGGTGTAGCGCCCCGACCCCAGAGCTATACAGTGAAACGTTGTGTAACCGGTCATGCTACACAATCGAGGGTTACTGGGTTTACCAATCCCAGGCCAAAACTCATTGGCAGGCGTGCTCGGAATACATCATCGGCACACAACACCTCGATCATGCCATAAGCTCAGACATTGCTTTCACGTATAGCAAAGAGACCAAGACTGCGGAACAACTGGCACATCACAGACTCTACGACACAAGAGATCATAGTTCAACTCATATATGAGAAAGATAGCAAATATCACAATCAGAGGTCACAGACCCATCATTACATCAAGCGGAAGCAATTTTAGTTGTCTAAACAACAAGATCCAAATTATGGCCTAAGAGGCCTACAGATAAACATCCCGTGCCAGCCTGTTCCAAGACGTCCCAAGCTGCCACCTGGGAACCCCAGACTACTCATCGATGTCAACAAAGAACGCACATTCCAGTTCGGTGACGTCCTCCTCTATAACAAATAATAATCAACAAAGCAAGGCTGAGTACGACGTACTCACAAGAATTAGTAGGGCGATATAGGCCCAATGCTGACGGAGTCTCTAATGCTGTATAATGTAGCTAATTTGCATAAAGCTGGTTTTCCTTTTTAAAAGACATAAAGACCCATGGCATCGTCTACTCAGAATGTTTTCCGAAAAGGGATAAGAGAGTAAACTTTCATCTCCGGTTCTCATCGAACCATTTGTAGCCAACACCAACTCATCTCCACCAAGGCACTCCCTCGAATCACCCCCGAGGAAATGAACCTTTATCACACGTTGATTATGCAACCTTTAGCTGCCATAACAATTAAGTTAATGTTCTCTATGATCTCGTAGTCCGTTCCCAAGTCGTCCATAACCGCGGACACGGCTTTTCGAAAAGATTGAACCCTGCAGGGGTGTACTAATTTACCCATTGGTACCGTCCGGCTCGCCTAGTTAGCTCTCTTCCGGGGAAAGCTGGCAAGTGGGCGCGGTTAAACCTTTACCTCACGTGAGACTATCCAAGAATCATCTGTGGCGACAGGACAAGTTTACCCAGCCTATTTCAGCCCCTGCCCCCATCGCCACACCCTAACACCACACACACCCTCTTCATCGCACAATCATCCACCTGCAACTCACACGCAAATGGAAAGCGCAAATCTAGAGGATCCTTGGATACGCCCGCACAAGTTATTTAGTTAGTAAGGAGCCCATACCCCCACCAATGGCAGCACGCTAGTCTTGGTTCTAGAGACAAGAACTCGCACCTAAGGGCAAGAATGAGACAATCCACCATCCCCGATGGCAACTCATCCAAGCCTTCTTAGCAATTTAATTAAGCATCACATGTGTCCACCATGCTCGAATCATTCCATCAACATCATCAATATAAAATTTAATCAACGGACATAACTAGCATACGACTAAGCATGGCTAAGCATAGCTAAGCATATAAATACAACCATTATATCTTTGTCTCCGGCCAACACATCAAACCTATGGTTCATATGAGGGGAAGCATGTGATGGTTCGGGGAAGACATGCATTTGTAGGATACTCTAGTATTGACCAAGAATTGACATAGAATCGAATGCAATATTCTGGTGGATAAAATAAGTTTATAAAACTTTAGGATGCTAGATGCCAAGAAGGTTAGGTTAGTTCTTGCCTTGGTTGGCAATGCACAGAAAAGATAGAGCTTCGAGGAAACAGGTGATTGACTTGTCGATCCATACTCCAGTGTCGTCCATCGGTGTCGTTGATCTTCACATCGGACTCGTCTCGATCTCGAATCGCGTTCTATCGAGAAGATACAAAACACCGGAAAGAAGGAACAATCAACACATATAGAAGTGCAATGCACATACACATGATGACATGACAAATTATGCATTGGAAAGGTCTTGGGCATGACCCACAAGTTAAATGGGATCCCGAATATAATTATAACAATTAATCGGGATAAACCACATAATTATACTTAATGCTTTTACGTTATTCTAAAGAGACCAGTACTGAAATAAGATGACAACATGCATGGAGATGATATTATTAGTTAGTTATTGTCGTGCTGCTCGTTTTGATACCTCGTTTGCATTTTTCCAATTAACGATGAATAAATGGCAAATTAAACGGTTAATCAATTTAATTCATTTTAACCAATTCGAAAATGACATCAAAAGAGAAGTTGTTTTCATGCTGTGAACTTAACATAGATAGATAGCATTTGAGTTGCTGATCACTTTGATATTTTATTCACAATTTTTGGATTAATATTTATCAAGTTATGATATTTCCAATAATTGATTTAATTCTGCCATTTTATTTATTTTTAATAAACAGCACCAATATTAAATCTAAAATTCCCTCAAATGACGTAAACTTGTAGTTCATTGTTCACTGAACATTTTGAGCTATTAAACACAAGTTTTTGGATAAGTTGAACTCAAGTTTTGCAATTTTCAATTTCCACATATAATCTGCCATTTTAGTAATTTTAAATAAACAGCAAATTAAAAGATTCATTTTAACATGTAAAACAGAACTAACATTTAGATATTAATTCTCTGAACATTTAGAGATCTTATTTGCAATTTTTGGATCAATATTCACATTGTTATGAATTTCCCAATTATTGATTTTAAATCTGCCCTTTTATATTTAACAATTAAAGGCAATTTAATTTAACCAATTAATTCAACTAAAAGCACTAACATGTAGGGTTTATTTAGCTGAGCATTTTAACATATTATTTGCATTTTTCTCTGATTTGTAAATCACAAGATAGAATTTCCAAAATTTGAATAACTAACAAATGATTTGCATTTCACATTTAAATTCAAATTTTACAATTCAATTGCATGTATGAGTTACAAATTTGGACATGTTATGAAATTATGAACCATTTGGTATGTCATTTGTATTTTTATGATTTACCATTTAACAGATATTGCAAATACAAACTCTTTGTTAAATTCTGGAAAACTAAAAACATGGACATATGATGTCATCATGATGTCACCGATGAACTGAGGCCATGTTGATCATGAATTCGTCCGAAATCGGTGGAATTGGACACTGGAACTTTGCCTACAAGCTAGAGGAGACGGAGGGGAGCAGGGGGAGCGGCGGCACGAGCCATATGGTCGTCGGAGGGCCGGCGGCGACCATGGCCGCGACGGCGGACCGCGGCACACGTAGGCAGCGGCGGTGAGAGGGAGAGGGGGAGCAGGAGGGTGTCCACGAGGACGGCGCGCTCACCAGAAGCACGAAGAGCTCGACGGCGAGGCGTGGGGAGGCCGGACGGCGAGGCGGCGGTGCTCGGACGGCGGCGGCCCGGGTGTAGAAGAATCGGTCGATTCCGTGGGTCCCGTGCCTCCCGACCCGCAGCGCCTGGTCAAGCAGAAGGAGGAGGTCGAGGAGGAGCTTCCGGTGCCTTCTTCTTGCTTCGGGGTGGCCGGGATCGACGGCACGGTGCGAGATGGCGGCGGCGTGAGCGGCGGACAGGGAGCTCGAGCTAGGTTAGGGTTAGGGTTTGGAGAGGATGGGAGAGAGCAGTGGGGGAAGCCGAGGGCGTCGTGCGGCGTCCTAGTCCACGGACGGCAGTGGCGGGGGGGGGGGGGGGCGGCGTGGAGGAGCAGAGGAGGCCATGGCGGCATGGCGCACGGGGCAGCCACTGTGGCGACAGGGGGAAGAACAGGACTTGGTTTTTACAGAAAACCCCCTGCTTCCATATTTCTTTGTGTTTTTCTTTTAAATTGAAAACAGCAAGTTTAGTAATTTAATTAAGGCATCAAAACATTCCCAAAATTTATAGAAATATTCATGGAGGCTCAGAATAATATAAGGAAGCTCACCATATTTTTGTTTTGAATTTTTGAAAGGTTTAACTTGGTTTCAAAATTCAAAGGTCATTTGCAACTATTTGAGTCCTCATTTTTAATTTAGGCATTTAAACCTTTTTATATAATCTGCAAAATTTCATGTAGCCTTCCCATGACATGTAGAAACTCCACAAAATTTGGTGTTGCAAAATAAAAAGTTTTGCATAACATTTGTTCATAGGGTTCACATTTTGCAATGTTGATCAAATTCAACTATCAATTTTATAGCCTTATAAAAGCACAAAGCAAGAACATTTATTTTGCACTCTTGGAACTTCCTGGACAAATATGGAAACTCAAGAATATTTTGTTTTGCCAATTTGAGCAATTGCATTTGGTTCGGGATTTTTGGAAGTGTTTTGCTTCCCTTTAAGTGTTTTCCAATCTTGCTTTATTTTTATTTAGCAATTTAAATATGTATGCCATGATGCAGTGCAAATAAAAAGTGAAAATTTGGCCCATATTTTAGGATACCAAATCTGGGCTGTTACAATTCGACCCCCCTTACAAGAATCTCGCCCCGAGATTCCTAGAGTAGGAAGGGAGAGGAGGGAAACATGACAACCCTTAACGTCAACGATCTTCTCGATCCCACGTTGATCTTCATTGTTGCAGAGGAAAGGTAACAAGCATGACGTGCCGACGAGAAACAGAAGATAGTTCAAGGTGATAGACAAGTTTTCTCCAAGGGTTGGAAATATGAACTTTGCACAAGACCATAAGCCATTGAGGAAAACTAGGAACAACTTGACCAAACAAAGGTCGAGCAGAGGATAGGAGAAATGACCGAGAGACATTTTTAGCAACACCACGTTAATGTTCCCCTCGAAGTTCTAGATACCACCATCAGGCTTCGGAAAAGCCTTCAATAGGTCATCGAGTGGAGGTCGGACCTTTAAAGTTGCAAAGAGACCATAAGGGCAACTTCTAGAATAAGTAGCACACTATCCTCATGGAGAGTGGTTTGATTTTACGAAAGGCAAGAGGATATCACAATAGACTTTCCAGTTAAGTAGGGCAACCACCACCTCAAACTTGCCGGATTTACACAAGGCCTATGTCATACTCTTAAGAAACACCAACCATCATTTCTGCTTGAGATTCAGATTTGGTTAGGCGCCGTGCGGAAATTTCAGACTTGGCATGTCCGAGGGAGGAGTTACAACAGTTAACGAGAGGTAAGGATCTCAAGAAGTGACTATGGCATCAAGCTCCATAACACTAGCTAGATTACGAGAGGAAAAATTTGCTTTCCAAGCGAACAGATGTGGTCTATAGAGTTTCGACATGAATCTAACTCATTGACCGAAGGTGGGCACCTGAACAAAGGGACTTGGCAGCACAGTCAAACTCGGCTTGATGATATGATTACCAATCATGCTAAGAGTGCCATCAAAGTCCTTGGATTTCAAAACAATAACAATTTCTAAGAGTAATCCGATTACCACCTCAATATGCATCCTCAACAATCTCGAGCCCGAGTAGCTCGGAGGTAGATGGATAAGGAAGGGTAAGAGCATCACTTCAACAAGTACGTCATGAGACTAGGCATGACCTCTGGATATAAAAGAGTGTGACACTCCAAGGTTGAACAGAACAAAAACTAGACAAGCATCTTATTCTGCGGATTACAATACTTTGACATGGTCCGAGAATGGACATGGTACCGGAGTTTGTTTCTCCTAACATCCCGACATGGAATGTATCGACGGACCACAAGGGTAACATGCTTCGGAACACACCAATGCACGATAACACTTGACTATCAACTTACAGATAAAGGTCGGACAGCAATTCAGGAGTAAGAAACATGCTCAGGAGAAATTCCAAGATGTTGCAGAAGCACAAGTTGGCACTCTTCCAACAACTAGTGCTGAAAGGGTTTTACAACAAGTGTCACCGGAGGAGGCACAAAGATAGCTAGGAAACTCGCGAGGAGAACTCTTATCGTGATCCAGAGGGTTTCAGGACAGAGAGTCCAGATACGGCTAGTGACAGAGAAGAGCATTGTTGCCGCAATTCAATTATGACTACAACCACCAAATTGAAGATTAACTTCAAATTTAGCCAACCTGATGTAGGGTTTGACAATTAACACCAGGTTTCAACGAGAAGGGTCTTGGGTTAAAGATCAGCTTCATGTACTGGGACTCACGATTAGCATAATGCTCATATGGGTGACAACCCTCATGAAACAATGCACCAGAATTCCAGTACAATCTGGGACCTTCGGTTCAAGACCATGGGTCATAACCCAAAGAGAGGAACACCCGATTAGGTGCGAAACGTTTTCAAGGCTTCGGATGTTTTGCACCTTCTTCGTTGGGTGCGAACAACGGAGTTTACTTTGGATTCTGAAGACGGAAGCAACCTAACCAGTAAACTAAAGGTAGGAACCAACCCCGTGAAACTAAATTCTTGATTCGCCAGACGAGCAGAAGAACCGCTAAATCAAATAGAGGTAAGATAACTCAGAGATGGAGCGAATTGGGTAAGGAGTAAAAAGAATCCTAAGATGGTTTTCACAACTCCTTTTTAGGTTATAAATAATTTTCACGCACTAGACTCGACATCGACCAATAGAACGGGTTTCCTACAGTCAGTCCTGCTCTGATACCAAATTGTAACGCCCCGACCCCAGAGCTATACAGTGAAACGTTGTGTAACCGGTCATGCTACACACTCGAGGGTTACTGGGTTTACCAATCCCAGGCCAAAACTCATTGGCAGGCGTGCTCGGAATACATCATCGGCACACAACACCTCGATCATGCCATAAGCTCAGACATCGCTTTCACGTATAGCAAAGAGACCAAGACTGCGGAACAACTGGTACATCACGGAATCTACGACACAAGAGATCATAGTTCAACTCATATATGAGAAAGATAGCAAATATCATAATCAGAGGTCACGGACCCATCATTACATCAAGCGGAAGCAATTTTAGTTGTCTAAACAACAAGATCCAAATTATGGCCTAAGAGGCCTACAGATAAACATCCCGTGCCAGCCTGTTCCAAGACGTCCCAAGCTGCCACCTGGGAACCCCAGACTACTCGTCGATGTCAATAAAGAACCCACCTTCCAGTTCGGTGACGTCCTCCTCTGTAACAAATAATAATCAACAAAGCAAGGCTGAGTACGACGTACTCGCAAGAATTAGTAGGGCGACATAGGCCTAATACTGACGGAGGCTCTAATGCTGTATAATGTAGCTAATTTGCATAAAGCTAGTTTTCCTTTTTAAAAGAGATAAAGACCCATGGCATTGTCTACTCAGAATGTTTTCCGAAAAGGGATAAGAGAGTAAACTTTCATCTCCGGTTCTCATCGAACCATTTGTAGCCAACACCAACTCATCTCCACCAAGGCACTCCCTCGAATCACCCTCGAGGAAATGAACCTTTATCACACGTTGATTATGCAACCTTTAGCTGCCATAACAATTAAGTTAATGTTTTATATGATCTCGTAGTCCGTTCCCAAGTCGTCCATAACCGCGGACACGGCTTTTCGAAAAGATTGAACCCTGCAGGGGGGTACTAATTTACCCATTGGTACCGTCCGGCTCGCCTAGTTAGCTCTCTTCCGGGGAAAGCTGGCAAGTGGGCGCGATTAAACCTTTACCTCGCGTGAGACTATCCAAGAATCATCTGTGGCGATAGGACAAGTTTACCCAGCCTATTTCAGCCCCTGCCCCCATCGCCACACCCTAACACCACACACACCCTCTTCATCGCGCAATCATCCACCTGCAACTCACACGCAAATGGAAAGCGCAAATCTAGAGGATCCTTGGATACGCCCGCACAAGTTATTCAGTTAGTAAGGAGCCCATACCCCCACCAATGGCAGCACGCTAGTCTTGGTTCTAGATACAAGAACTTGCACCTAGGGGCAAGAATGAGACAACCCACCATCCCCGATGGCAACTCATCCAAGCCTTCTTAGCAATTTAATTAAGCATCACATGTGTCCACCATGCCCGAATCATTCCATCAACATCATCAATATGGAATTTAATCAACGGACATAACTAGCATACGACTAAGCATGGTTAAGCATAGCTAAGCATATAAATACAACCATTATATCTTTGTCTTCGGCCAACACATCAAACCTAGGGTTCATAGGAGGGGAATCATGTGATGGTTCGGGGAAGACATGCATTTGTAGGATACTCTAGTATTGACCAAGAATTGACATAGAATCGAATGCAATATTCTGGTGGATAAAATAAGTTTATAAAACTTTAGGATGCTAGATGCCAAGAAGGTTAGGTTAGCTCTTGCCTTGGTTGGCAATGCACAGAAAAGATAGAGCTTCGAGGAAACAGGTGATTGACTTGTCGATCCATACTCCAGTGTCGTCCATCGGTGTCGTTGATCTTCACATCGGACTCGTCTCGATCTCGAATCGCGTTCTATCGAGAAGATACAAAACACCGGAAAGAAGGAACAATCAACACATATAGAAGTGCAATGCGCATACACATGATGACATGACAAATTATGCATTGGAAAGGTCTTGGGCATGACCCACAAGTTAAATGGGGTCCCGAATATAATTATAACAGTTAATCGGGATAAACCATGTAATTATACTTAATGCTTTTAAGTTATTCTAAAAGACCAGTACTGAAATAAGATGACAACATGCATGGAGATGATATTATTAGTTAGTTATTAACGATGAATAAATGGCGAATTAAACAGTTAATCAATTTAATTCATTTTAACCAATTCGAAAATGACATCAAAGGAGAAGTTGTTTTCATGCTGTGAACTTAACATAGACAGATAGCATTTGAGTTGCTGATCACTTTGATATTTTATTCACAATTTTTGGATTAATATTTATCAAGTTATGATATTTCCAATAATTGATTTAATTATGCCATTTTATTTATTTTTAATAAACAGCACCAATATTAAATCTAAAATTCCCTAAAATGACATAAACTTGTAGTTCATTGTTCACTGAACATTTTGAGCTATTAAACACAATTTTTTGTATAAGTTGAACTCAAGTTATGCAATTTTCAATTTCCACATATAATCTGCCATTTTAGTAATTTTAAATAAACGGCAAATTAAAAGATTCATTTTAACATGTAAAACAAACTAACATTTAGATATTAATTCTCTGAACATTTAGAGATCTTATTTGCAATTTTTGGATCAATATTCACATTGTTATGAATTTCCCAATTATTGATTTTAAATCTGCCCTTTTTATATTTAACAATTAAAGGCAATTTAATTTAACCAATTAATTCAACTAAAAGCACTAACATGTAGGGTTTATTTAGCTGAGCATTTTAACATATTATTTGCATTTTTCTCTGATTTGTAAATCACAAGATAGAATTTCCAAAATTTGAATAACTAACAAATGATTTGCATTTCACATTTAAATTCAAATTTTACAATTCAATTGCACGTATGAGTTACAAATTTGGACAAGTTATCAAATTATGAACCATTTGGTATGTCATTTGTATTTTTATGATTTACCATTTAACAGATATTGCAAATACAAACTCTCTGTTAAATTCTGGAAAACTAAAAACATGGACATATGACGTCATCATGATGTCACCGATGAACTGAGGCCATGTTGATCATGAATTCGTCCGAAATTTCTTTGTGGGCGGCGGCGTGGAGGAGCAGAGGAGGCCACGGCGGCATGGCGCACGGGGCAGCCACTGTGGCGACAGGGGGAAGAACATGACTTGGCTTTTTACAGAAAACCCCCTGCTTCCATATTTCTTTGTGTTTTTCTTTTAAATTGAAAACATCAAGTTTAGTAATTTAATTAAGGCATCAAAACATTCCCAAAATTTATAGAAATATTCATGGAGGCTCAGAATAATATAAGGAAGCTCACCATATTTTTTGTTTTGAATTTTTGAAAGGCTTAACTTGGTTTCAAAATTCAAAGTTGATTTGCAACTATTTGAAGTCCTCATTTTTAATTGAGGCATTTAAACCTTTTTATAAAATCTGCAAAATTTCATGTAGCCTTCCCATGACATGTAGAAACTCCACAAAATTTGGTGTTGCAAAATAAAAAGTTTTGCATAACATTTGTTCATAGGGTTCACATTTTGCAATGTTGATCAAATTCAACTATCAATTTTATAGCCTTATAAAAGCACAAAGCAAGAACATTTATTTTGCACTCTTGGAACTTCCTGGACAAATATGGAAACTCAAGAATATTTTGTTTTGCCAATTTGAGCAATTGCATTTGGTTTGGGATTTTTGGAAGTGTTTTGCTTCCCTTTAAGTGTTTTCCAATCTTGCTTTATTTTTATTTAGCAATTTAAATATGTATGCCATGATGCAGTGCAAATAAAAAGTGAAAATTCGGCCCATATTTTAGGGTACCAAATCTGGGCTGTTACACACGGTCGTCGCATATTTCAAATATCTAGTAACAATACTTTCGCTCATCATGATGACCATTGTCGCCTACGCTCTACATATAGAACAAAAGAATTATATTAGAAACAAAATATTTCAAGGAAAAATTCGGCTTGATCTTTGCTAATTTTTGGCCCCAAGGAGTGCCGGAAAATTCGCCGAAATGGAAATGAATCTACATTTCGACGAAAACATCGGCAACTCATCATTTCGATCATGGCATACACATATGCAAACACACGCCGACGCATCACAACCTTCTTCATCATGTAGATTCATCACATACATATGCGCGCCCGTCGGCCCGCACGCGCAACAACAATCACCACACACATATCACAATCTTCTCATCCATCACATACAACCACACACATCACAACATTCTCATCCATCACATAAACTCACCGTCAAGAGGGCGAGAGACGTCGAAAGAGAGAGCGCCCGGAGGAGGAAGATCGAGCACGAGATGTGGGAGATGTTTTCTCACATATATATGAAGCAAATAAGTAGATTTAGGTGGCACAAATATGTGAAGAGAGAGAAGAAAATGAGGTGGGGAGGAGGAAGGGACGACCAGATCTGAAAATGATTGGGGAAGAAGAGGAGAAAAGGAGGTGGGGTGGTGGTGCAGCCAAAAAGTTAAAGTGCAGACAGGCTTAGCCGTGGCGCACTGAACTAGGCTGCGCCACTAGTATATGTTAGCCGTGGCGCATGGGCACGCGGTGCGCCACGGCTAAGTTGGGATAAAGGTGTCAGCAGAAAAGGTAAACCTGGGCCCACACTTAGCCGTGGCGCACCTGAAAGGGGTGCGCCACGGCTAAGTGGCCACCGAAAGTGGCACTGGGGCCCATACTTAGCCATGGCGCACCGGCCGGATGCTGCGCCACGCATATTTTTCTACCCGTGGCGCACGTAATTGGGCGCGCCACGCCTACTTGTGCGCAGGCCGGCCGACCAGGGTCCAGCTTAGCCGTGGCGCAGGGGCATGGAGCGTGCGCCACGGCTATGAGCTTACCCGTGGCGCAGGCCCAGATGGTGCGCCATGTATACTTAGCCGTGGCGCAAGCCGTGATTCGTGCGCCACGGCTATTTGACTTACCTATAAGCCTTTTACTGCTAGTGAGTAAAGCCTACCGATTCTCCTTTTAAAAAAGGATTCATGAGTGTAAAGGATGTCCTTCTATCCCGAGTTCATTTTGTTGATGGTAATGGAATGTGCGCTCGTTTTTTGGAGGATGTTTGGATAAGAGATACGTCTTTGGCCATGCAATTCCCTTCGCTATACAACATTATGTGACGTAAAATGTTTTAGTTGCAGATGTTTTATCAGTATCTTCACTGAATATTGAATTTAGACAAAACCTAACCAGGAACTAGTGAAACCGGTGGTTACACTCGGTTCAACGCTTGATGACAATCAATTTTTCAAATGCTCCGGATGTTCTTGTTTGGAATTTAACCTGAACTGGATTATTTACCGTCAAATAATGTACTCCTTTGTAAATATATATTAACGGGGAACTAGTATTTGGATCTTATGAATGATAACATGAGACTCCTTCAGCTTAAAGTACCATTAAAGATTAAGATCTTCACGTGGCTCCTTTATGAAGAAAATTATTTTCTAAGGATAATTTGGCCAAACTTAACTGGAATGGGTGTAAGAAATGTTTTTTTATGTGATTCTGAGGAATCTAATCAACATTTGTTTCTTGCATGCCCTTTTGCTCATTTCATTTGGATGGTTGTCGAGTTCACCTTTAACCTAATATCACAAATTTGTTTGAAATTTATTAAGAGGGATTGATAAAACTAATAAGGTGGATATTCGTGTTAAAGTATGTGCATTGTTATGGTCAAATTGGAATTGCATTAATGATCTGGTTTTTAGCAAAGCTACGTATCGGATCCACGCATACTCTTGTCTCCTCCTGCTGGAGCAACGAGCGCATATGGATTCTCGATGCACCCGTCTAAAGACGGTCACTCAGGCTTTCTAAAACTAGACAATAGACTAGAAGCTTCTTAAGGGTGTCATCCTTTTTGTGTTCCATTGGTCGGTGTTTGTGGACACTTTATGTGATCCATGATATAGGACTAATGAAAAATCTGAACTTTGTAATAAAAGGGTTGTGCTCATTAATTGATGTAGAGGTCGGGCAACTTACTAGCCTTTCCTTTATAAAAGAGACTATATTTACTATTGGGAAAAACTGACTTATGATTTGAAGAGAAGGCAACTCCATGAGAAGGTGATGTTTTTGATATACCGAAGTAGGCGAGAGCTCTGCCAATATCATTTGTAGAAGAAAGAGTTACCATGTTAACAAGAAAACCAGGTGAAAACACATCCCTGACGAGCCGACCACTCTGAATCTCCCGTAGTTGACCAAAACAAAGCATGCCACTTCAACAGTACTAAGCGCGAACCATCCAAAACCGCCATGGACACAAGAACATGAAGAAGAAAAGCCTTGCTTGTTATGGGGGACTAGCTAATTTCTTTGCTGTGAAGTCGTTGACGAAATCATGCATATCTCAAAATTGTTTTACTTCTGTTCTATAAAAAATAAAAAGTTATAGCACATAACTAATCCCTGCTTCCCTCTGCGAAGGGCCTTTCTTTTACTTTTATGTTGAGTCAGTTTTCCTACTTCTTTCTACCTTCCACAAGCAAACACTAGTGTCAACTTTGGTACAACAATTGTTATATGATGGTGTATTTGACTGATTATATTGCTTTGTATTGATGATATCCATGAGATAAATATGTTGAGGTTGAAGCAATTGCTGAAACTAAAATCTTCTTTTGTGTTGGTCAAATACCTTTTACTTAGCGATTATTGCTTTGTGAGTTAACCCATGGAGAAAACTTTTGGATTCAAGTCTCCAAAGTACTATTCATGAAAAGTTTTGCTCATATGATTCAGTTGTTTATTCATTGCTTAATTAGTAGCAAACTATAGACCATTGACTTGGATCACTTCATTCATTCACATGTGCTTTACACTATTATTTGATCAAGATTGTGTAGTAGCATGTCACCTCAAAAATTATTTTGTTTTTATCGTTTACCTACTCGAGGACGAGTAGGAACTAAGCTTGGGGATGCTGATACATTGCAAACATATCTATAATTTTTGATGTTCCATGCTGATATTATGCCTGTTGTTACATGTTTTGCATACACTTTATAGCATTTTTATACATTTTCGGGTACTAACCTATTAACAAGATGCCACAGTGCAAGTTCCTGTTTTCTGTTGTTTTTCCTTTTCAGAAAAGTTATTAAGGAAATATCCTCGGAATTGGACGAAAATCAACGGACATCAATATTTCACCGAAACATCCACAGAGCCCGAAGGAGAGCCAGAGAAGCGCCAGGGGGCGCCCTCACCAGGGCTCGGCGTGGCCCCACCTCCTGCCGCGCCGAGGGGTGGTGTGGGCCCCTCGGGTGCCCTCCGACGCCACCCTTTTGCCTATTTATTCCTCCTGCCCCGAAAACGCTAAGTACCCGAGTCATATTCAACGAAAAGTTTCAGAGCCGCCGCTGTCGTCAAACCCTACTCGGGAGGGTTCCTGAAGCTCTTCCCGACACCCTGCCAGAGGGAAGATCATCACCTGAGGGCTCTACATCACCATGCCTGCCTCCGGAGTGATGCGTGAGTAGTTCATCCTTAGACTACGGGTCCATGGCAGTAGCTCGATGGTAGTCTCTCCACTTTGTGCTATCATGTTTAGATCTTGTGAGCTGCCTAACATGATCAAGATCATCTTATTGTAATGCTACATGTTGTGTTTGCTGGGATTCGATGAATATTGATACTATGATCAAGTTGATTATCAATCTATCTTTATATGTTGTTTATGATCTTGCATGCTCTCCGTTATTAGTAGATGCTTTGGCCAAGTAGATGCTTTTAACTCCAAGAGGGAGTATTTATGCTCGATAGTGGGTTCATGCCTCCGGTAATCTGGGTGAGTGACAGAAACATCTAAGGTTGGGGATGTGCTATTGCCACTAGGGATAAAACAACAATGCTATGTCTATGGTCATTTGTGTTTACATTACACACTTTGCTTAATGCGATTATCTGTTGCTTGCAATTTAATACCAACGGGGACACAGATGTTAACTTGGCGGCGGATTATTAGTCATAGATGCTGTTGGAAAACGGTCTATGTATCTTGATGTAATGCCCAATTAAATCTCATAGTAATCATCTTGTCATATATTTGCATTGTCATGCGTTCATTATTTGTCAATTGCCCAACTGTAATTTGTTTACCCAGCATGTTAGTTATCTTTTATGGAGAGACACCACTAGTGAACTGTGGACCCCGGTCCATTCTTTTACACTGAAACAAACACCGTTTACACCACGTTCCACCATCATTTGCTCGCTGTCCACGTTTTGCATTTATATTTATTTTCCACACCATACGTTTAATCCTTTGTTTTCAGCAAGCCGGGGAGATTGACAACCTTCCTGTTTCGTTTGGGCAAAGTAGTTTGATTGTGTTGTGTGCAGGTTCCACGTCAGCACTCGTGTTGCGCCGCGCGTGCAGCTGACAACCTTCTGAGCACTTCTGATTCCTCCTGGATTTGATAACCTTGGTTTCTTACTGAGGGAAAACTGCTGCTGCACTACATCATACCTTCCTCTTGGGGTCTCCCAACGAATGTGTGGTTTCACGTCATCAGTCACCGTGCGACCTCGCCCGACCATAGGACCACCATCCGTCGCTCGACCTCCACACACCACACCCTACTGCACCACACAATGCTAGAGGGTGCCGCACCACCAGGCACGGAGCTGGGCCTCGGGCAACCAAGGCTATGGCTCGGGCGCGACCTAGAAATGGCCCGGAATTCTCTGGCCCATGAAACAGAAACAAGGAGAAACTAGCGACGGAAACGAGTGATCGAACGGATCGAAGTAAACATGCGATGTTAATGATATGAGAACATATTATGAAGAATAGGGCAGAAACACAACTTTCCTCGCTATGTATCTCTTCTTGTGCTTCGTCTACATTCAATTTTAGGCAATGTCGTAGGCCTCATGTCCGACGATCATACCGGAAAAGGGGGCATGCCATGGAGTGCAATGATGCCAAAAAAGTGTCGATAGAACACGTTGTATATTTTCTTACTCGACAGTCGCAGCATGGTTGTACAATGCACTATAAACTCTCTTAGAGGCCATTATAGGGAATCTGTTATAGCTGATTTTAACACCACGGTCTCTAAATTGACCAGTTTTTACGGTTCAGGTGCTTTCGAAGAGTCGGGGCCTCTTTGGTTCACAAGAATTGAAAAACACAATAATAGGAAGAACGTAGGAATAAAATGTCGAGACACATGAAATCCTACAAAATTTGAGAACGCAAGAATGAGCAACAACTGTTGTTTTGTTGCACCACATGGAAAATACAAAAGAATTCTAGAGATTTAGTATATGTCATAGTTGCTATAGACATAAACACATAGCAGGAAATTTTACAAGAGGTCTTAACCTCCTCTTGCTAAGAATCTTATGAGATTGTAGGCCTCTTCGAAGCACATGATTACAATGCAATGCCTCTTTCTTTCCTACCAGATTTCCCATGGAGAAAAGTTTGTTTGATTCCATCACAAAAAAAACAAAGTAATTCTACAACGAGAGTTGAGTGGATATTAGGTTTTCTATAAAATGTAGTGTAAAGAATTTCTCAGGAAAAATTCCTATGAGAATCAATCCTACAAATAAAAAACCACTGTAGTAAAAGAAATTCCAAAGATTTAGATCATACAAATGTCCATGAGAATCATGAGAATCAAAGAGGGAAAGCAATTTTTAAAAATGACTGAAAGATTTATTCCCTTAACTAAATAAACTGTCTATAAAAAATTCATACGGATTGAAATCCTACAATTTTTTCCTTGCAAAAAAAAAAAAATCCTACAAATTTTCTTTGAAGCAATAGGCCTTTGTTGCTCTCGGTCGACTGGAAATCTTGCGTTTGGTTTCCAAGGCATATGCTCTTGTGAGCAGTGACACGGCGCAGCGTTGCGTCATACTCCCTATCTAGAAAATCTTGCATGCGCCCATCGGGAAGAGAGACAGTTTACACGCACACGGCCATTCTCCCACCTGTATTTACCTCATCTCGGGAACTCCAACGGCCGATATCATATCAACCTAACCACATTTAATTACTCCTACTTAAGCTCAGGAATTCCAACGAAGCACCCTCTCTAGTCTCTACTCCTATGGTTCAAGCTGAAGCGGTGTATACATGCTCCTATGGTTCGACTGTTCGAGTACTAGTCAAAGCTAGCAGGGGTCCGAGAGCAGTTAGACAGAGAGCACCGTCACCATGAGTGAGAGCGACGAGGAGTTCCATAGTGCAGAGGACATGGAGGCCGAGATGGAGGCTCAAAGGAAGAGGGAGGCCGTGCTCAGCTACTGGGCTGCACTGAAGAAGGACGACAAGACGCTCAACAGGTTTTCCCTTGGCTACCTTGAGCACAAGATATTATCTTGGTCCGTCCAGGACATCTTCAACAAGGACCTCTTCAGGCAGCAGGTGATTATACCACTGATCTTTGGACTTTGAGTTGCGACCTTGTTTGTTTGTAAGATGCTCCCACACTTTCTTTTGTATGTTTTGATTCCACACTTTGTCGTTCTTTCCGGATTTGATGATTTATCTTGTAATCCATCCTCTCCTGATGTTTTAATAGCTGAACTGATAGTACTTCTTTCCAGTAAAAAACAAGCGTTGTCTCGAATGAATGTATCTTCGTGAGTTCTCACATGGACTATCCGAAGGTTCTTACATGAATTTCGGAAGGAAACATAACACAGTTGATTTATGTTTGATCACGAGTTCTCAACATAATATAGTAGATCTCTTAGAGGAATTTTTTTAGGGATTTTAGAGGAGAATGTAGTACTACTTGATTAAAATGCTCTTTTCTACAAAGTCCTATTAAGGCAAGAGAATCTCTGGGTTCACCTCAGAAAAAAATAGAATCTCTGGGTTAAAGGCATGCTCGGCCCAAGTTGTGTGTAATGCCCATCTAGGTTCTAGCCGCTCGTCAAGGCCCATTCAACGCTCTCCCTTCTCCTGTTCTTTGTTCTCTGTTCTGCGCAGGGAACTGATGAGTCGAGCTTCTCGGATGGAGGCTGCTCTGCTACCCTGCCCGAACAGGAGTGACCCCCCGCCCGTCGATCGCTCTCATAGCTCGCGGAGTCGAAGTTTATTGGTTCCGCGTTCGCCCACTAGCCTCTCTCATCTCTTCTTTCTACTCAAACGTGCCATATGAGCGGTGAACAGAGCCTGTGTGCTAGGTGTTCGTTGTTTTGCCAAGCAGAAAAGCTCCCCTTAAATAAGAACAGCTTTCAACCGTATCATAGGTACAATATCCACTATATTCTTTGTGAACTTATATGATTTCTCATTTCAACATATTTGTGCACTTAGTATATTAGTCCAGTGCTGAATCATAATTTCTTAAACGTAGTTATGCTTTTTAATATGATGCGGTTAATGCATGCCAGTATAGGCATGTATCATATGGTTTGTATCCTCTGCCAGATCTGAACTGTCTATTGCATTTGTTCTTCCCACACATATCATTGACTATGCTTAAATTTCACTCCAAGTAGTACCTAATCAAGCTGTGTGAACATTCATCACAGGTCAAGAGCATACCAGATACCTTCACGTCACAGTACACTTATTTGTACTCATTCATATGCCCTCTGATTGAAGAAGTACATGCTGATGTCTTTTCATCATTGGACGGCTATGCTCAGGCAAACTTTATACAGATAATCTGGGTGGAGAAGCTTGATGATGAGAAATCAATATTCTGTTTTGAGGTTTCCGAGCCATCAAAAGATCCTAAGTCAAGGGAAACATATGATCCCAAAGAGGGGGACATGATAGTTGTGTCCTTGCGGAAACCACAACATGTGTCTGATTTGATACAGAATAAGGCATCCTATGTTTTAGGTTCAGTTCTAAAATGTGGAGGCAAAGAAGATGAAGATTTCCCAAGCAACTGTTGCATTGCTCGGTTTTCATCTGCTATTCCTGTTGACGTTGATCCAGAAACGAAAATGCCTACTGGGCCATCATTTGCTGTGTTTCTCATAAATATGAAGACATACAACCGTATATGGAAGTGCCTTCGTATGGAAGCAGAACCTCAGAACAAAAGGAGTAGTACTGGCATTGTCGATCTGGTGTGGCAATACAAGCGAAGGGTATGCCAGTTGTTTACATGCAAAAATAAGTTTAGGTCCTTTTGGATACCTTACTATGCCTGATCAGTTCTTATATGTATTATATAGGACGTAGAAGTTAGTACTTAGTATTTACGCTTTGGCACCTTTGGCTCTCCATGCAAGATTTCCTCTGCGTTTGTCGTGCTGCTTGTCATGGCATATGCCAACGGGGTGGCTTAAGGTGTGGGCACTATGGCGCAAGCGACGGTTCCGGCCGGGTGGGCCGCCCCTTTTCCCCTGGGCTTCCCTTTATAAGAAGCACCAGGGCAGCCCCCATTCGGCAGGCGGATTTTGGAGGCCAAGCCTCGTACTCACGCCCCGGAGGAGCGCGAGGGCAGGCGGCTGCTCCGCTCCAGCAGCCGGCCTAGCTCTCTGGCAGCTGGCCGAGCTCACTCCCCCTCATATACAGCTCAAGGAGCAAACATGTAACACCATATACTCCACCATATACACCAGATCATGCAGGAGTAGGGGTTTTACCTCCTCACGAGGGCCCCGAACCTGGGTACATCGTGTGTCAGTTTGCATATTTGTGCCCAACAATCCCGCCGGAACGCCGTCGCTCGCGCCATAGTCCCCACACCTTAAGCCACCCCGTTGTCATATGCCGTGACAAGCACCACGACAGTGTTAACATTACTTTTGCTAATCTTTCCTCTTTACATCATACTGAGTCTGTCAGCAATAGTAATCATATCCTTTTGCACATGAAATGAGATAACTCCCTTATGTTCTTGTACACTGCACAATTTATATGCCCATCACTATACATGATTGATTTACTTGCCCATTTCCCCTTGAAGGTAGTGGATGATAACTCATCACGCTCGCCGATATCTCAATGCTTCGCTCATAGAGCAACTTATGGTCTTGGCCTTGAAAAGTTCAATTTAAATGATTCACAGCTGAATGCAGTAGCAGACTGTGTCTCAGCAATGGATAATCACTCACCTTCCCTAAAACTAATATGGGGCCCTCCTGGGACAGGTAAAACAAAAACCATCAGCACTATCCTGTGGGCAATGCTCATCAAAGGCTTAAAGACACTTACCTGTGCGCCAACCAATACTGCTGTACTGGAAGTTGCATCTCGAATTGTCAGGCTTGTTGGAGAGTCTTCCGATGACAGCGTCTGCTTTCTGAATGACATTGTCCTGTTTGGAAACAAAGATAGGATGAAGATAGATGATAGGCATGATCTTTCCATGGTATTTCTTGACTCGCGTGCAGAGCGGTTGTTGCCATGTTTCATGCCACACACTGGTTGGAGGCATTGCTTATGCTCACTGCTAGACCTTCTTGAGAATCCTATTACCAAGTACAAATTGCACACTGAAAAAATAATTGAGGAAATGAAGAGGGAAAAGGAAGTAGCTGAAAAGGACGGGGACAAAACCCAGCGTAAGGACGGAAAAAAAAATTCCCCACGATATCCTTTACGTTCCAATCCCAACTCCAAAGATCATCTTTTAGCACCTCTCTCGGTATTCCGCAAGACAATCCATAACACGCCTGAAGACGATGAAGAAGAGTGTCATAAGGAAGGATGTAGTGACTCTGATGCTATCATGGAAGCATTCAGAGTATTGCCGTTCAAGGATTATATGAAAGATAACTACAACCAACTTTCTGTGGATTTGTGCTGTTGCATTGAGATATTGTACAATGATCATCCAAGAAATTCAGAAACAGGACAGAGCTTTCAGTGTATGCTGGAAGTGCTTGAATTGATCAAAATTCTGCATGCTTTGATAAATTATGACAGGGATAGTGATGATATATGGTCAGAAGAACTTCTTGAGGGCAAGGTAGATGAGGACTGTAACCCTGTTTCCTGGCCTGAGCAGCTAGCCTATGTGCGGGCTAATACACGCAATAAATCCAAGTTCAAGCTGGCTAGATCCCTATGCGTGCAGCAGTTAAGATATCTTCGCAAGCACTTTGAGCTTCCAAATTATTACAGCGCGAAGCAAATTCAATTGTATCTGCTGCAGAGAACGAAATGCATTCTCTGTACAGTTTCCAGCTCTTTCAGGCTGTACGGTGTGCCAATGGACAAATCTACTTCTGATATTGGCCAATTGCTCAAGAAGTCTGAAAAGTCGAATCTTCTGGAGTTGCTGATTGTCGATGAAGCTGCACAGCTCAAAAGAGTGTGAGACCTTAATTCCCTTGCAGCTGCCTGGCATAAGGCAGGCTGTTTTTATTGGAGACGAATATCAGTTACCTGCTCTGGTGAAGAGCAAAGTAAGCTACATGAGCTGACTATTCTTTTCTTTCAATTTTTCCTTTTTGAGGCGATGAATTGACATGTAATGTTCTTATGTAGATATCTGACAAAGCTAACTTTGGGCGAAGTGTCTTTGAAAGGTTAAGTATGCTGGGCTATAGTAAGCACCTTCTCAATGTGCAATACAGGATGCATCCAAAAATAAGCAAGTTTCCAGTTGTTACATTTTACGACAGCAAGATATCTGACGGTCCCAATGTCACTTCTAAGAGCTATGAAAAGAGGTTCTTAGCAAGCAAAATATTTGGGTCGTACTCATTCATAAATGTAGATGGAGGACATGAAACAACTGAGAAGAATGGCCGTAGCCTCAAAAACACAATTGAAGCTGCTGCAGTTTCATGGATAGTGCAGAGGTTGTTCAAAGGTAATCATCATTATTACCTCTTTAGTTGTAGCACTTTTTTCTTAATAAACTCCTTAAAAAATGTAGTATTTAGTGTTTTGGTTCTTCACAGGGATTAGGACAGTCATGAAACCTGTTGATTACTTGAGGAAATGATCATGCTATCCATGTTATTAATATGTTGGGAATGAGAGAGATAAGTTAGTATTAATTCACAGTCATAAATGTTGTAGAATGAGGGAAGAAAATTGTTTGCATAAGAGAGAATTTCTCACTAAATTTACATGCAAGCCTAAATGTCCAATTTCTATGAACTGAAGGAGTAATAAGTATGTGTCCAACATTATATTTTTTTGTAATCACATCCATTGAAAAACTTAGAAGGTAGTGTTTTGGTTCATTGCAGGGATTAAGAAAGTCATGAAACCAATAGATTACTTGAGGGAAATGACCATGCTGTTCCATGTTATTAATGTGTTGGAAATAAGAGAGATAAGTTTATATGAATTCACATACATAAATGTTGTATATAGTTGGAAGAGAAATGCTTGCAAAAGAGAAACGGAATTGTCATGACATCTGCATGCAAGCCTACATGTCCAACATTTTGAAATGGATGAGTACTAAGAATGCTGTTCTGTGATGTGCATACAATCTGCACCACTGGCTCACTGCATGTAAAAATATTTCTCCCCCTCTTCTTTTATTGCAGAGTCAGTCTCTACAGGAATCAAGATCTCTGTTGGTGTTGTGTCCCCATATAATGCGCAAGTTAGAGCAATCCATGAAAAACTCGGGAAATCCTACAATATGCATGACAATTTTTCTGTGAAAGTGAAATCCGTGGATGGTTTCCAAGGTGCAGAGGAAGATATCATCATCATATCAACAGTGAGGAGCAACAAAGCTGGTTCTGTTGGGTTTCTCACAAACATGCAGAGGACCAATGTAGCTCTGACAAGGGCTAAGTAAGTTTTTTGGCTGCTCGATTCCAGGGTACATGCAAGGATGAATTAAAAATAGATACTTCTTGCAGTCTTCCAAATTTAACTTTGACAGTTAATTCTTTTATAATATGGTGTTAGTTATGAAACTGTAATCAGGGCAAGTATTTTAAAATGTGAATCTAGCAGTAACACTTTATGTAGACACTGTTTATGGATATTATCATCAGAAGGAGTAACTTATTTGTTATTTATTGCCAGGCACTGTTTATGGATAGTAGGGAATGGGATGACTTTGTCCAACAGCAAGTCTGTTTGGCAGAAGATAGTCAACAATGCGCGTGATCGAGGTTGCTATTTTGACGCCAATGAAGACAAGGATCTGTCAAATGCAGTAGTCAAGGCCATGATTGAGCTTGACGATGCTGAAAATTTAGTGAAGATGGACTCACTGCATATAAGCAGGCCAAGGTTTCAGGTACTACCAAAATCCTTCTCAAAATTCACTGTCATGTGATCGCATCATATGCCGCCTTATATGTACGTGCCCTCTGAAAGAATAGACAAAAACAGTTGCTAGCCGGTGTGAACTAACGTTTCTCGTGTTTTATATGCAGAACTCAAGGCCCAAATACCGTTCGTGAGATGTCAGGAGCCCCCAAATAGTACGCGTTGATGGCATGATTTTTGTTGTTGTTGTCACCGGGTCACTGCTGAAGAAACTTTCCGTCGGCGTTAGTATGGTTCGGCAGAGTGTTGTGAGATGCCCTACCTTTTGTTGAACTTATTACTAAGATTGATGCTCGCTGAATGCTCGAGCTGAATTATGTCCGTTTACCGTTGTTGCACCAAAGACTAGTCGACATAAGATTATTTACCTTGTTTTAGAGTGCTAGTCGCTGGACACCGTGGTGAGGTTAGTCATAGTGGGGAGTATCATAAAGTAGTAACATACACATGTTATTAGTCTATGTTACTACCTCTATAGTGGGTAGTAACATATGTGTGGTGTCATGCAAGTCTCTATTAATTAGGTTGTAGACTCACATTGTGTTGGAATATGTGATGTTATAGTAACTAGCTATGTTACTCCAACCTCCTCTCTCCTTATTAATTACTTGCCACGTTATTGTTTTCGCCTACGTGGCATTGAAGTTACTAGCTATGTTACTCCCACTATGGGTAGTCTGAGTTGTCCTGCAGCTAATTGTGGTTGTGGTGTGAGACAGCTTCTGTCATTTTCTATTTGAACCCGATCTCGAAGATGTTCTCGCGCGTTGCAGTGGGGCAGTTATTCATTGCAGACGCAGACTTCAGTTTTCATGTCACGCTCAGCAGCAGCCAATGTCGCCCCATGCGGCCATGCCTGAATGTCCTAGAACACCTGGTACGGCGTGTCGGCGTAGACGTGCTTGCTGTATAGCGTTGCCGTCTCGGCACGGAAATTGGAACTCGTGGCTGCCTTGGAAGCGGACGGGGCTGCACCTGCACGTTCCTATGGTCTGACATGCGCCCGTGCTCGTCGTGCACGCCGGCCTGTCCCACAATGCTAGTTAGTGTTGAAAGTAGAATCGAGAGCAACGAGAAAGACAACAAATGATTCAACTGTGTGTTTTATTGATCATCAACATGGGGGTATTTATACATGAGGTCCCGACTGTTCGGGATGTCGGTTTACAAGGAGAGGTGCCTGTTGGGGATGTCGGTTTGTGTAGAGGCGCCTGTTCGGAGTGAACAGGCGTCCGTATGGCTTTGGGCACTAGTAACTGCCTGCAGCAGTTAGATTTAATTCTAACACTCCCCCTTGCACAAAGCTACGTCTTCTATGTCTTGTATCCTCTTGTATAATCTTGATAATATTCCATGTAATCTTGATGATCTTTGAAGTTGATAATATCTCCCCCAAAACCCTGTGGGAAAAATATGAGGAGAGTATTGTGTATGATATGTTGCTAAAACTCCTTTAACCCCGGTGGGAAAATAAGGAGAAAATGATGCAACATATGATGGTTATTGTCTCTTTGATACCTCATATGGGAAAACCTAAAAAAGGGAAAACCCCATAGCGAGTTTAGAGAACAATAAATATGCCATGTATACTTCCTTTAAAAACCCGGTGGGGAAAACAGGAAGTATGACATATGATGTTTGAAGTTCTCCCCCAAAAACCCTTTGGGAAAAATGTGAGGAGAATTGTATTAGATATATTGTTAAAACTCCTTTAAAACCCAGTGAGAAAAGTAAGGAGAAAATGGTACAACATATAATGATTATTGTCTCTGTTAACTCAATATGAATGAAATCCATAGAGTTTAGAGGACAATAATGATGAGTAGTGTAGGATATGTTGGTAAAACTCCTTCAAACCCTATGGGAAAAATAAGGAGAAAATGATCCAACATATAATGATTATTGCCTCCGTTAACTCGATATGAAGTGTATCCATAGAATTTAGAGGGCAATAAATATGTCGTGTATACTTCCCTAAAAACCCGGTGGGGAAAACAGAAAGTATGACATATAATCTTATGTTGATATTACCTCATTAAAAACCTTAATGAGAACCTGAAAAGTAAACTCATAAAGGGAAAAAGAGTGTAATATGATGCTTTGAACATGAATAGTTCAGGAAGATACTCCCCCTGACACTTGCATATCTCTAAGTCGTCGAATACCAATTCCATGAATATATTTAAGGAATATTGAAGTTGGTAGAGACTTCATGAACAAACCAGCAAGGTTTTCACATGATTTGGATTTGCAAGATGTTTATCCATTGACTCTTGTGGAGTTCATAGGGATAAAATAATTGAGAGGCAATATGCTTAGTGATATTGCTCTTAGTGTATCATGTTTGCATCCATGCAACACAAGCCGCATTATCTTCGCAGATAATGGTAGGTGATTCGATAGAACCAATTCCACATGACTAATGTATGCGGTTTGTCATTCCGTGAAGCCACATGTGTTAACATGAAGCATTGCATCTTAGAATGATCGTGGTAGTATAGTCACCAGAGTCTATTTGAAGACATCAATGGAGTGACAGATCTACCATGTATGTACACGTTGTAGGATCATGTAAGTAGCCAATACCAGTCTCTAAATTGGAGTTCAGATTTCTCTGAAATTGATACAATATGTCAAGATATTTGGTGCCTTGGGGATATCGAAAGATATTCTTGATCCCCTAACCAATTATGTTGGTAGGTCCAATGGCATTGGGATATGGAACATTATGTGCCAACATCTCTTATCCATCTTCCCAGGGATCTTTCTCTATGTCTAGAGATCGAACAATCCTTAGGAGATGGACATGAATTTTCTATATCAAGTTTCTCCAATTTCTGGATATAGGCATCTTGGTGTACCATAATACTTGAGTGAAGGTGCTCGAGTTGTAGTCTCAAGCAACATTTGGATTTATCCAAATTCTTCATCTCAAATCCGTCTTTCAGATGATCACGTGGTTCGTCGTTGTAGGAGTTATCCTTATGTATGACAAACACACATGCGTGATCATCATGTAGGAGTAATCCTTTTGTATAAGGAACTCACTACGTCGGTTGTACCAAAATGTACCGACAACAATAAGCCATGTTGTGACTTATTGATTATTACACAATACATGTTGCATTTGCGTTTCGATTCGGACAGAGATTCCATCGGGAACCATACATGTCGGAATCTAGTGATCCACATGGATATGTTGTAACTACATCTATCAACTGCACCGATAGATGATTTTGTACTGCCAATGATATAAGTATTGGAACGAGATTTCACTCATTTCTGGAGAGTAGGTCTCGGATCTCTACGGAAAACCCGACCTTATGCTACAAGCCTTGCTTTCTCACCACCTTGTAGTTCTCATTCCGTTTCTGGAAGAAAACCCATTGAATCCCATAGGGGATTCATTTGGAAGAGCGAGGCTATATCTGCTTGGATTGCATCCTTCGATTGAGTTCAGTCCTAGCAAGTGTGTTCACACTCTGCCATGGCCATGGTCTTTGGATCTGAATCATTGTAAAGGGTGTTTGCAATCATACAAGAGAAATATTTGTCGACAGTTGTAGACTTTTGGATATATGATTCTCCAGAATCAATGTAGTTGGAGTAAATAGCGTGCACCCTTGATGACTCTTCGTGATTTCCCAATACGCGTGAGTCTGGGTGTTCCGATGTCCCAGCCAGTGTGTGCAAGCTGGAGCTGGGGTTGTGGAGGTTTTCCTTCCACTGGGTGTATACTACCCATTAGGTGTTCATCAACGCAAGGTCGACTTGCATTTACTGATTTAGAGGATTTATCCTCGATTTCCTTTTGTTGCTTTGTGAAAAGCTGGATCCTGGTTAGATGCCGTACTACTCCCCCTATTTTTATTAAAAGGAGAGTTGAGTGGTTTTTATTGGTACCTCCACTCTTTCGGGCGCATTACTATCCGGATTGAAGGACTTTGTAACACCTTTGAGATCAGTAAATGAATCTGGCAGGTTATTTGCATGTGTTGCAAAATGTGAATCCAAACGTAGAGTCCAGATTCTTGAGTACGTGGATATGAGGAGGAACGTTAAGTCCCAATTGATTTCCTGGCATTCGATGTGGTACTTGAAATCTCCCCCTAATGCCTGGAAATAATCCTCCTTAAATATAAGCAATCAGTGTACTGGGCTATGAATACATCCCTCATGAGGGGTTCAAGGTACTTATTGATCGACGGAGATATGTACCACCACATAGATCCCTAATATGTGGGCCCATGATGTACGCTGTGGTGGTGAGATCGGTACGCGTGAAGCGCTTCCGAACTTACGCAGATGGGAAATGCTCGGAGGATTTCCACGTATCAACTACAGAGGGGAAGTACTGCGATATGCAGTTAGTCAATAGCAGCGTGTAAAACTGCATGACTCCAACGTGAAGTTGGTAAATTGCAATTCATTAACATGGGTCGTGCAATGAGAAAAGAAAAACCTTTGATCAGAGATGGAACCAAAAACAATTGTGCATGGATACATAGGACATTCTGCTGAACTTCGATCCTCGGAGCCATGCACTAAATAGTGGAGGCATGCGAAGAGAATTCTGCAACATTTGTCCATACGAATTGATTTAATTCGATTTTTAGTCCAAACAATGGTTGGTTGAGACCACAAATATCACCTTGAATGTGTTCAAGGGATGGAAGTGATCCTTGGCACAATATGTGCACACTAATCTCATGAATAGGAAAGTTTTAGCTCATGCAGAACATTACCGATGGAATTGCATTATATGCAACATGTGCTACGAGTTGGATGTATGTGCAATACAATCCAGACAATAGAGTGGGTACATTTTCATATACTTGTTCCACATCCATCGGATTGGCACTCGTAGAAATCTATATATAGAATTGAAGAAGTTCCAATATGGAAATCTTTATCAGATATATAGAATGTATACAATCTTATTATATCAGAGTGCTGATACAATATATATGTTTATTACGACATCGCAAATGGACATTAACAGAACGACCACTAAGGAGATAGTGGGACTAGTTTAAGTCTCCAAACACTTTGGTTGAGGCGTACTGAACCATCATGTTCTCTGTGCCTGTAGGGTCCTCTGACTTCCCTTGAGGTGCTTTGCATCCCTGGGATTGCTGGTACAGAATGACCAGATGCTTTGGGGTCTTGCACTTGTTAGTGGGATGCGTGTAGCAACCACACTTGTCACAAAGCTTAGTTATTTCAAACTCATGCTTTGCGGTGCCTTTCCCACGGTCTGAGTTTCTAGGCTTCCTGTTCCAGTTGTGCTTTCGTTTACCATTAAAGTTCGAAGGCTGCCGTTGAATACAACATCAAACTTTTGCATGTTCGCGACATTCATATGAACTTCAGGTAAAGGTTGAGAACCAACCAAGCGCTGAGAGCCATTCTTAGCGATCAGCTCATCATGCTTTTCAACCTGAAGTAATATATGCATAAGGTCAGAATAGACTTGGTAGTCACGTGCACGGTACCGCTGTTGGAGGATCCTATCAGATGGAAGCATAGTAGACAGAGTTTTTTTCTATCTTCTCCGCATCAGTAGGTTCCTTCCCGCAAAAGTGCAGTTTGGAATTGATCTAATGAACCTCATGATTGTACCCTGACAGACTTGAAGTCCTAGAGTCGGAGATATTTCCAATCATGCAATGCTTCAGGCATGACGACTGCCTTCTGCTGTTCATGCCTCGTTTTGAGGCCCTGAAACTAAGTGCTTGGGGATTTCTCCTCCAAGTACTCAACCTTAAGATCTGTATGAATATGGTGCCTTATGATGTACAAAGCAACATATTTTTGTTCATCTGTCAGCGGCGTGACTCCAGCCAGGGGTAGAACATCCGGAGCCTGGATTGCACGCACTAATCCAGAGGAAGCAAGGGCGATCTTGATGTCCATGGCACATATAAGATAGTTGTGGCCGTTGAGAGCAAGTGCATCAGACTCTCGAGCCATCATTTACTTATACGGATAAATCAGAGAATATTAATTTCCATTTGAAAAATTAAAATCCATCATGATTATGTCGTAATGAAATATGCAAAATAAATGAGGTTTCAAGAAGTGGGCTTGAACTCATTAGTGTGAACCTCAAATTGTTAAGTATGACACGTTGTAGATAATCTCCAAAAGAAATTTTGGAGTAGATCTAGCAGAGTATATGATACTCACACTTCGAATGCCTTATGTCACAACTTAATTAAAATGCATGGGAGAGCACATTGGCAATCATAATGTCAGAAATGACAAATTGTAGGCTTAAACAGTAGTGGTAGATAAATCTACACACTACCTCATGATCCCAAAACATCAATTTGAAGAAATCACTCTGAATTTTGCATTTATATTTGCAAGAAACTGAAAATCTCAATTGCACATAGACATGTTAATCTCGACATGTGTCACACATGGAAATATATACATATCTTAGAAACATTTCGGAATACATCGTACTCGGCAAAGAAACAGTACTATAGAGGTACTGAATTTGTATTTGCAAGAAATTAAAAATCTCAATTGCAAATAGACATAATTAATCTTGACACATGGCAAATGTGGAAATATATTACATCAAGGATCTGGAATACATTGGTACTCAACAGAAAATAGTACTGAAATATATGTACCGAATTTTAACAGGTCTAAAGCAGGAATAGAATCACTGCTAGAAGTGTTGCTAAGTGATTAATATGCTAAACTGCTGATCAAAAGAGCAAAGAAGCAAAGAAATCAATCGCTGCTAGCTGCCTAAATTCTCAGCCGCATGCACATCTGACACGTAAGGCAGGCTTGTCTGCCCAGCCTAGTCAAACGAGATAAGGAAGAGTGGCCAACGAGGAAAGAAAAAATAAAATTCCCCAGCAACTCGATCCCCAATCCGCTGACCAAGACAGGCGCAGACCGCCACGGCCGGACGGCCGCATCACCGGTGGCGATAAGAGCTCCGGCCGCGCTCGTCCTCGTCGGAAGAGCCTCCGGGAAGGAGGGTGCCGGGCGCGACGCCGTTGGAGGCGCCGTTCACGAGCCGAGCGCCGTGCGGCGCCATGTGCCGGAGCGGCTGCTCGACGGCGGGATTGCCATCAGGATGCCGAGGGCCAAGAGGCAGCGGCGAACCCTCGCGCGCAGCGAAGGTGGAGGGATGGCCGGTGTCGGGGACGGGGTCGGCAGGTGCGGCGCGACGGCATCGACGTCGACAACCGCGTGGTGCCGGAACCAAAGACGAAGGAGGACGCGCCGGTCGTCGCCGAGACGAAGGCGAGGGCGTCGCCATCCCGCGGGAGCGGGCCGCCGGCTTCGTCTTCAACAAGCGCAGGGGTCGGAGACGGGAGCGTGGCGCCGGCTTTGTCTTCAACAACCGCAGGGGTTGGAGACGGCAGCGGCGCAGCCACGTCCTCGTCATCGTTGACGACGACAATCTCGTCCTTCACGGGCCATCGTCACGAAGCAAGGGAAGAAGCAGAGACAGAAATCCAGGCATTTTTTTCTTCGCACCTTCGCCTGTGCTTACTGTTCTTGTCCTCGGAATCGCTCTCACCGGAGAGTAGCGCTTCAATTCTTCGATTTCGATGGTATCGAAGCCAGTTCTTTGTTGTGGCCTTCGATTTTGGAGCGATGGGAGCCAACGCCTTCTTCCCGTTCTTATGCTCCTTCGATTCCATCGCTATTCTTCTGCTCCTTCGATTCTTTCTCGATGGATGAAAATCGCTCTCGGCAGAGCGTGCTGATAACGTGTTGAAAGTAGAATCGAGAGCAACGAGAAAGACAACAAATGATTCAACTGTGTGTTTTATTGATCATCAACATGGGGGTATTTATACATGAGGTCCCGACTGTTCGGGATGTCGGTTTACAAGGAGAGGTGCCTGTTGGGGATGTCGGTTTGTGTAGAGGCGCCTGTTCGGAGTGAACAGGCGTCCGTATGGCTTTGGGCACTAGTAACTGCCTGCAGCAGTTAGATTTAATTCTAACAGTTAGCTCCTAGGTCCTGTCCCTGCCGTCGCCGCTACACCTGCTGCGGCCGTGGCAAGGATGGCGACGGCCATTGCTGCGGCAACAATCTTAGTGGCCATGATTTGTTAATGTTCGTCTCGTTACCCTTGGTCGTCAGTTCGGTGTTGCACGGCCTCCTACCGACGAAAGGCTTCACGTACTTTTTAGATAATTTCAGTGTCTTCATGGTGACGCGGGGACGACATTCCGGAGTTAAATTAGATCCTCACCGTCCTATCCCCGCTTCGACAGTGTGGGTAGCCTCGGTAGATTCCAGTCGATCTATGCCATGTTCCACAAATTTTCAACTCAGATGAGGTGAAAGAGGTACGTAGTATGGGCATACACTTTTCCAAAAACGTGAAAGCAAAAACACTAACTAAAGCTTGGATCATGCTCCAAAATGTTCCCAACTGACGAGCCACGAGAAAAGGTGCACGATCCAGTGATCCACATGACAAAGAACCACCAAGCTCCTACGTCGAATGTAAGCGTGACACCTGCAACATTTCGTGCTGCTCCTACCGATCAGCCAATCAGGCCATCCTTCCACGGCGATCTCAAAAGCCAAGAACTCCCAACACAACGCCGTCGCCTGACTCGCCTCCACCCCACCCTCCAAAACCCTCCGCTTTCCACGACACTTCACATGGGCGCGAGCGCCCCGCCTCGTCAGCCGAACGCTCCCCGCCGCGGCGACAGGACGCCACTGAACTCCACGTATCTCTCCACTACGTAGTACTCCGTACGTACCAATCTCTTTTCCTTCCCGATTGGATCACCGATCGTGCTACCTACAAGGTCACCTAGCAGCTTGCGCTTGTCATGCATCAGAGAAAAGGCGCTCTCTACGCCCATGCTGCAGGATGTGCAAAGATTATCGAATACACTAGGGGAGAACCTATTTTTAGGGGCACTTCCCTTGAGGCATTTTTTCGAAATGCCCCTAAAAATAGTTTTAACGGGCATTTTACAGCAAGTGCCTCTAAATATGCGATTTATAGGGGCACTTCTCTGAAAGTGCCTTTAAAAAAGAGATTTAGAGGGGCACTTTTTTTAAAGTGCCTCTAAAAATGCAATTTATAGGGGCACTTCTTTGAAAGTGCCTCTAAAAATACGATTTATAGAGGGACTTGTTTGAAAGTGGCTCTAAAAATATGATTTATAAGGGCACTTGTTTGGACGTGGAAAAAACTGGACCGTGGAATGATAGACGATCAAACGGCGCTCCTAGAGGCTGGAGGTGGGCCCGAAAGGAGAAATCAGATCAAACATACCGTCCACCTCACCCTTACCGTACGGGCCTCTCCTTCCTCCCCGAGCAAACCCATAGCCCCAGACCCACCCCGTCCCCCCGCGGACCCGCCGCCACCGCCACCACGGGGAGACGGACGATGGCGAAGCCGCGGCGCGGCCGCTCGCTGTCCTCGTCAGGATCCTCCTCCTCTCGCTCCACCATTCTACCCCTCGCGTCCGCCGCCCGTCTCCTCGTCATCGCCGACGGCATCCTGCTCCTCGCCGGCCTACTCCTTGCCTGCCCCGTCCACACCCTGCGTCGCAGCTCGGTGGTGGCCCTCGAAGGCCACCATGTCTCTCCGCTCGCCGGCGTGGCTCGAGCTAGTCCACCTTGCCGACTTCCCCTGGTGCCGCACCTCCGCGCCTCCGCCCGCGCTCCTGCGAAACCCTAGGTTCGTCGGCTCAGCGTCGATGGCGATGCGGACTTTTTTGCTGAATTATTACTCGAATCTGTGCTACTATTGCTACAGCCGATAACTTAGTAGAAGTAACTTGGTGTTTTGGGCACAACATTTTTTCTTATGTATCACATGCTAAGTTGTAGATATGAAAAATTCCTATCGATGAAGTTGCATGAATTAAGTATGAAATTTGAAATTGTTGGTTGAACATTGTCAAGCTCACAATATCGTGTCCGTTCAGGTTCAGGCACCAACTCGAAAGGGGCGGAACCGTCGACATCCGCCTTCTTCAAAATGTGTTTCATCCGATGCTAGGATTCAACCAAGTGGTATCGCTTCTGGTTCTGATCTGCGTTGCCAAAAGGATAAAGGGGTTGTTGAAGATGTTGCTGCGTCCTTAAGCAATCTCAGATTCCGTTGAAGGTTCTTCACTCTGAGACCCAAGCTTTTTTTTGGGAGACGAGTTAAAGACACGATCTGTCTCTGAATGCCCACGCCTACAAACCTGACGGCAGAGTGAGTTCACCCTGTACAAACTCACTGGCAAAACCATGCTGTGTTGTAGGAAATGGCCCATAAGAGAAGAGGGCTCGCGCTATTCTGCCATTTTGCGTTGAGTGAATGTTAGCCTTAGTTTGGGAGCGCTGTTCAGTTTGGACAGAAAAATGCTTTCGAACATGAATGTTAATCCGCGGTTTGTACTGCTATGCTCTGCACTTGAAAGTTGAAACCGTATCCCTGATATCTGAAGATGTCACAGTACTAGCAATACATTCGGGTGTTAAGTGTTAACTCTTTCAATTGTACTTATGTGGTGGCGTGACGCTTCTGAGTACTACTAGTATACTGGTATGTGTTGGTTTTGCTCTCACGTAGAAAAATTGAAGCGTCAGATATCTCTTGTAGTACTATTCTGCCGTGTGGAGTGAAACGGCGCAGCATCCCGCCATATCCGAGGAAATCTTGCGTTCGATTCGCAACTTTTTTACTAACCAAGTAACCAGGCGCTGACGCGGATACACACCCATCGGGAAGTGATGAGACAGTTTGCACAGAGTCGGGCACGCGCGCAGCCCGCATTTACTTCATCTCGGGAATTCCAACGGCCCAGCGCAGCTTAAACACGCTGAACGGACTCAGGGGAGAGAGCACTGGCTATACACATGCGCCCCCGCCCGTGGTTCTCCTCCTCCTAGTCGTAGCTCATCAAGGGTCCGAGAGGCGAGGAGAGCGGCGCCGCCATGAGTGACGGCGGCGATGCAGCAGAGGCCGAGAGGGAGGCCGAGGTGCAGGCGAAAAGGAGGGAGTCCGTGCTTAGCTACTGGGCTGCCGTGGTGAAAGATGACCGGAAGCTCAGCAAGTTCAACCTTGGCTCCCTGGAGCACAAAATCTTCTCCTGGTCCGTCCAGGATATCTTCACCAGGGACCTCCTCAGGCAGCAGGTGACGTACCACTGGTCGCCCTGTGTATACTTGTACCGTAAGACCGGCATAAAACGATTCCACGCCATTTTACCTCTTTAGGATTTGATTGATCTTGTAAGGCTCCCTCTCCTGCTGTTCTAATAGCTGAACTGTTGGTACTCTTTAATCTTTTCCAGTACAAAAGAGCATGCGCTGCCCTCGAATGAATGCTGTGAAAATACATGAACTTGGACATTGTATCTTTCTGATTTTCTAGACGAAGGTTTTTACATGCGCATAAAACTTCTATGGCTAAATACATTATGGAATTCTCCTGCAGAAAAAATCCCACTTATTGTGTGTTGTAGCTGATTTATGGATTTTTCCAAAAAAAAAAAGTGCATTACAGCTGATTTTTTCACTCTTTTTTAGATGGAACGCCCCGATTCCACTGGCCGCCCTGACTTCTCACCTTGTTGCTTTGTGTGTATATAGTTGTACTGTAAGACTGGCAGGCGTAGATCCAACAACTCGGTCACTAAGATTCCACACCATTTTCCTTCTTTAGGGTTTGATGACTGATCTTGTAAGACTCCCTCTCCTGCTGTTCTAATAGCTGAACTGTTGGTACTCTTTTCCAGTACAAAAAAAAAGCGTGCGTTGCCCTCGAATGAATGCAGTGAAAATACATCAACTTTGACTCTTTGATAATTAGTTGTATCTTTCTGATTTTCTAGACGAAGGTTTTTACATGCGCATAAAATTTGCATGGCAAAATATAGTATGGAATTCTCATGCAGAAAAATCCCATTTATTGTGTGTTGTAGCTGGTTTATGGAATTTTCTCAAAAAATTGCATAACAGCTGATTTTTCACTCTTTTTTAGATGGAACGCCCCGATTCCACTAACTACATGCATAGGCGCAAATCAGATTCGCTGGCCACATGCGAGTACAGCGGCAAATCATAAAAAAGAGCATTATGGATTTTTTCGCTTTCCGCAAGGGAACATAATTTTTTTATCACAACATAATATACTCGATATTTTAGGGGGGAATGTGTTTTTGAGGGATTTTAGAGGAGAAAGTAGTTGATTAAAATACTCTTTTGTACAAAAGCCCCATTAAGGTAACATGAATCTCTGGGGCAGAGGCCTGCTCGGCCCAAGTTGTGAGTAATGCCCATCTAGGCTATGTAGCCGCTCGGCAAGGCCTGTTCACGCTCTCCCCTCTCCTGTTCTGTGTTGCGTCGTTGCCTAGTGTGACGATGAGTCGAGCTCCTCCAATGGAGGCTGCTCTGCTACTCTGCCCGCACAGGAGTGACCCCCCGCCCGTCGAACGCTCTCGTCGCTCGCTTAGTTTGCACACATGCTTTTTTCATATCTAGTTTTTAGTTTACTCAACTGTGCTCTACGGCTGGTGACTGGTGACCGGAGCTTGTACGCTAGGTGTTCGCTGTTTTGCCAAGCAGAAAAGCTCCGTTTGAATAAGACCAATTTGAACTGAATCGCACTTTTCTCGGTAAAATATCGGAATGTGGATGAAGAAACCACAATGGTAGGACTGTAACTTGCGTAGGATCGATTATTTATTTTGTGCAGTTATGTTTGTTCATGTCAATATGCTTGTTTCTTTTTGTTCTCGTATTATTCCAGTTCTGAATCTTTATTTATTAACAAATTTGTTGTTTTTATATGTTCTGTTCATTTGCATTCCAGTATATTGTATATCATATGGTTTGTATACTTTAGTGGACCTCACCCGAACTGTCTATAAGCTTACTGCATTGTTTTTCTCACACAGATAATTGACTGTGCTTAAATTTTACTTTAATTGAGAACTGATCAAGTAGTACGGAATTCATCGCAGGTCAATAGCATACCGGATACCTTCACGTCATCACACACTTATCTGAACTCGTTCAAATGCCCTCTGATTGAAGAAGTACATGCTGATGTGTTTTCATCATTGGACGGTTATGCTCAGGCAAACTTTATACAAATAGTCTGGGTGGAGAAGCTTGATGACGAGAAATCAATATTCTGTTTTGAGGTTTCCAAGCCATCAAAGGATCAGAAGTCGAGGGAGACATATGATCCCAAAGAGGGGGACATAATTGTTGTGTCCTTGCAGAAACCGCATCACGTGTCTGATTTGAAACAAAATAACACATCGTATGTTTTAGGTTCAGTTCTAAAATGTGAAGACAATGAAGATGGCGATTTCCCACCCAATTGCTGTATTGTTCGGTTTTCATCTGCTATTCCCGTTGAAGTGGATCCAGAAACAAAAAAACCTATAGGGCCATCATTTGCTGTGTTTCTCATAAATATGAAGACATACACCCGCATATGGGACTGCCTTCATATGGAAATAGATGATCCGAAAGGAAGGACTAGTACTGATATCGTCAATCTAGTTTGGCAGTACAAGCCAAGGGTATGCCAGTTGTTTGCATGCATAAATAATTATATGCCCCTTTTAATACTTACTATGTATGATATAGGATGTAGGCTGTCACATTATGCTTTGGCAACCTGTAGCTCTTCATACAAGATTTTCTCTGCACTAACATTACTTCTGCTAATGTTTGTGCTTTCTAGCACTGAAAGCACATTGAATATATCAATAATGTGTATATATTACTCTAGATAACTGATTTACTTGCCCATTTTTTCTTGCAGGTAGTGGTTGACAGCTCGGCGTGTTCCCAGATATCTCATTGTTCTGCTCAGAGATCAATTGATGGTCTTGGCCTTGAGAAGTTCAACCTAAATGATTCACAGCTGAATGCAGTAGCAGACTGTCTCTCAGCAATGGAGAACAACTCACCTTCCCTAAAACTCATATGGGGCCCCCCTGGGACAGGTAAAACAAAAACCATCAGCACTATCCTGTGGGCGATGCTCATCAAGGGCTTAAGGACACTTACCTGTGCACCAACCAATACTGCCGTACTGGAAGTTGCATCTCGAATAGTCCGGCTTGTTGGAGAGTGTTCAGATGGCAGCGCCTGCTTTCTGAATGACATTGTCCTGTTTGGGAACAAAGATAGGATGAAGATAGATGATAGTGATGATCTTTCCATGGTATTCCTTGATTCGCGTGCACAGCGGTTGTTGCCATGCTACGTCCCAAACACTGGTTGGAGGCATTGCTTATGCGCACTGATATATCTTTTAGAGAATCCCGTGACCAAGTACAAGCTGCACATTGGGTATATTCTTAAGGAAATGGAGGACAGGGCAAGAGAAAATCCAAAGGAGGATAGGTACAAACCTGTCCTGCGCGGAGACTGTCTTCTCGAACTTCTCTCAGTGTTCCACAACTCCAAAGATCGTCTTCTAGCACTTCAGTCGGTGTTCGGCACGCCAATCCATAACACGCCTGAAGACAAGGAAGAAGGATGCCATAAGGAAGGACGGTATGACTCTGAAGCTACGAACAGAGCATTCAGAGTACTACCATTCAAAGATTATTTGAAAGGTAGTTACAACAAACTTTCAGAGAATTTGTGCAATTGCATTGAGATACTATACAGTGATCATCCAAGAAATTCAGAAACAGGACGGAGTTTTCAGTGTATGCTGGAAGTGCTTGAGTTGATCGAAATTCTCCGTACTTTGATAAATTGTTATATGGATAATGATGATATATGGTCAGATGAAGTTCTTGAGGGAGAGATAGAAGAGGACTCTAACCCTGTTTCCTGGCCTGAACAGCTAGCATGCCTACGGGCTAACCCATGCAATAAATCTAAGTTCAAGCTTGCCAGATCCCTGTGTGTGCAAGAATTAAGATATCTTCGCAAAAACTTGGAGGTTCCAGATTGTTACAGCACGAGGTCAGTTCAACTGTATCTGTTGCAGCGAGCAAAATGCCTTCTCTGTACAGTTTCTAGCTCTTTCAGGTTGTACAGTGTGCCCAAGGACAATTCTATTTCTGATATATGTGGATTGGTCACTAAGCATGAAAATTTGAATCCTCTGGAATTGCTGATTGTAGACGAGGCTGCACAGCTCAAAGAATGCGAGACCTTAATTCCCTTGCAGCTGCCTGGCATAAGGCAAGCTGTTTTCATTGGAGATGAATATCAGTTACCTGCTCTGGTGAAAAGCAAAGTAAGCTATATGTGTTGACTTTTCTTCTTGTTCATTTTTTCCTGTTGGATGCAATATATTGACATGTAATGTGTTTCTGTAGATATCTGACAATGCTAAGTTTGGGCGAAGTGTTTTTGAGAGGTTAAGTATGCTGGGCTATGGTAAGCACCTTCTCAATGTGCAATACAGGATGCATCCAAAAATAAGCAGGTTTCCAGTTGTTACATTTTACGATGGCAAGATATCTGACGGTCCCAATGTCACTACCAAAAGCTATGAAAAGAGGTTTTTAGCAAGCGAAGTCTTTGGGCCATACTCATTCATAAATGTAGAGGGAGGACATGAAACAACTGAGAAGCACGGCCGTAGCCTCAAGAACACAATTGAAGCTGCTGCAGTTTCGCGGATAGTGCAGAGGTTGTTCAAAGGTAACCATCAACATTAATTCTGTATACTCAATTTTTAATAGAGAACATAAGAGGTTGGGTTTTAGTTCGTCACATGGATTAAGAAATTTATGAAACAAATACAACATTACTTGAGGGAAATGAGCATGCTATTTATGGGATCAATGTGTTGGGAATAGGAGAGATAAGTTAGTTTTCAGTAATAAATGTTGAAGAGAGGGGTAAGAGAAATGTGTGCAAAAGAGAGAAAATGTCAGCTAAATTTGCTTGCAAGCATACATGCCAAATGTTTTTGAAGGGAAGATGAAATAAGTATGCTGTTCTGTAATGTACATATAATCTGAACCGCTAGGAGCTTGACCTTGGCTCATTGCAGGTATAATGTTTATTCTCCTTTTAAATGCAGAGTCGGTCTCTACAGGAATCAAGATTTCTGTTGGTGTTGTTTCCCCATATAATGCTCAAGTTAGAGCAATCAATGAAAAACTCGGGAAATCCTACAATATGCATGATGGTTTCTCTGTGAAAGTGAAATCTGTGGATGGTTTCCAAGGTGCAGAGGAAGATGTCATTATCATATCAACAGTGAGGAGCAACAAAGCTGGTTCTGTTGGATTTCTCACAAACATGCAGAGGACCAATGTTGCTCTGACAAGGGCTAAGTAAGTTTTTTGTTTGCTCAATTCCAGGGTACATGCAAATATGAATTAAGAAAATATACTCCTCACGGACTTCCAAATTTAACTTTCTTTTATAATATGGTATTAATTATGAAACTGTAATTATGAGAAGGAATATAAAATATGAATCCAACAGTATGACTTAATGTCGTAAAACTTTCATTTCGTTGTAGTAACGGTTTGTTGAAAACTTTCATTTCGTTGTATGACTTGTGAGATGCTTAACTGAAATTCAGAGGCGTCTTTGAAATATCATCACAAGGAGTAACTTATTTGTTGGCTGCTGTCAGGCACTGTTTATGGATAGTAGGAAATGGGATGACTTTGTCCAACAGCAAGTCTGTTTGGCAGAAGATAGTCAATGATGCGCGAGATCGAGGTTGCTATTTTGATGCCAGTGAAGACAAAGATCTGTCAAATGCAGTAGTCAAAGCCGTCATTGAGCTTGACGATGCTGAGAATTTAGTGAAGATGGACTCGTTGCATATAAGCAAACCAAGGTTTCAGGTATGCCAAAAGCCTTTTCAAAACCTCTCTCGTATGTTCACATCATCCTAGTATGTGTGAAACTGTTAACTAATGTTGTTTGTGTTTTTATGCAGAACTCAAGGCCCAGATACCGTAAGTGAGATGTCAGGAGCCCCCAAAATAGTATGTGCGGATCGCATGATTTCTTTTATCACCGTGTCAATGGTGATGAAACTGTCCATCTACGTTAGTATGGTGCGGCTGAGTGTCGTGACTTGTGAGATGCTCTTCATTTTGTTGAACCTAAGTTTGATGCATCCTGATCGCTCAAGCTCAACTATGTTAGTTTGCTATTCTTCTGCTGAGACTGGTCGACATTGAACATTTACCCATTATTTCGTAATGACGTGTTTTGGACAACCTTGTTATTTGCCACTTAACTATTCTGTGGGAGACGATTGATTGGGTCGCGGTTTCGGAGGGCACGCCCTCGAACATCTGGTACGTCGTGTCGGCGCAGCTGTGCTAGCTGTAGAGTGTCACCGTCTCGCCACGGAAGTTGAACTCATGGCCTGTCGTTGCAGCAGCCTAGCACTCTCTCTCACTCAGCTCACTCGAACGGAGGTGGAAGAAGAAGAACAGTGGACACAAGATTTTCCGGCCGGCGACGAACGCCGCCACGGACGCACGGACGCCCCAATCTTCTTTTTATTCAGCTTGGCCCACTTTACAAGCAGTACACAGGGATGGTTATATAGGCGGAGCACGTACGCCCGCACGCCACGCTCCACGCACGCCCACCACGCGCTCCACTGCGCATGCATGATCTGCTCGCCCGGCCACGCGCATGGCGCGCCACTACGCGCACTACACGGCCAGCTCCAACAGATTGCCTGGCTCCCCGCTACTCCCGCTCAGCTGGACGCGGCCACACACCGGCCTCCGGCTTGAGCCTGGACACACACACACACGCGCACAGACGCGCCACACACACACGCACCCGCCATTGCCTCGACACGGACCTCCTCCTGGCGCACAGACGCCGGACGCCGCCGTGCACGGCATGGCTTGATGCTAACATGGCCACCTTGGAAGCGGACGGGGCTGCACCCGCACGTACGGCCCTATGCTCGACATGCGGCCCGTGCACAACGGCTCGTCCCATGACGTCTGGTAGCTCCTTGGCCCTGTCCACTACATCACATCCTAAAATTAGAGGCAGTTGAAAGTGACTCAAATTCTTCTAAAACTGCCTCTAAATAGTTTTGGAGGCACTATTCAATATGTTGGATTTGATCGTGTAGGGAATTGTATTTTAACGCACTTTTGAATAGTGCCTCAATTTGTAATTGCCATCAGTTTGAATAGTGCCTCCATTTGTATTTGCCAACACTTTCATTAGTGCCACCAATTACAATTTGAGGCACTATTGGATAGTGCCTCTAATTCAAACTTGAGGCACTATTGGATAGTGCCTCCAATAGTAACCATTTGAGGCACTATTGGATAGTGCCTCTAATTGCAATTTGAGGTGCTGTCAGGCATATAATTGCACAATTCTCCAATTTATTTTACTAGCCACTCTTAAACATAAGTTCAAGCACACAATACAGAAACTTTATAATTCATATATTTACAAGCATTATTAAAGAACAGTTCTAACTTGGTCAATTACAAACTGAAACCATGGTGTAAAATGTATGAACCAAGATATCTGAATAATACATCATTTTAAATTGCAGCTAGGTGTCATAACTCAAACATACTCAAAACAATAGAAACTCTAAGACATTCCTTAATGTATAGATATAAATAAGAATATAGTATCTACAACCCATTCAACTGGATGCTATCTATAAGAAACCATATCTAAGCACATGATGCTAGACAAAGAAAACAAATCTTCAAAACACCACCATTAGTTAAATGGCTTGCACAAGCAAGCAATGAAGCTGGAAAAGAACCAACTCAACCCAGCAAGAACTCGCTTGGTCTCTAATCATAGGAACCGCCACTTTGGTACAGAAGAATGTCCTTTCATTGCCTTACGTCCTTACTTCCTCCCTGAAAATGTCAGACATAAAGACATTACGAATGGCCCTCATGCAGCAAGCAAGGTGCAAAGGTATAGTACACATCACTGGTTTCTATGATGGATGGTATAATATAGGAAGCTTGTGCAAATGGCCATCTTTATTTCAACACAATCAGGAGATAAGACTTTGTGCAAAACCACCGACACATCCACCAGCCATATAGTATAAATTCAAGCACAAACAACAACCTACATCATAGCTTTAAAGTTTAAACAGCCGTAAAACCATAATGCAAGCAGCGCAAAATCTGAATCAGTATGTGTGTATGTGTAACATATACAACCAGTCCGAAATTTGAGAATAGCACTAACTAGATACCAGCAATGAATCTATATATTTATGAACCAGGTAAGCAACACAACAAGGTAGTAGGTCACATGGGGAAAACAAGAATCAATTTCACACAGAAACAATTATGGGTGCTTTGGATTATGATTTACCTAGCTTGTCGACAAGACACTCGACATGGTACATCGTAATTCATGACTGACGATCCGGTGAGTCCACGGCCACGCGCCTCTGTACTGACGACTAGCTTTGACTACTCCGGATAACATATTACTCTATTGTTTTAAGATCTGTGAAAATTCAGAACTAGCATCCTAATTTGTATTTCCCTATTTATTTCTTTACAACTTGCATTTCATAAAAAGGCAGCTGATAATACATGAAGACCAATGAGGACCATATATAATTCAGATCCTTGATGTACAGCCGAAAGGATGGCACATGTGTTTGACTGTTTGTTGATGTAGCATATGAGTAGGAAAGTTACCTACAATGTAATTTGCCACTCAGCTCAACATCAACAAAAGAGCAACACTCTCTGACCCATCCTTCTACCCATAAGACGACTAAAATTTAAGTCCTTAAATATGTTGAAGAATTTTCACTGTTGTGATATAAGAACAGAACTACTACAGGGACCATCTTTTATTGTAATTCAAACACATCATGTAAAGATATGACATCCTGATTGAAACAGTGCACATCTATGAGCAATATTTGTTATGGATATCACGCCTATCATCATAAACTTGCATCATAGCACACCTAACATCCTCGTTTTTTACCAGTCAGATATAACAGCCTACATCATAGCTTTAAACAGCCTAAAACCATAATGAAAGCAGAGCAAGTTCCTCAACAATCTATCTATCATTCTATCATGAAAAACTCACAAGTTTTTCTAGAAATAAGATGTTCGCATAGTACAAAATGTGCCAAAGTGCAAAAGAAATCATGGAACGGTCACCTATTGTAAAGTATATTCAATGTTCTGAAGCCTAAAACAGGGCAAGCCAACACAATCAATGAGTTGAACTGCACCATAAATCATCATATAAGAACGCAAAATTGGAAAGAATCATCAAAGAAAATGAACATAAGCAACAAGCTGGGAGATAAGTACTTACGCAATAAAAAGTTGGGAGATAAGTACACACACTAACATTTGTCAAGTTGAAGTCAATAAAAAATCCCTTTGTCTGGTCACGAGAAAAGTAGAGGTTTACAGGTTTCACATCCCTATGCATCATTCCCTGGATTATAAATATAGGTACTCAGGATTAGTTGGGCTAACCGTGGTAATAAGAACTCAATAGTTAACAAAGAAAATTGGACAAGGTAGGCTGTACTCGTACTTAACATGTTCGTCAATTACAGAGATGTGTTAGCACCTTATCTCGCATTAGACAAATTGGATTATTTGCACTATACAAGCATAAAGCAGAAACACATGGTCTGCATGATTTACACACAGGTTACCGCCTCGTCTGCATGAAACATCAGAACTTCAATATCAATAACTAAGACAACAACTTCAATCAATCAAATGAGCACCGCTTTTAACAAATGAAAACAACTGAAGATCTTGTTTCCTTACACAGGACACGAGACTCCCAAGGCCAACTACTACTTCTAGATAGAAATGCACAAACTAACGATGGAACACATGAACACATGGATATAACGCAGAATCATGTGGACACAGACGATTGCATAATCTCACATGAACCACATGCTAGTACGTCTGCACTTAAATTAAAAAATATATTGTTTTCGAGCAGAGATTAAAGCCTGATCTGTGGACAGAAATCTTAGATAGCAAAAATGTACCAAGATGAGTTATGCAAGAAAGGCAGTGAACTGGTGATCTAAGTGAGAGAAATAACTGCCAATTGTTACAAGTACGAAGGTAGCCTTCTGAAAACCTAAGTCGCAAAGGCAGTAAATTACAAGACAGATAACCGAAGTACAATATCTAGAAATAAAGAAATGTCAGAATACTAATTCATCTCCACATGTATCTATAAAATGTCACAGGATATGAATCACTGCAAGCTGCACTCTAATTCTCATTTATCACTAGTTGAGCAGGAACCTCTTCAAGCAAGGAAAAAATGGTAGACTTCACTATATCTCAATATCACATATACTATCTATTTTAGTGCACAATTTTGGCAACAGCCAGCATATCTTGTAATGTGTGAAACGTTATCAGATTCATTTCATCAGTTGCTTGAAATTTATAGTTCAATGAGACAATTAGAAGTTACATATTCATACTATAATAGGAAAAACCAAAAATAGTGAAACCTCTCAAAAGAATTTCTTAAGGCCAGACATAGTGCAGCTGCAACCTCTTCCAAGTTGCCTAGAGCCACCCATAAACCACTTGAAGCAACAGTGAAACAGTATAAGCAGTACAAACAAGCAAATAAATAAGCACTTAGCCTGGGACTCCATGAAACAAAGTATATCAAGCAGAATGAACCTCTTAATTTGGCTACTGCTAGGTGGGTCATTGCAGGCACTGACGAGTGACGGCCAAAAAGAAACAAGCAGAGTTTGATCTTCTCATCTGACATTACACGATTTTGTTATAATAATAAGCTTAGGCTAGACATAGGTGGAAAAGAAGATGCATGCAGGAAATGCACACTGCAGAAAACTATTACCAGGGTTATGCTCTCCTTGAGATGGATCCCACGGACCAACAAAGGAGTTTGTCCATGTACATAACGAGTGATAAAAACATAACGAGTGACAAAAAGCAACTGCCATGGATCATAAAAATAGCATATGAGGGGTATAAGTAACACCTTCTCCTAGAAGTAGCACTATAATCTGGTTCAACAGGAAGAAATTGATACCATGATACAGTCTGAAGCTCCACCTGCAAGGGCAAAACATAGAAATAAGATTAAATCAAAAGAAAATCTGGCTCAAGAACATAGCTATCACAATCCATCACTAAAACTGAAAGGTAGTAGGCTTCCGAATATCAATTGTGCTTGCATATAGAATTATAAACACCATGATAAGTCGATGGCAGGGTATTGTCTCACACTGACACAACAAATGGTGTAATGTTGGTGTCATTGCACATTGCTGCACATAGTGCTAATCAATCAAAATTCCTTTGCCATAACATCTCGACACTTGATATAACCTAACAGAGCTATATTCCGTGGTAGTATTACACACGCAGTGCACAATTGTCCATGATCCTCTATTGCGATTAATCTGGACTACACATGCATATGCCTACACTTGAGCCTATAAGAAAAAATCAGCATGAGAGGAAGGGAGGCCGTGAGGTCAAGGGACGAATCGTACTGACCAGCAGTGTGTGGAGGCGGAGGGGTCGTCAGACGAGAGCGGGTCGGCTTCCCCATGGTGGCGCCTGCGGCGCATCTAGAGGAACCGGTCGGCGTCCTCGTGCGCCGGAGCCGTACCGCACCGGTGATTAGCGGAGGCAGACAATCCGGATAGGATGGGGGTCGGGGATAAGGAGAGGCGCGCGAGGCTGGGCTGGTTCGTCCTGGACGACGGCCAGTAGGGGCAGCTAGGGTTCCGCACGCGGCGGCTCGATTGGAGGCGCAGGAAGGCGGGGTCGGCGAGGGAGATGTACCGGGAGAGGCGGCGGGGACTGAGAGGGCGCTCGCCATCCCATCTGCTCCCATTGCCATTGGCGCTGCGCTTACCCCAATCGTCGGAGGTGGACGAACATGGAGGTGTTGCGCCTCTGCCTTGCCGTGCGGCTGCTTCATCCGCGAGAGATGCATTGATGAGGATGCACCCGGTGTGCCTCCGACCCCGCCCGCGACTCCACCGGTCTCGCCCCTGGCTTCCCCGGCTCCGGTTGCGCTGGCCTCACCTCCGCCACCGACGCCGAAGCCAGAGGCCCTTGTCCTCTTGCACCGATTCTCGACGGCGACGGCCGTTCGCCGCCAAGGCCTCCGCGTTGGGCGCATACTCGCCGACCCTCCTCGGCCTCTCCATCGACATGGCGGAGACCTCCTCCGCCTGAAGTTCGTCGGCGTAGGGCACACGCGTCACGTGGTGGCAGCGGATGGGATTGGGTGAGGACAGCGTCGGGTCAACGCTAACCGCACCATCTTCCCTCCCCTTATCCGTTTCCTGAAGCGACGCCCCAGCTAGACCATGGGCCGACATTCTTGTGGGCCACATCCACGTTATCTCGGCCTGGTAGTAGTAGTTGTGCACACAGAAAATTCTCAAAAAAAAAAGTTGTACACACAGACTAAAAACTGTTTCTCAATAAAAAAAAACATAGACTAAAAACTGATCGGTCCAAAACTGATCGAACTTTTTCATTTATGGAGGCACTAATTAAAAGTTTCTCAAATAGTAACCATTTGAGGCACTTTTGATTAGTGCCTCTAAATAATAGTTATTGGAGGCACTAATCAAAAGTGCTTCTAAATGAATACTATTTGAGGCATCTAAAAGTGCCTCAAATAGTAACCATTTGAGGCACTTTTGCTAGTGCCTCTAAATGAAAGTTATTGGAGGCACTAATCAATAGTGCCTCTAATGGTTACTATTTGAGGCATACAAAAATGCCTCAAATAGAATTCATTTAGAGGCACTTTTAATTAGTGCCTCTAAATAAGAATCTTTTGAGACACTATTTCTAAACTGCCGGTAGTTGATACATAATTTGAGGCATTAATTGTGAAAGTGCCTAAAAAATAAAGATTAGAGGCAGTTTTTAAATGTGCCTCTAGGAAAGTGCCTCCGTATTGAGGACGTGACATAGTGGTCCCTGCAGACCTGCCGTCGCCGTTACACCTGCAGTAGCCGTGCCAAGGATGGCGACGGCCATTGCTGCGGCAACAATCTTAGTGGCCATGATATGTTCGGCTTACGTATTTGTGTATTTTTTCGATTCGATTGAGTCAGCATGTGTACGGCGGTACTAACTAATGTTGCAAATATGCAGGGCAGCAATGCTGGAAACTATGCAAGTGAAAATAAACAGGTTTTTGTGTGTGTGTGTGTGTGTATATATATATATATATATATATATATATATATATATATATATATATATATATATCCCAACAAATTACATTTCCTTTAAAAAAAAGACTATTTACCATGGGGAAGAAAATGACTTATGTTTTGAAAGAGAAATGACACTGGGACAACTCCACGAACAATACCGAGAAGGTTGATAAAAACAGGTTTCTGCCCGCAAGGGAGAGAGGACGGCGATCTAGAGGCGTCCGCCCCTGTCGCCAGCGATGTCCATCTAGCCTCCTACCGACGAAAGGCTTCACGTCCTTTTTAGATAATTTCAGTGTCTTCATGGTGAGGCGGCGACGACATCCCAGAGTTAATTAGATCCTCACCATCCTATCCCCGCTTCGACGGTGTGCCTAGCCTCGGTAGATTCCAATCAATCTATGCCATGTTCCACAAATTTTCAGCTCAGATGAGGTGAAAGAGGTACGTAGTATGGGCATTCACTTTTCCAAGAACGTGAAAGCGAAAACAATAAATAAAGCTTGGACCATGATCCAAAATGTCCCAAACTGACGAGCCACGATAAAAGGAGCACGATCCAGTGATCCACATGACAAAGAACCACCAAGCACCTACGTCGAATATAAGCGTGACACCTGCAGCACTTCGTGCCGATCCCTACCGATTAGCCAATCAGGCCATATCCTTCCACGGCGATCTCAAAAGCCAAGAACTCCCAACACAACGCCGTCGCCTCCACCCCACCCTCGAAAACCCTCCGCTTTCCATGACACTTCACATGGGCGCGAGCGCCCCGCCTCGTCAGCCCAACGCTCCGGCACCGCGGCGACAGGCCACTGACTCCACGTAACCCCTCCACTACGTACAAATCTCTTTTGCTCCCCGATTGGATCATCGATCGTGCTGCCTACAAGGTCACCTAGCAGCCTGCGCTTGCCATGCATCAGAGAAAAGGCGCTCTCGGCGATCAATCAAAAGCGAGCGTAATGATGCAATGACTAGGGGCCCCCGCGCCCATGCCGCAGGATGTGCAAAGATTATCCAATACCGTCGCCTTTTTGCTCGTGTATATAAAGGACTCGTCAGCTGTTGTTGCAGCTTATCTGCATCCTACCGTAACACTGATCGAGTTCTTGCAGATACATTGCTAGTCTTGAGATTGAGAGATAGCTAGCTAGTATCCGATGGGAGACATGCAGATCGTGCTGGCAGGGGGGAAGATCGAGGCGCAGTACGTGGAGATGAAGGTGCCCCTCTACTCCTACGGCTGCGAGAAGAAGATCAAGAAGGCGCTGTCCAATCTGAAAGGTACCCAGACCCAGTCATAGCTCAAATGTTTACAGGAAAATCTATATGAAACCAGTGACGACAATGAATATTAACTTGGGTTGCTACTTGCAGGGATACACTCGGTTCAGGTGGATTACCACCAGCAGAAGGTGACGGTGTGGGGGATATGCAACCGGGACGACGTGCTGGCGGCCGTCCGGCGGAAGCGAAGAGCGGCGCGGTTCTGGGGCGCGGAACAGCAGGATCTGGGCGAGGACGCCAGGCTGGGGGATGCCCCGAAGCACTACCTGCGAGCCTTCACCGCATACAGGAGTAGGAAGTCGTGGAAGAAGCTCTTCCCCAGGATCCGGCTGTAACAGCAGGCCGCGAGCGAGCTTAGTGTTTTTGTTAGTGACCACGCGTGTTTGCAGGAACGGCCAAGAATTTGCTAGTAATCTGGTACTGTAGCGCACGATGTTGCATAAATAAATGTGCTCTGTTCTTGACTTCTAGAATAGGCAGATTGCTGGGTAGTAATTTGTAGGATGAACTGCAGGGTCTTGTTTTAGTGCGAGGAAACGAAAACGCGGTTGGAATTCAGGAATAATCCATTGGGGTTTTTCTCTAGACACTAAACAGACTGTTCCAATCGGCTGTGCAGAGTGGTTGCCTCACCAACGTCGTTTGATCAGCTTGAAGCGCACAGTGTGATGTATCACCAACAGACTAGGATCCTGTGATGTAGCCCATGGTGCTGTGGAGTCGCTCACATGTGAACCCACATGTTAGCGACCCCACTTTAGTGGAGCTGCACCCATCACCAATGTGTACTGGTGGAATGCACTGATAGGACGTGCACCGCCATTGGGGATGGTTGCCGGGCAATCCCGTAACGGCAGCGGTGGATCTCCCGTCTAGCGGCGGTTGCGCTCGCGGCACGTCGACGAAGATGGTGGTTGGCCTTCAACGGTGGCTCGGTGGTGGTGCCGAGGCCGTTGCAGCCCAAGATCTTCGAGATGACAGGCCTGCGAAGCAGGGTAGGCGGCTCTTTCGCCGGCCGAGGTGGTGGTGTCGGGCTAGGCTGCTATTGCATGGCAGCGCGGTAGTCGATAAAGCGTCAACGGATCTGGTTCTGGGATCTGCTCGCTGCAACATCAAGGTGACGGCTGCAGGCACGTCGTACCGCCGGCTTGTTGTGATAACAGCGCAGGAGTTTCGCAATAGGGGGCGACCTTCATGATCGTGTGGACAATGTGACGGCTAGACCCCTGGGCGCGATCCTGTGCTCGGTGCCGCCAGAGATGGTGCCCGTCCTTGCAGCAAAGGACAACACCAAGGCAGCCTGGGACGCCATCAAGGTGATGCGCGTGGGCGTGGACCGTGTCCACGAGGCCAGGCGCCAAAAGCTGCGTCGGGATTTCGAGAATCTCGCCTTCAAGAGCAACAAAGCAATCGAGGACTTCTCGCTCCGCCTTGCCGAGATCGTCACCGAGCTGCAGTCTCTGGGCAACGCCGTGACGGAGCTCGCGGCGGTCCAGAAGTTCCTGCGCATCGTGCCTCCACGGTACGCGCAGATGGCCTGCTCGATCGAGACTCTGTTGGATCTGGACGGTATGTCCATCGAGGACCTCGCTAGACGCTTGACAGCATCAGAGGGGCGCGGCGAGCCAGAGGCAGACACGGGCAGCAAGCTGCTGCTCACAGCAGAGGAATGGAGCGCCCGTCAGCAGCAGCGCGGGCATACCTCATCGTCTGGAGCAAAAGGGGGTGGCAAGCCCATGCCCCTCGGAGGTGACCGTCCCGCCGGCAACAACAACGCCGGTGGTGCAGGCAGGCGCAAGCCCGGCAACTGTCGCTATTGCGGAAAGCCGGGGCACTGGGCCAAGTAATGCAGAAAAGCCCAGCGTGACCAGGAGCGGAAGGGAGAGGTGGCCAACGTCGCCGAGATGGAGGCCGATGCGCCAGCTCTCTTCCTCGTGACGGTGGACAGCGTCGTCAAAGGAGCTGTCGAGCCAGTTCCTGCCGCGGCAAAGAAACTCACAGTTTTCTCTGCCCCGGCAGAGTAGCAAGTTGTCTTTCTCAACGAGGAGTGTGTCGTGCCCGTGCCCGCTGCCACCGGTGTTTGGCATCTGGACACCGGTGCGAGCAGCCATATGACAGGCTCAAAGACCTCGTTCGTCACCCTTGACGAGACTATCAAAGGCACTGTCCGCTTCGGCGATGGTTCCGTGCTGTCGATCGAGGGGAAGGGGAACGTACTGTTCTGGTGCGCTGATGGCAACCAGCGTGTGCTCGCCGACGTCTTCTTCATCCCGAAGTTGCGCACGAACATCATCTCGATCGGGCAGCTGGATGAGAATGGATGCAAGGCCATCGTGGAGCACGGCCACATCACGATCTTGGACCAGCAACGTCGACTCGTGGTGCGAGTAAAGAGGTCAGGAAATCGGTTGTATTTACTGAATCTGAATCTTGCTGCACCTGTGTGTCTGCTGGCGAAGGTGGACGATCTAGCTTGGCTGTGCATGCACGGCTCGGCCACCTGCACTTCCGAGCTGTGAATGCCATGTCCAAGTGCGGCATGGTGAGAGAAATGCCATCGGTGAGCCACATCGACGAGATCTGCGACGGCTGCACCATCGGCAAGCAGCACAGGCTGGCGTTCTCGCAAGCGAGCAAGCACCGGCCTGAGCGCGGCCTCGACCTAGTCCATACTGATCTATGTGGGCCGATCAAACCAGCGACGGTAGGCGGGAACAATTACTTCCTCCTCGTGGTTGACGACTTCAGCAGGTATATGTGGGTGGAGCTGCTGAGAACGAAAGACGAGGCGTTCGTCAGATTCAAGAAATTCAAGGCACAAGCAGAAGCCAAGCGGCAGTGCAATCTGAGGGCTTTTCGCTCGGATCGTGGTGGCAAGTTCAACTCCCTCGAGTTCAAGGCGTACTGCGAGGAGAACGGCATCAACCACTTCACCACCGCACCGCACTCGCCGCAGCAGAACGGCGTGGTGGAGCGCTGATGTGGGTGTACCCTTCGGGTGCACCACGATTAAGATATATGGTGTTCAAATAAGCTGCGGTCCATGGAACAAGCCCAAAGAGAAGGCCCATACCGAAGGAAACAGCCCAAGAAGCAAGGAGCTTATGTCGGTTGTAGTAATTCTCGAATTGTAACCCTAGTCGGTAGAGGATTCCCGAGACCCAGCCCCACTACATAAGGGCTGGGAGGGCCGCCGATCTAGGACACGCTCATACTCACCACCAGAAACCCTAGCGAGATCGCATCTACCGATCTCGCCATTGTAACCCTTGTAAGCAACCTCGATCAATACCAGACAAGCAGGACGTAGGGCTTTTACCTTCGAGGGCCTGAACCTGGGTAAATCTTGCTTGTCAGCCGACGAATTCACCAACACCACCATCTTCTTCTCCTCTTCACGAAACCCAAGGATGACCTCCGAGGGATTTGGCGTGGTAACCCCACGTCAATTGGCGCCGTCTGTGGGAAAGACTGGTGTTGGATCTACGGATTCGGCGGCTTCATCATAAAAAATCGGCAACTCGCTGACTCAGCAATCGCTGATCTTCTTCGGCTCTCTGGGATTCAACCCGCACTCGCCGGTCACACTTCCAGCTTTTGCAGATCTACACGCGGGCGTGGATGTGAGCTTCGGCGAACTACGCTTCTTCGTCAACAAGTGGGGCACGCTTCGCCTCACGGACGCACCGCGCTTCGCAGCGACAGCACCCGCTACTTCATCGACTGCTGCGGCGGGATCTGCCTCTTCATCGGTTGCGTCGGCAACCGCCACGCCCTCCGACAACGAACTTTCGAGTGAATCGCTCGATGAGATCGCATCGTTTTCGACTAAATGTGCTATGTTCTCGACTTCTACTAGAATTGGCAGATTGCTCGGTAGTCGGTAGTAATTTGTAGGATGAACTGCAGGGTCTTTTTAGTGTGAGGAAACGGAGCCGCGGTTGGAATTCAGGACCAATCCATTGTGGTTTTTCTCTAGAGAGACTGTTCCAATCGGCTGTGCAAAGTGTTTGCCTCACCGCCGTCGTTTGATCAGCTTGAAGCGAAGAGTGTGATGGATCCTCTGATGTAGCCCATGGTGATGTGGGGTCCAAGTGACTTCCGAGGGATTTGGACCAAGTCAGTGCAGCTGCGTCCATCGTGAAAATGCACATAAGTGACCCTTTTCTAAAGTTTGGCACAAAATGATCCAGATTTGCAAAACACACACACACACACACACATTCTGACCCTTTTTTGTATGATGCCTTGTGGTAGAGCGAGAAGATATCTAGTGCTCCCACCTCTAGAGCGTTCCAGGTGTTACCATGAAAAAAAAAGCATATTTGAATGTTTTAAAAAATTACAAACAATTGTGGATGTTCATAAGGTATGTTTCTACAACCTTCAAAATTGCAGGTCCAATAAAATTGAGAAAGGCGGATTTGTCTTTTTTTTTCTCAATGTTCATCTTGAATTTGAAGCTAACATTTTTTGAAGGTTGTACAAATATATCTTGTGGATATCCACATTTTTTGTAAAATTGTTTGAAACATACTTTCTTAGAGGTAGCACGAGGAGCACCCTAAGGGATTGGAACACTAGACATCTTCTCGTGTGTAGGCCGTCATGGTACAATGCACGACGCCCCGGGCTAGGGCGTCATGCTCAAATAACGATGTCAGTTTCCATAGGTCAAGGCAGCATGTAAATATACCATGGCTCCCTATCCTAAGGCGTCATGCAATGTATCATGGCGCCTTGAGGCCGGGCACCATAAAAAAGGGTTAGATTATGAAAATATTTCAAATCGGGTTCATTTCGTGTTGAAGTTTCAGAAAAGGGTCATATTTGTCCATTTTCACACGTCCATCACCAATGTGTTACTGGTGGAATGCACTGATAGGACCTGCGCGTGTACAAACTTTATATTTTTGCAAGACTTTAAGAGGTACAATAAGGCACCATATTTTGTTCAACTTGTTAAAATTTATGCAATTAGATCCAGAAGGAAAATGCAGAGACGTACAATGATTTCAATGATCAACACTTACACCTACGTGGCATGATTACTCCCAAGCACACACCTCTCGCCACTCGAGGGCTTTCTTATCTACGCCACCTCCCGCCACTCCTCACTTGAACCGCCCCCTCCCCCTTCGCTGCAATCGGGGATGCTACCAGGCAACCCCGTGACAGCAGCGGCGGATCTCTCGTCTAGCGGCGGCTACGCTCGTGGCACGCCGATTATGACGGTGGGTTGCTTTCGACGCTGGCTCGACGGTGGTGTCGAGTCTGTTGTTAACAAGTGCTTCGAGACATCGGTTGTGCGGAGCGAGGTTGGTAACATGAGTAATATCATAACCACGTAGGCAAGTGATGCATGTAAAATGCATACATGAACTTTGCACTATAATACTTGTATTCCATTCATATTTGCGTCATATAAGGGGTATATTACTGTTATTTAATGATTTCTGGTAATTAATAATGATTTCCCCTTTTTATGGAATTAATCTTGCGCAGGCAAAAACCCCTATTTCTTTCATTATTTATTTCAGGGCCTTAACGACGTCATAATGAGCTGCAAATTTACGGGGATCATTATTTTGTAAGGAGGAAGACCTAGGAGCGAAGGAAGCAAGCAAACGGAGGCCGGAGGGGCGAAAGAGGGTGCCCCACGCGGCCAGGTACAGGGGCCGCATGGGCCCACCTCTTTTGGCCCTCGTGGCCCCGTTTGCGACGATCCTTCTTCCTGAAGCTTCCTCGTGACTTAAAAACGTCTATATAAAGAGCCCCCCGACATTTTTCGGAGAGAGAGCCGCCACACGAGAGAAACAAGAAACATAGACCAGGAGGCTGCAGATTGGAGGGGGGAAACTCCGGCGGAGCGCTGCCGGAGAGGTCTCCTTCTTCTCCATCGACATCTCCACCGTCTCCATGATGAAGAGGGAGTAGTTCACCTCTAGACTATGGGTTCGTGGCAGTTGCATATGTATCTCTCTCTCTCTCTCTTGAGCTTCACTAATTAGCACCGTATGAGCTGCTGAACATGATTACGGTCATCGTTGTATTACCTTTGTGGTGGATCTTTTTATGAGTTAATATATGTTGAGATTGCAATTTCAGTTATGAAAGTATATGCATATTATGTACCCCATTCTTGTATCCTTGTTTTGATCAAGCATGTTTATGAGAGCGTGTGAGGGGGAACGTGTGCATTAGTTGGAGTAACGGGGGTGCTGATGTGATAAGCTGACAACTTAATAGCGCGATCCATTGGGTGTTTACCTTACTTTGTTGCCTCACTAGGGATAAACCAAAATACCATGTTGCAAGGTATGAGGAGTGACAAGCCTCTACCTATGACTAGATCCAGCATGTTCTTATTTTCACTTCATGTCATTAATCTTAAGGCTATACTCTGAGTCATCTTAATTACTGAGGTGTTATGATTTAGTTCGCATCTTGGTGGAGTATAAGTGAGACTAATAATCAAAAGGTCTCTATGTTAGGATGTGATGCCCATATAATTAGTAACATGTCATTAAACTTGTTTGCAATCTCATATGTTAATCCTATGTCTACTCATTTGCCACACTATATTAAAGAGAGAGTGCATGTGTGAAACCATGAACCCCGGTCCATTTTTTATCATAATAAACAACTTTCCAACCACATTTAAGCATTATCTACATTCAGCCATTTTAAAATCAGAAAATACAAAAACACTTTTATTCATTGCATACACATATAAAAACCACAAAATATCATCCATCATCATTACTATCATGCTTGCATTACTACTTACCACCATTGCATATTTATTTAATGTTTTGCATTCATTATTATCTTAATATCATTCTCACACCTTGTGCTTGACAACCACTTGGTGAGGTTGAGGGCACAAAGCAATCTACTTTGTTTGCAGGAAATCTAGAGAAGGACAAGGAGATAAAATTCCCACTACTGATTCCCCGAGAGTTCGATATTAAACCCTCGAGTCACCCTCGTGGGGAAAAAAACTTCCACTTCTACATACTCTGCACTTGGAGGCTCAACCTATCCCATATATTATTTTCCTTTCAGGGTATCAAGAGTGCTTGTTGGCGTAGTTGAGGGAGAAACACTCTCATCAATTCCGTCATCACGTGTTTTTTCTAGCGCCGTTGCCGGGGAATCATAGCTGGAAGGTTTTATCCAAGGATATCACAACAAAGTCAACTTCATCACCAACTTGTGCTAACACCTAAGCTTGGGGAGGTTGCACCTACGTGAGCATCATCTTGTCCATCTTTACCTTCAAGCATTTTATTTTGTTTTGTTATTGTCTTGCATATCATTTTTAGATTTCGGTTTGCATATTTTATTTTCAGTCTTGCATTTTGTTTTGCATTAGTTAATTCGGTTTGCATTATTTAGTGTCATTTTATTTTCAGTTTTGCATAAAAAAAATTAAAAACACATAAAAACTTGCTAAAATGGGTGATAGAACTAAGTTGTGTGACTACACAAATACTCCAAATGATCAATTTATTGCTAAACCTATTACCACACCTGAGAATTACAAGCTGATAGTTCTAAAGTAAGTTATGACTTACTACACTCGATAACTAAGAAACAATTTGGTGATAAAAGAAAAGAAGACTGTCTTGATCATCTGAATAATTTTATCTATTTGTTCTGCACTAAACCTCAAGGAACCTGATATTGTGATGCCAAAATTATTTTCTCTTTCATTAAAAGGAGAGGCAAGAGAATGGATACGTTCACTACCACCTGCTACAACCAAGACCTGAAGGGAATTAGAAAAAGATTTCATTAGAAAAAAGTGTCCCTCTTTTAAAGATTGGCTACATAAAAACAAACTGACCAATTCTATGGACAATGAGCAAGAAACTAGAAGTGAGGAAGTACCCCCTGTTAAAAAACAAGTTTGGGTCAAAAAGGAAAAGAAAGTTAAAGATCTTTTTCTTGATTTAGAGAATTGTACCTTGCATTAATTAATATCTATCTTACAAAAATTTGCAAGTGATCCTTCTATTGATGTTAACCAATCTGGTTTTGGTTCCTATATTGCTAATCATGTCTTGAAAGAAAAAATTGCTAGATACAATCAAGAAGCTATGATACCACCTAATCTTGGGGATATATGGATCCCCAAGGTGCTAGTAACTATTGGAAAAAATACACACCATGCCATACTTGATCTAGGATCTAGTGTCTCTATTTTATCTAAAGAATTATATTAAGTACTTGAATTAAAGAATCTTGAAAAATGCTCTGTTGAACTTGCACTTGCTGATAATACTATTAAAAGTGATTTAGGAAAAGTAAGTGATGTTATGATAGAGTTACATATGACTTTTGTACCTGTGGATTTTCTAATCATGGATATGGAGAATAAAACCTCTAGTCCAATTATTCTTGGAAGACCTTTTCTTCGTACCACAGGGGCTATTATTGATTCAAAGGAAGGGAATGTGAAGTTTCAGTTTCCACATAATAAATGCATGGAACACTTCCCAAGGAAGAAGGGCACAACTTTTAAGCTCCCTCATGAGCTTCATCTTCGGTAAACAAGTAAGTAAGCCTAGCTATATGGCTATAAAGAAAGCGCTTTACGGGAGGCAACCCGGTTGTTTTTATTTGGATTTTATTTGTGTCCTCTTGCTGTAACAAGAGATTGTTTTCTTAGCTTAGTTTCTGGAATATTTAATAAAGTGTCAAGTTTTACCTATTTTGGTTTGAAAAGGTTGCTACTTCTATTCGGAGATTTTAGTCCTGCACGAAGTCTGTGCACGGTTTGATTTTTCATTGCTATTCTGTAACTCCGATTGAGCTGAGATTTTAATTGTAACTGAAACTTTTCATCCTCTGTATGCCTGAATTTTTTCAGAATTTTTGATGAGTTTAAGTCGGACAGAAAAATACATTTTTCTGCTGCTGTTTTTCGGGACAGATTCTGCCCCATATTGTTTTATGCATAGTTTGAACTTTTGAGTTGAATCTTTTTGTTCCAATTGAGTTTATGAGTAGGAATACAACATTATACACTCTTTGATAATTCATATGAATTTTAGTCCATGGATTATATACAGCAAGAAGCCTATTTGTTTATCTCTACTAATATCACCCCACAGAAAAGAAATGGGAGAAACAGTGTTTTGAAGTTTTTTCACAGGGATTGGAGGAGATGCATCATGAGTTATCCAAGGATGGTGAAAACCATAAGCTTGGGGATGTGGAAAACATCCTCACTGAACCAACATACTCTCGGTTTGCACACGTCTAACTTCTGTTTTTCATTTGAAACACTTTATCGCATAAACTTGGAGCGTCTATTTGTTTGTTTTTTCTTTGATTTTTATTTATTTTATGAGACCACCACACTATCATTTATATATGAGAAAGCTACTAGAAATATGGGTTGAAATATCTTGCATGCTTTTGTTGTATTGGGAAAAGGGATGTCTAAGTTGATTTTTAATGACACATATAGTTGCATGATTCATGAGCTTCTTTATGGGTAATAATTTGCAAATGCTTTATCATGAGCTATCTTTTATTCATGTTTTGATGCTGTATGTTATTTCACCTTGTTTGACATGAATTAGTTAGTTCTATGGACACTCATGCATGCATCTAGATGGTCATCTTTCTCCCTTTTGCTTGCTCAAAAATTCCAACAAGTAAAAACTTGTTTCCAGCACCCTCAAACCAAGTTTTTCCACTAAGTCCACCATATCTACCTATTAGCTTTATGCTATTCCAAGTATGTTTATCATGTTATTTGTGTTATCTATACCTCTTAATGAAAATGATTATGTTATTTATTGTAATGGGAAAAGTTGGTTAAAAAGCTCTCGCGAACTTGATGCACACTTTATTTTTATTGCATTTAATAAACATGAACCATTGTGATTAATATTATGATGATAGTGGCTTGATAAATGTTTAAGGTTGGGAGTTAGCCCATATGTGCTGTCACATGCAAAGCTTTCGACATGTTCCATCATTTATTTAGTTGATATCATGTACTTTTGTTTATGGATGCCTATCATGATGAAATAATGTGGAAATAGAGTAAGTTTAAATGAGTTTGTATAAATGGTTGGAGAGAAACCTGGGCCGCTAATCTAAGCCATGCATCATTCATGGTGGAAATTTAGTTACATGCTATTTTGAACTTTCTGTGATACACCCTACAATAAAAAGCTATATCAAGTGATAAATAAAAAGGGTGTTGAGGTTGTTCATTATGTTTGTTTGTCTTGTTGTTTTGATGTGGGCTTGATCCATATCATGGGACAAGAGGTACCCCAGTTGAGGCTCTTGATAATACCATTATTACTTACAATGATAGATAACTTAAACTTGCTTTGTTTCCCAATATGAGTAATCATGGTGTAGGTACTTGTATTCAAGGGGCATGAGACATCTAACCTTTACTTTATCAAGGCCACTACTCATATTTGCTTTCACATTTAACTTTAAATCATTCAATATGCTATGATAGGGGAATGAGAGCTTGACACCAAGTATTACCATTGCAATCAATAACTCAAGTAGAATAGTTTGGAGGATAGATGAAACTTATGCATGTTTTACCTCTACTCATTTATATATCCTTTCCAAAGTGTCCACCTTTTACTTTCGGATTTTCATCTTCACTCTATGACCAATGTAGTATGTTCTTACTTATCATATTGCATACTTGTGGTCCATATTACTATCTTTTATGTTACACTTTGTGAACTATCATTGAACATCCTTGCATTGAATACTTGATATCACTTTATGAACTGTTTGCATATTGCTACTTCTTTGAATTAATGAATCATTTGACTTTATGTAGCAGTCATCTTAATTACTGAGGTGTTATGATTTAGTTCGCATCTTGGTGGAGTATAAGTGAGACTAATAATCAAAAGGTCTCTATGTTAGGACGTGATGCCCATATAATTAGTAACATGTCATTAAACTTGTTTGCAATCTCATATGTTAATCCTATGTCTACTCATTTGCCACATTATATTAAAGAGAGAGTGCATGTGTGAAACCATGAACCCCGGTCCATTTTTAATCATAAAAAACAACTTTCCAACCACTTTTAAGCATTTTCTACATTCAGCCATTTTAAAATCAGAAAATACAAAAACACTTTTATTCATTGCATACACATATAAAAAACACAAAATATCATCCATCGTCATTACTATCATCCTTGCATTACTACTTACCACCATTGCATATTTATTTACTATTTGCATTCATTATTATCTTAATATCATTCTCACACCTTGTGCTTGACAACCACTTGGTGAGGTTGAGGGCACAAAGCAATCTACTTTGTTTGCAGGAAATCTAGAGAAGGACAAGGAGATAAAATCCCCACTACTGATTCCCCGAGAGTTCGATATTAAACCCTCGAGTCACCCTCGTGGGGAAAAAAACTTCCACTTCTACATACTCTGCACTTGGAGGCTCAACCTATCCCATATATTATATTCCTTTCAGGGTATCAAGAGTGCTTGTTGGCGTTGTTGAGGGAGAAACACTTTCATCAATTCCGTCATCAGCAAGCTGTCATGAGCGTGGCCCAATTTCCTTTTAATTAACTAGCGACCAACATCTTTTAATAAGGCCCGCACTTGTCATTAGGCGACCAACACCGCATCTCAACCGCCATCCGATTGGCAACCAACGTCTAGTATCGGCCATAGTGCACTTTAGATTTTAACTTATCACTTTTTAGAAAAGCGACCCGTGTTATTATGTTTTGGCCCTGACTTTTCCAATGTTTACATAAAATATGTCATGGTGATTTAGCCCCTACTATTCAACAAAAGACCTCACCTAGTGTACAGAAAAATATACTAGTACAACAAATCACCAGAACATTTAAGTAAATTAATGCAAATTGTTTGTTTAAACATCATTTTTTGTTGCAGATTGATTTGCAACATAAATTACCAACAAGTTCAACAAAAATACCAAAGGCTTAAAACAAAAAACCACTTCCTACAACAATAAAAAAAGCGGTTAAACAACGATTTTTTTTTGCTACAGATTCATTTTTAATAAGAATAAAAAATATTTGAACAAAAAACACAAACAAGTACAACCAAAAAACCTTGTATTTAAAGAATTTCAAAAAGCACAGAAAAATCCGAGAAAACACAATGTGTCAGTGGTGGAATGCACTATAGGGACGTGCGTGTACGAACTTTAAATTTCTGCAAGACTTAAAGAGGTACAATCAGGCACCATATTAGGTACCATATTTCGTTCAGCTTGTTAAAATTTATGCGATTAGATCACTGCAGAAAGCAAATGGAGAGATGTATAATGATTTCAATGAGCAACACTTACATCTTTGTGGCATGATTACTCCCGAAGTGCACATGAGGCGACTCAGGGGATTTTTTATCTGTGCCACCTCTCACCCCTCCTCACCTGAACCACGCCCTCCCCATCGCTGTATTCAGGGACACTACCGGACAACCCCGTGACGACAGCGGTGGATCTCCCGTCTAGCGGTGGATGCTCTCGTGCCACATCGACTATGACGGTGGGTGGCCTTCGACGCTGGCTCGATAGTGGTGCCGAGGCTGTTGCGGACAAGTGCTTCAAGACGTCGGTTCTGCGGAGCGAGTTTGCCAGCATGAGTAATATCAACCACGTAGGCAAGCATTCGCGAGCGTGCCCCAATTTCCTTTTAATTAAATGGAAACCAACATATTTAGTAAGGGCCACACTTGGTGTTGGGCAAACCAAAATCGCACCTTAACAACCATCCGATCCGCAACCAACGTCTAGAATCAGCTGCAGTGCACTTTACATTTTAATTCGTCACTTTTTGAAAAAATGGTCTGCGGTATATCGTCGTTTTGGTCCTGACTTTTGCAATGTTTACCTTAAATATGCCATCATGGTGATTTAACCGTACTATTGAAAAAAAAAATGACCCTGTGTAAAAATATACTAATACAACAAATGATAGCAACATTTCATTAAATAATGCCACAAAAACTGGTTAAACATCATACTTTGCTGCAAATTGCAACATAAATCACCAGTAGTTTCAATCAAAATCTCAAACGATTAAAACAAAAAACCACTTGCCTACAACAACAAAAAGTGGTTAAACAGTGATTTCTTTGCTAAAGAATTCATTTTTAGTAAGAATCACAAAATATTTAAACAAAAAACAAAAAATAAACCAAAAAACCATGTATTTGCAGAATTTAAAAATCACAGAAAATCATCAAAAAATCTGAGAGAACAAACAAACTCCTAGCAGACGCCCATACAAAACCTTGCAACATCTCAGGTTTGCTTTCACAATAAACTCATACAGTTGTTACATTTTGTAATCACTAATGCAACATCGAAATAATCTTGAGGAAACACAACTTGTGGCAAATGCCTAGAAAACATTGCAACAGTTAGCGTGTGAATTCGTAACAAAAGTAACACGAGTTTGATATAATTTGAAAACACGTATGCAACATCCAAAAATCAGAGAAACACAAACTTTTAGCAAGACGCTCAGAAAACTTTGCAACATCTCGCATGTGTCTTCCCAACGAAACTCATGAGGTTTTGTTACGAATTTAAATGATGTATGCAAAATTGAAAAAAAAACACGAAAAAACTGGTGTACTATCATCTATGGCGGCCTGGTCCTACCGATCGACAACTCCAGCCACGTATTCGGTTAGGCGGAGCCCTGTCGACACTAGAGCAGGCGATCCTATTCCCACTGGTCCCTAGTCTCCCAGGTCTTAGGCACGTTTTGGACTTTTGGAATCTGATTTGAAACTCCTACAATGACCGCCATGGTTGTGTTTGAAGTTGTAACTTCCGTGGAGGATAGTAGGAAAGTAGAGGGGTGACACAATATGGTTGTGTTTGAAGTTGTAACGTCTGTGACAGAGTAACGACGGGGCTGACCGAGAGAGCGGCAAGGCAGGAACGGTAAGCGCAGAAACGAGAGAACAATGGCAGGCAGGGGCAATAGCGTACGAGTGATATCGATCGGTCGCCAGATTTCAAGTGTTTCCCTTTTATACCATAATAAAATAGGCAAAGCATTTCCCCGTTTATCAAAAAGGGTAATCATATATTTTTTCGATGCCAGCAGTCTTCCTTTAAAAGATAACGAGAACTAGAACTGGATTCTTACGGGAGCTAAAAGCCCAGAAGCAATCACATCTTAAGTTCATGGCCTAGCATAACCTCTCTTTTTTAACCTCGGCTACTCTATGTTTACTCCTCCTATCTATACCTCTTATAAAACAAAACCCCACTAAATTTATTTATGATTTTTCTATCTCTACATGCAGCATAGCCACATCATCAAGTATTCACAGCCTGCCTCTGTCCACACTGCCTCATGTAAGCTTCATTGTTGTCGTCTCTACTGGGGGTTGTAGATCCTGCCTGTATCTATTCTTAGTTTGGTCGATAGAGCAAGCTTCTCTCGACTTGGGTAGCAGATTGCTCCTATCCCTTTTTCTCTTATAATGCATATTTATTTGAGAGTTTGGTTTGATTGTCATGGATTTGAACCTCCCTTCACTCTATTTGTTGCAGAATAGTTTAACGTGTACTGTTCGTGTGATGCGTTGGCAGTGGCACCAGATCGAAGAGACGCATTTGACTACCATCTACTGATCTACATAGTCTGCAGCTAAATCAACTTCTCGGTAGCACACTGTGTTGTTTTGTCTCTGCATTTTTTAACATTCAGCTACCTGGTAGACACGGATTGTACAGTTCTGTAGATATTTTGTATCACTTAGCACTTTGGAAAATTATATTCGCTATGTATAATTATTATATTATAAGATAATGGTCAAGTATTGGTTTTATCACTCACAGATTGTACGAGTGCGGCGTTTTGGAACCCGAGCTCCATGGAGCTCGGTTTTTGAAAAATTCAAAATCACGATTTAAAACTTTCAAAAAAATCTGAAAAAATTCCTAGATGTAGATAATATAGATATCTACCGCTGTGCAAAATATCAGGGGAAAATTCGTTATAGTTTAGCCTGGACAAAAATGACAAATCTCCAAATCTGGATCCGTGAATAGTGTACAGATTCAAAATTTGAAAATTTCCCTGATTTTTTATTTCTGTAGAGCCTGAAATAATTCGAAGTTTGAATTGAAAATTTGCACACTTGTAGATCTCAATATTATCTACAGCTATGATTTTTTGTAGAATTTTCTGACACGGAAAAATGCATTTTTCGATTTTTTGAAAATCCCGAGCCATTGCGACTTTTCGCAGATTGTACCTCCTTCTTACATGAATTTCAGGTACCTCTGATATTTGTTGGTGGATGACGCTTCAGACTGTGTTCAAATTTTTGTACTGATTTTTCATGATCCCTACGATTGCACAACTGGTTGTTCCTGGGTTCAGTTGAGTTCTAACAAAACAATTAGAGAGTACGTATCAGCGTACATCATTCTCATAGACAATTTTTTTTCTGCGTGAAAATCATGGTCTATGATAATGATAATGGTATTTCTGTGTACCCACGATGCTCATTAATGTACAACTCTTATTCTCTATTTCAACATATTACATGCACAGCTTATCGAGTGGAGATTTTGTGCTCCCGGACATGGGCGGAGCTAGAGGGTAGCCAAGGTGGTCCATGGCCCACCCTGTATCCTGGAGAATTACTAGAGACCATATCGTATATTGAGCTGAAAATACACACATCCTACAAAGAAGCTTTTTTAGGACTAAAGTTTCATTTGCTGTCAAATTTTTTTAAGCATGGCACACCCTCCAAAAAATTCCTGGCTCCGCCACTGCTCCCGGGCACCAGTGATCCTGATTTATTAAAAAATTCGAAAATCATATTTACGAGTTCTCAAAAATTGTGAAAAAAATCACGGACGGAGCTAATGGTGTATTCCATAAACCTGTAAAAAATCAACTTCAAATACTTTGTACACCGTGCTACACAAAAATGACAAAAGTTTAGATCTGAGTACCCATATTTTCAAATCACCAAATTTTATCAGATTTGTCATTTTTGTGTAGCTCATAATATTAAGGATTTGAAACTGATATTTTACAGGATTGTGGGATACACAATTTTTTTGAATATAAGGACTGTAAGGCTTACGCCCCACAGTATTTTATTGAAAAGCAGAAAACAAGTCTGTACAATATTTACAAGAGAAGAACATTGAAACTAAGCTAGACTATCAATCCATACAGAGAGTTGTTGAGAATGTTTAGCCTTCACCCTATGGGTATGCATGGTGAGCTCATGAACAAAACCACATTTCCAAGACCGGAAAGTTGGAAGCACATTTTGAAAGATAGCCGCATTCCTTTGTTTCCAGATGTGGGATACACTATTGGCCAAATCCGGATTTTTTTCACATTTTTTTAAAACACATAAATATAATTTTCGATTTTTTTACCTAGCAGGAGCACTGGAGCTCAGAAGCCACTACTACTTTCCGCAGCTTATCATGTAAACAACAATTTTTTTTCTTATCATGTAACAATTTTTTTTCACAAATTCCCGCTGCAACGCGCGGGGCATTCTTATAGTATCAATATAAAATGAAAAGTTTTTGTCTGGCTTAAAAAAAACTTGCAGGACTTTAGAAATGCTAGGGCCTGTGAGAAGAGGCTGCTGGAAACATCCACCGTCGCCATCAAAATATATCAGCGTCCACTATCTTGTCAGTGTCCACCTATATCGTGTTCACAAGGATCCACAAAATTCGTTTGTCCGGTCAATCAGTCACGAACTTATGATCCCCATCCACAAAATAAACACAGTTCGCATTATCCACAGAAAAAACATGAAACATAAAGTTCCCTTTATCTCATATAAATTATTTACAGAACCACGACGAAGACGGCGCACAGCTTGTTACACTGTATACCAAACGAATGAACAGAATGGAGCGAAAGAGGCAAACAAAACAGAGTCTGAATTCAGCCTAATTCATCAGCCAGCTCGCGCTCGCGCCTGGGCAAGAAGACAGGCCTCGCAGGCAGGCAGGCAGGCAGGCACGCGGGCGACTCGACCGACCCATCAGGCCATCAGCCTCGGGTGGTGACGCGGAGGGCGTGTCGCGGCGGTGGAGGCGGCGGCGGCGGGCCGACGAAGGGGATGCTCCGCAGCATGAGCGTTCGCATCCGGCGGGGGAAGGGCGCGCCGTTGAGCAGCTGCTCCAGCACCTGCGCCACCAGCAGCGTGTAGTCCTCCAGCAGCTCCGCCACTATGCCGACCTGGAACATCGCGATGAAGGGGGGTGGGGGACTTTGGACGAGGAAAGGAAGAATCGAATTTCGGTCGCTTGGGTTTGGGGTTGAGCTGAGGTTGGATCGATGTGGACTTGCTTGTGGCGTCCCGGAGCGGGTGACCGCGGCCTTAAAAAGGGGATCGGGTTTTGGCGGCGGCGTGCCGTGTCGTGTCCCCGTGCTGTGGGCGGGCAGTGGACGCCGGTTTGGAGTTGACGGGGCGGCGGCGCGCGCGACACCGCGATGCGCGCTGCTGGTAAAGCCTGGTAGGTGCTGGAATGCGACAGAGCTTGCGGCGGGCGGAAGAAAACAGCTGCGTTCACGAGGCCGTGTGGGGAGGTGAAGAAACAGTGAAGCGGTCGCGCGCCGCGGGTTGGGAAACCGTCAAACCGGATGGTGGCCCGCGGCCGGATAAATTGGAATCCATGGGACCTGGGCCGTGGATGGGGCGTTGAGGTTTTGCTTGCTCTACCGACGAACGGGAAATGGGCCGCGGTTTTTCCGTTTGCACCTTGCAGTGGTTTGGCTTCCCCTCAAAAAAAGAAATGCAGTGGTTTGGCTTGCCTGAGAGTCTAGACCATTTTGGTGCACCAAAGAGTACGGGGGTTCATAAAAAAAAATTACCAAGTGCCCGCTGACACTGTTAAACGTTTAAAGCTAAGTAAGTTTGACCAAATATGGAGAGAAAGTTACAAACATCTACGATATTGGATAAATACATATGAAAATAGATGTTGATATTTAAGACAGATCAAGGTTATAGAGAGAAAGTTATCAACATCTACCTATAAAAGTGGTCAAACTTATAAGACATTAACTTCAACTAAAAATATACGTCTTGTTTTCGGGAATGAAGGAGTAACATGTTATAAGCTTTGAATTACAAGATTACAGAAAAAACTGAGTATAGACGCAACTTACGTATCTACCATGTCATGAATTTTAAATTAATATTTAAGACAGATCAAGAAAAAAAAGAGACCAAATCAACATGGAATAGTACTACTTCTTTTTGGGTTTGCAAGGCTCCTCGCTAAACAAAGCATACCAATCTAAAATTTCTCATTACCGGCACCCTAAAATTTTGCACCATGATCTTCCATTTAATTTTCCTCCTTAAGTGTATAATAAGTTGATGTATAAATAACATAACTTTTTAAGTTGAGGAGAGAGAACATGAAATAGAAGATACGCGGCTTGCAACTTAAGAGCCATTTGCGGCATGTGTTCCAAATTGTTTTTTGAGAGTGTAAGGTGGGTCAGGTATTAATAAAGTAGTACATGTCTATGGCTAACTTCTATGTTGATTATTATGTCGTCTATAGATGACATGGCAGTAAGTCATAGTCAACAATTGGCTATACTAGTATCCGTCCTCTTATTGTGTGCATTCATGGTCAATAGCATGAAGGTACTGATTATATTATCAGTGCATGCCAACCATGGGGAAATGGCCCAGTTTCAACGGGAAGAGGGTGTAATGAAGAGTGGACATTGTCTTTTCCGTAAATATCTTTACCGTGAGGTGTTGTCTAAATCCAAATGTTGGAGTAGATAATGCTGAGTTGCACACTAAATTTGGCTCATTATCAATGACAAATTTGTCTCCTTTTGTGTATTCTAGATTCGGGATGATTTGTTTGGGACATTTTATAGGCATATTGTGTTGATCTTCCAAAAAAAAAAATTACGGTTTTCCGAAACTTTTAAGATTACAACCGATGTTTGGCGCATTACAAGCCCTAGTCCACCATATATTTTCCGTGATGAGTTTCCTTATCGACAAGACATGGCAAAAAATAGCAGTATTGTCGTTGCAATTTGCCAGTTATCAAGCTTTTTGCTTGGCAGCCAGAGAAGAAATGTTGTGATGCAAGTGATTGAAGTAGAATTAAATTCTGTGGAGGTGCTAGGACTATAAAAACCAATGATACAATTTCTTATCAATGGAAGTTTAGAAAACTAACGTAAAAAATAAATAGGCTTTTGGGCCATCTGAATTGATCTCCACTACACATTTTATATCTTGGCCCTTGTCTATGCAGTCCAGGAGGTTGCAGCTGGGCTGTATAAACAGATGCTGGTAGATGAGCTGGGCTTCATGCTCCTGTCCAAAAAAAAAAAAAAGAGGTTGGAGCCGGGCTGTATAAATAGGCGGCTGTGACTTGGTTAGGGACAGTAATAATACAAAATCTCTATCTCGCAATCATGCATTCAGTGTGCCCGTAGCTTAGTGCTGACCAATAGCGCGCAATTACAAGTGCTAACGGCCTCACCCCTCATGCCAAGTGGACTACTTGCACCTGCCGAATCCCACTGAAATAGTAGTCCATGTCTACCTTGACAAGAAAACCGAATAAGAAATTAATTGGGACATGCAATTTGAACGATTCCATCGAACAAAATTACAAAACTGTCTCACAAACCCCAACAACACTGTCATGCGCGCGCCCACCGCCGCGCATAATTAAAAGTAGGTCGTGTGGTGGTAGTAGGAGTAACATGTTATTATGACACTGATCGATCCCGATCCAGCTGAAACTAGTTATTTTCTCCTGTCCCTCTCCTGGCCTGGCTAGATAAACCTTGATGGCGAAACAGGCACATCAAGTTTGTTCAACACTCTCGCCCGACCCGCTCCCGTGTCGTCCCCCAGGGCGACACCGGGGCGAAACCCTAGCGCCGCCGCTAGCCGCGCTGTCACATCCCGAATTTTGGCCCTATAAAATTTTCTTTGACAAAACCAAAATTTGGATTTGGATTTGGACCCTCTGATCTTTTCCCCTCTATTTTCTCCTACATTCCAAAAACCCCAAGGTTCCCAAATATTTACCTTTTCTTTAGTTGCAAAAGGGCCTAAACCCTAGCCTTCCAAAGGAAGTGTGCAAAGGTGACTTCAAAATTTCCCCAAAAATTTCAGAGTGATCCCCAGCTAGTGTAGAACCTGTTTATGCAAAAATATTGGGTGACTTGTTAAGAAAAGATTTGACTTTTCCCCTGATTTATTTTCTGCCAAAAATCCCAAAACCCTAGCTTTTCAAAGGAAGTAGGTCAAAACCATTTTCAAAAATTCTACAAAAATTCATGAAGGACCCCTAACCAGTATGAAACCCAAATATGGAAAATATTCCATACCTTGTAAAGAAAATATTTGAGTTTTTCCCTGTTTTACCTTCTGGCCTAAGCTTTGTTATTTTTGGAAACCCTACTAAACATTTTCCAAAAATTCTAAAAACCCTAGGGTAGATGCTCCTAACCAATATCTACCTCTGTGATTTTTCCTGGACAAATATATTTTGATTTAAAGCCCCCCAACCTGTTTTTCATTTTTGACCAGAGGTGTTCGATGAAATTTTTGCTTAACCCAAGTTTCAAACCAGCAAAAACACATTACTAGGAAGTTGTAGGTTTTGAAATTCTGCATCAAGTGACGCGATTAGATTTCAGTTTTAAGCCCTGTGGTGCCAAGGGCATCCTCATGCCGATGACGGCATGGTCAGTGGCGTGGCCACCGCTGGCCTGCCTCTGCCCGACGGCGCCGCCACTTTGTGGTCGCCGCCGGTGGCCTCCCCCTCTGCTCCACTCGTGCCCCTCTGCTGCCCCTCCAACCCCTCGACCCTCCAGCAGCCGCGCCCCGCCACCTCACCCTTTCTACAGCGCCGTCGGCCGCGTGACGACGCGCCGCACCAACAGCGCCGCCGCGGGTCCCTCACCGCACAGCGCCGCACAGGCCATCATGCTTATCCCCTCCCCGCAAACCCCGTCGTCCAGCTCCCTCTGCTGCTACACCATCATCGTGCCGCCCGTCGACTGCCCTGCTCCGGCCTCCCCGTGTCACCGCCACACCACGACCGCCCGGACCCCCACCGCCGCCAAGTGCCACGCCACCCAAACCTTATCCCCAGTCGCGGCTTTCGCGTCGACAGGCACGGCCTGGACGCTACACCGACGACGCGCCGCCCGCCGTCTCCCCCCCTGCCACCGGACAGCTCACCCGCCACCTCCCTGTGCCCCCGTGACGACCACCCCGCCGGGAGGCTATAAAAAGCCCACCCCTGCCTCCTCCGAGTAGCGCCTAACCATCCTCTCCCTCTCATCCCTCTCCTCCTCCGGTATCAGCTCCTGGGGAGCACCAGAGAGCCGGCGACGAGCCCGCTCCGCCGCTCGGTCTCCGAGCAATTCCCCTCTCCATAGCCACCCCGCCGCCATTAGCCACCCCCTCCTCCAATACAGGCCCCAAGAAGCCTATGACGCCCTCGCCGGAGTGATTGGTGGCCGGAGTCGTCGTCTGCGTCCTCGACCGCAGCTCGGCCTCCGCGGTCACCGACACCGCCACGGCTCCCGACCTCCCCGGCACCCCCAACCACGCCGACGACCTGCGCCTCCCCTCCCTGATCCTCCCTGCTCCCACTCCTCGCCTCCCTGACGCCGCGGCCGCCGGGAGGAGCCGCCGGTGAGTTCGCCGTGCCGGCGACCCCGCCCTCCCCTCCGTCTGTTTTTTTTTCCTTTCTTTTGGCACGCGTACCGGTTCGGGTGGTGAGCCACTGACCGTTGGGCCCCACCAGTCAGATTTTTAAACATAAACCAACCGTTTTCTTTTTATTTTCTCTGGTTTTTAGAAAAGGCAGATTCTAGGGGTAACTTTGAAAGGTCATAACTCCCTCAAAAATAATCAGAAAAATATGAATCTTTTTGCAGTAGATTTGTTTTGAAATTCCCTATCCAATGGCACTGGTTTTGAAATATTTGAAGCTCATTTGCTTGGGAAGTTGTTGTGTATCTTTTGGAAGGTTTATAATGCCTAGTTTTGAATTCTCTAATAGATTCCGACCATTTCAACGAAGGAGAAGTTGATCCCACACCCGAAGGCAAGCCATCAGCCCCCAACCATCTGTTCCAAGTACCTCGATGTTTTATTTGTTGCTTGATTGAGCGGTAGTTGCATATCATATGTCACCCCTATGCTAATATTTCATGCCTATGATTTCATGCAATTTATTATTGTCACCTTTATTTCATGCAATACGATAAACTCATGTTCCGTGAGTTGAGTTCCGGCCGGCGACTAAATACATGTTGGGCACCGCCGCGTGGATTGAATCTCGCCTACTTTCAGTACTTTATTTCAAGTAACTTTACTTTCCGGCCAATACGATAAACCCATCACGTGTGGGTTGAGTTCCGGCCGGCGACTAACTACATGTTGGGCTCCGCCACGTGGATTGAATCTCGTCTACTTTCCGTAGAGTGGGTGTGCGTATTTATTTACTCGACCCGTGGCTGCAACTGCCGGAGACCTCTCCGTCCTCGCCCGGTTGATTTTGTTATTTTATCTTCTTACTCGACCCGTGGCTGCAACTGGCCGGAGACATCTCCGTCCTCGCCCGGTTGATTTTGTTATTTTATCTTCTTACTCGACCCGTGGCTGCAACTGGCCGGAGACATCTCCGTCCTCGCCCGGTTGATTTTGTTATTTTATCTTTACTCAACCTGTGGCTTGTCATGGTCGGAGGAAACTCCGCCATCGCCCGGTTGACCTTATGTTACCTTGCTGACTACTATGTGATTATTTGATGCTCATGTATATCTGTGGACTAACGTTTGCTGCTGTCTTATGGCCGAGAATAAAAATTGACTAAAAGATAACCACCTCCGTCGACTAGATTGAGTCAAATAGTGCCACTCGCCAAACACACCCGCACAACCATGCGTCGTTGAAATGGGAAGACCGTAGCTTAGTAGCCTACCGAGCCTCTTTTGATGCTACCCACTTGGCAAGTCTAGTCGGATACTGCATAGTTGTGGTCGGGGCTAGTCTTGTGAAGGTTCCGGAGCTAGGCGTTGCTCATGAGTTGGGAACGTGCCGGATTCACTTCGTCATAAGACTTAGCCCGAGTGGTAAGTCGGTAGCTATACATAAGGAGTGCCTTGGTAGTGCGGACGGCTACGGGGGAATAGGTTTGTGCGGCAGGTACCGGCTGTACAAGCTTAGACCCCAACGTGTGGATAAAAGTTGCAACCTCTCGAGAGTGTCAAATCTAGAATCTAGTATTGTTCCTACCCAAGGAACGGTGTTGGGTCCAGTCACACTAGAGTCAGTCCAGTCGAACACGGAGAAATAAATTCACCAAGCGGTCAGAGTTGGCCAAAGCTGAATGAGCAGAAACGTGGACCATAGTTGGTCAAAGCTAAGCCTTGAGGTGGACCATAGTTGGTCAAAGCTGAGCTTGGGTGGACCAGAGTTGGTCAAACTTGAGAACCTAAGTGTTGAGAATATTATTGTGTGGAAATGAGACCCGTTCTCATAATCCACGGTTTTCGTCACAGGTAAGTAGGTAAGTTAAGTCCAACCATTAAGCTTGGACTCGCACCTGCACCCATGCCATGCCATATAGGACCGTTGGTTACGGTTGATTGTGGATTGATGTCTTGCGAGTACATTCCTTGTACTCACCTGGCTTTTCATGTGGCCAGATCCTCCTACCCCCGTCGCCGAGTACCCCTTGTACGAGAACTAGATCCGGTATCCAGGCAGAGCCCTGTGGAGTTAGGCCCTCTTCGTCGCATGCTTCCGCCATTCCGCTGACGCCCTCTGATGAAGTCATGTTTGATAAATAATGTATAAACTGTTGTGTGCGCTAGGGCGCAGCCTTGTAATGAGACCCTTGTAATCCATCGTCGGTTTCCCCGACCCCTTAATAAAGTGGTTCTGTTCTGCTATCAAGTTGTCATATATTCAGTGCTCCTGGGACTGATATATGGGGTAACTCGATCTCCGGATCGGGGTGCCACAGAGCTTGGTATCAGAGCCAGTAACTGCCTGTAGGATACCCTAGTTCTAAACGGAGCCTTAGATAGCGAACGTTGCTTTGCTTGCTTTGAATTGTTTCTCTATCTGTTTGTGTTTATCTAACCTTGCAACTCACATTTTTGGCTTCTACCCTTGGTACAGATGATGTTTGAGCTACCCGTAGAAACCCCCGCCTGGAACGTTCCCGGCATGCCACAATTCCTCCGCGAGATTTGGGCACACCTCTACCCAACCTCTCCTCCTCCGACCTACCGCGTGCTATGCTCCCGTCGTGACGGAACCCACCCGGAGTTTATCGCCACCGTCTACTTGTGCGCCTCGCCCGTGGGCCAAGGACACATGTACGCCCTCTCCTCCGACGTCCACCCCCAGGAGACCCGAGCCATCCAAGAAGCCGCTGCAGATGCCATCGTTCTTCTCCGCACCCACGACCCTATCATGAGGAGGTGCCCCCGCTATACACACCTCCCAAGGTTGGATTGGGGCAACGGAGACGTCCTCTTTCCCAACCCGAGGGATCTCTCTTCAAAACTCACCGCCCTTCTCCGGTACACATCCTACCTCCACCAGTATCTGCACGACACACCTTCTCACGCCAGCATGGCTGCGGTTGAAGCAACAAGAGCACCAGGACTTGGTCCTTCCCACAGATCCCTCCGTACCCACTCACCTTCCCCGTACTCTTGACCAGCTGAGAGCAAAACTCGCTTCCACTCCCGCTCGAGCCACCGCGTCCCGTAGTTCTAGCGCCCCTCCTCGCTTCTTCACTAGATACACCTCAGGACCTCAGGCCCAGTGTCTCCGCGTCGACATCGGCACACCCTTCCCCTCGTACACCCCATAGCGCTGGGAAGGAGCATCAACGGCATCGACATCATCGCTACCTGCTACTCCCCTCGAGATGTAGCTCTAGACGCTAGCCTCCGGAGCAGTAGCGCTTGCAGTCCTAGCTTATGTATCGTAGTCGACGATCGCGTAGTCCGACGTGCGCGTGAATAATGTAGGAGTAATGGCTTGTCCCTCGCATAATATTGTGTACCATGTGTCATGTAACCCAACTCTCCATTGTATAAAAACGCCTTGGTTTTATCTCTTGCTTTTATTTGGATCTTCTTGGATGTTGCATTTCTTTCTCCCCTTATGGAAGCTCATGGCACCCGTCAACCCCACCTTCAACCAACCAGGATGAGGCCCAACACAGGTACAAGTGGCAGCCAAGAAACCCCAATCCGCCGTTCAGCCCGACAAGCCGGCATGGACCCAATGCCCCCACAGCCGCCAACTCCACCGGAACCAACTCCAAGCCAGCTATTGTTGATGATGGATGAACGCCACCAACTGTACATGACTCAAATTATGAGAGAATTTGGCACCTACATGCAAGCATCGAACGCCCCTCGCCTGACCCGGTCCAAGCTGCAAGACTTTCAGCGTACTCGGCCACCCCAGTTCTCGCAGGCCACCAACCCACTCGAAGCAGATGATTGGCTCCGTACCATGGAGAAGAAGTTAGAGATCGCTCACGTTGATGAGCAGGACAAGGTACCTTTCGTCACTCACTATCTTGAAGGACCAGCCGATGTGTGGTGGGACAATCAGAAAGATATGAGAGGAATGGAACCACCATCACCTGGACAGAATTCCAAGAAATTTTCCGCAAAGCCTACATACCCTCAAGCCTTATGAAGATGAAGCAGCAAGAACTCCTAGCACTCACTCAAGGCAACTCAACTGTAAGCGAGTACCTGACCAGGTTCAACGATCTTGCCCGCTATGCCCCTGATGATGTCAACACAGATGAGAAGAAGAAGGACAGATTTCTCCATGGAATGCACCAGGCATCAAGACTCAGCTCAGCGTCCTACAGTTTCCAGATTTTCAAGCCATGGTAAACACCGCACTGATTTCAGAGAAAGGAACACCGCACCATCTATGATTCCCACAAGAAGAAGTTTGAGTCTCGCAAGCACCAGCCAGAAGAAGCTCACAAGAAGCCACGTACCTGGCCACCCAACTCACAGGCCACTACACCTCCAACCACTTGGACCCCACCCAGAAAGGAAGGATACCCCCGCAATGAGTTCTACCACAAGCGTCCACTCGTAGATGACTGCAAGAGGGAAAATTCCTGCTTTAAGTGCGGCAAGAAAGGGCACTACATAGCTGATTGCCCAGTTAACCAAGAACAACAATGGCAGTAACAACACTAGTAACCTCAACAACCCTCCCAGCCGGAACAATCAAGCCCCCTCAAGTCGCTCGTGTCCACCACATGTCCGCCGAAGGAACCTACGAAGCTTCTGATGTGACGCTTGGTATGTGAACCACCAACGCTAAACTTGCAGTAAATTTTGTTGACCATGGGACTCCCCACTCTCTCGTCAGAATGTTTTGTTGCAAGGCACCATTTTATGTTTTCCCTAGACTTGGACCTAGCCACGAGTTCACGCATGAGGAATGTTCCCTTCAAAGTTTGGACAAGCCAGAACGCCACACCCACAGCAGAATCACAAGGATAAATAAGTAAAAAGAGGATAAACCCACCAAAGAGGAAGCCCCTGGAAATGAGAGGATTCTTTGAGAGCAGAATAACCATACCTATTCCGTGAGCAACACGAATCTCGGGGACGAGATTCATTTTAAGGGGGAAGGTTTGTCACATCCCGAATTTTGGCCCTATAAAATTTTCTTTGACAAAACCAAAATTTGGATTTGGATTTGGACCCTCTGATCTTTTCCCCTCTATTTTCTCCTACATTCCAAAAACCCCAAGGTTCCCAAATAGTTTACCTTTTCTTTAAGTGCAAAAGGGACCTAAACCCTAGCCTTCCAAAGGAGCTATATCAAGGGTGACTTCAAAAATTCCCCAAAAATTCCAGAGTGATCCCCAGCTAGAGTAGAACCTATTTATGCAAAAATATTGGGTGACTTGTTAAGAAAAGATTTGACTTTTTCCCTGATTTATTTTCTGCCAAAAATCCCAAAACCCTAGCTTTTCAAAGGAAGTAGGTCAAAACCATTTTCAAAAATTCTACAAAAATTCATGAAGGACCCCTAACCAGTATGAAACCCAAATAATGGAAAATATTCCATACCTTGTAAAGAAAATATTTGAGTTTTTCCCTGTTTTACCTTCTGGCCTAAGCTTTGTTATTTTTGGAAACCCTACTAAACATTTTCCAAAAATTCTAAAAACCCTAGGGTAGATGCTCCTAACCAATATCTACCTCTGTGATTTTTCCTGGACAAATATATTTTGATTTAAAGCCCCCCAACCTGTTTTTCATTTTTGACCAGAGGTGTTCGATGAAATTTTTGCTTAACCCAAGTTTCAAACCAGCAAAAACACATTACAAGGAAGTTGTAGGTTTTGAAATTCTGCATCAAGTGACGCGATTAGATTTCAGTTTTAAGCCCTGTGGTGCCAAGGGCATCCTCATGCCGATGACGGCATGGTCAGTGGCGTGGCCACCGCTGGCCTGCCTCTGCCCGACGGCGCCGCCACTTTGTGGTCGCCGCCGGTGGCCTCCCCCTCTGCTCCACTCGTGCCCCTCTGCTGCCCCTCCACTCCCTCTACCCTCCAGAAGCCGCGCATCACCGCTCCCCACCCCTGTGCGCCGTCGGCCGCGTGCCGACGCGCCGCACCAACAGCGCCGCCGCGGGTCCCTCACCGCACAGCGCCGCACAGGCCATCATGCTTATCCCCTCCCCGCAAACCCCGTCGTCCAGCTCCCTCTGCTGCTACACCATCATCGTGCCGCCCGTCGACTGCCCTGCTCCGGCCTCCCCGTGTCGCCGCCACACCACGACCGCCCGGACCCCCACCGCCGCCAAGTGCCACGCCACCCAAACCTTATCCCCAGTCGCGGCTTTCGCGTCGACAGCACGGCCTGGACGCTACACCGACGACGCCGCGGCCGTCGTCTCCCCCCTGCCACCGGACAGCTCGCCCGCCACCTCACCGTGCCCGCCCGTGACGACCACCCCGTCGGGAGGGTATAAAAAGCGCACCCCGGCCTCCTCCGAGCAGCGCCTAACCATCCTCTCCCTCTCATCCCTCTCCTCCTCCGGTATCAGCTCCTGGGGAGCACCAGAGAGCCGGCGACGAGCCCGCTCCCGCCGCTCGGTCTCCGAGCAATTCCCCTCTCCATAGCCACCCCGCCGCCAATTAGCCACCCCCTCCTCCATACAGGACCCCAAGAAGCCTATGACGCCCTCGCCGGAGTGATTGGTGGCCGGAGTCGTCGTCTGCGTCCTCGACCGCAGCTCGGCCTCCGCGGTCACCGACACCGCCACGGCTCCCCGGCACCCCCAACCACGCCGACGACCTGCGCCTCCCCTCCCTGATCCTCCCTGCTCCCACTCCCTCGCCTCCCTGACGCCGCGGCCGCCGGGAGGAGCCGCCGGTGAGTTCGCCGTGCCGGCGACCCCGCCCTCCCCTCCGTCTGTTTTTTTTTCCTTTCTTTTGGCACGCGTACCGGTTCGGGTGGTGAGCCACTGACCGTTGGGCCCCACCAGTCAGATTTTTAAACATAAACCAACCGTTTTCTTTTTATTTTCTCTGGTTTTTAGAAAAGGCAGATTCTAGGGGTAACTTTGAAAGGTCATAACTCCCTCAAAAATAATCAGAAAAATATGAATCTTTTTGCAGTAGATTTGTTTTGAAATTCCCTATCCAATGGCACTGGTTTTGAAATATTTGAAGCTCATTTGCTTGGGAAGTTGTTGTGTATCTTTTGGAAGGTTTATAATGCCTAGTTTTGAATTCTCTAATAGATTCCGACCATTTCAACGAAGGAGAAGTTGATCCCACACCCGAAGGCAAGCCATCAGCCCCCAACCATCTGTTCCAAGTCCTCGATGTTTTATTTGTTGCTTGATTGAGCGGTAGTTGCATCTCATATGTCACCCCTATGCTAATATTTCATGCTTATGATTTCATGCAATTTATTATTGTCACCTTTATTTCATGCAATACGATAAACTCATGTTCCGTGAGTTGAGTTCCGGCCGGCGACTAAATACATGTCGGGCACCGCCCGCGTGGATTGAATCTCGCCTACTTTCAGTACTTTATTTCAAGTAACTTTACTTTCCTGCAATACGATAAACCCATCACGTGTGGGTTGAGTTCCGGCCGGCGACTAAATACATGTTGGGCTCCGCCCACGTGGATTGAATCTCGTCTACTTTCCGTAGAGTGGGGTGTGCGTATTTATTTACTCGACCCGTGGCTGTAACTGGCCGGAGACATCTCCGTCCTCGCCCGGTTGATTTTGTTATTTTATCTTCTTACTCGACCCGTGGCTGCAACTGGCCGGAGACATCTCCGTCCTCGCCCGGTTGATTTTGTTATTTTATCTTCTTACTCGACCCGTGGCTGCAACTGGCCGGAGACATCTCCGTCCTCGCCCGGTTGATTTTGTTATTTTATCTTTACTCAACCTGTGGCTGTCACTGGTCGGAGGAAACTCCGCCATCGCCCGGTTGACCTTATGTTACCTTGCTGAACTACTATGTGATTATTTGATGCTCATGTATATCCTGTGGACTAACGTTTGCTGCTGTCTTATGGCCGAGAATAAAAATTGACTAAAGAGATAACCACCTCCGTCGACTAGATTGAGTCAAATAGTGCCACTCGCCAAACACACCCGCACAACCATGCGTCGTTGAAATGGGAAGACCGTAGCTTAGTAGCCTACCGAGCCTCTTTTGATGCTACCCACTTGGCAAGTCTAGTCGGTTACTGCATAGTTGTGGTCGGGGCTAGTCTTGTGAAGGTTCCGGAGCTAGGCGTTGCTCATGAGTTGGGGACGTGCCGGATTCACTTCGTCATAAGACTTAGCCCGAGTGGTAAGTCGGTAGCTATACAAGGAGTGTCTTGGTAGAGCGGACGGCTACGGGGGAATAGGTTTGTGCGGCAGGTACCGGCTGTACAAGCTTAGACCCCAACGTGTGGATAAAAGTTGCAACCTCTCGAGAGTGTCAAATCTAGAATCTAGTATTGTTCCTACCCAAGGAACGGTGTTGGGTCCAGTCACACTAGAGTCAGTCCAGTCGAACACGGAGAAATAAATCCACCAAGCGGTCAGAGTTGGCCAAAGCTGAATGAGCAGAAACGTGGACCATAGTTGGTCAAATCTAAGCCTTGAGGTGGACCATAGTTGGTCAAAAGCTGAGCTTGGGTTGGACCAGAGTTGGTCAAACTTGAGAACCTAAGTGTTGAGAATATTATTGTGTGGAAATGAGACCCGTTCTCATAATCCACGGTTTTCGTCACAGGTAAGTAGGTAAGTTAAGTCCAACCGTTAAGCTTGGACTCGCACCTGCACCCATGCCATGCCATATAGGACCGTTGGTTACGGTTGATTGTGGATTGATGTCTTGCGAGTACATTCCTTGTACTCACCTGGCTTTTCATGTGGCCAGATCCTCCTACCCCCGTCGCCGAGTACCCCTTGTACGAGAACTAGATCCGGTATCCAGGCAGAGCCCTGTGGAGTTAGGCCCTCTTCGTCGCACGCTTCCGCCATTCCGCTGACGCCCTCTGATGAAGTCATGTTTGATAAATAATGTACAAACTGTTGTGTGCGCTAGGGCGCAGCCTTGTAATGAGACCCTTGTAATCCATCGTCGGTTTCCCGACCCCTTAATAAAGTGGTTCTGTTCTGCTATCAAGTTGTCATATATTCAGTGCTCCTGGGACTGATATATGGGGTAACTCGATCTCCGGATCGGGGTGCCACACGCGCCCCGGCCTGCTCCCCTACCGCCGCTGCCGCCGGCGAGGTCCGCGGTGGCGGTGGCCCCAATGCGCCAAAGGCGCTAGGGCGTGGTGGCTCGCGGCGGAGACTCCAAGAGGCGGCTGGGGCGGCCGATGTGGAGCTCGTCCGTGCGAGGCGGCCGGGGCGGCGCCCCTGGCCGTGCGGCGGCTCCCGCCTCCCCTCCTCGCCATCTCGCGCGCGTGGAGGAGCTCCCGCTCTTCGTGGATGGGTGGAGGCTGTGGTGCTGTGGATCTGGGCGCCCAGATCCGCCGCCGGCGAGCTGCTGGCTGTCGACGGCGCGTTGGGGGCGCCCAGCTGCTCGGGCTGGCGTGCTGTGGAGGTGGTGTTCGGTGCTGTGGTGAGGTCGGCATCCCTCTGCCAAGCGGGCAGAGGCTCGGCGATGTTTGTGCTGCCCAAGGCGCAGCGATGCGCTGGACGGCGGTACGGCTGAAGGCCGAGGGATGCTATGGCGGACCAGTTGACCGGTGTGGCGAGCGTATGTACCGAGCCTAGGCTTGCTCCTGCCTTGGCAGGAGCCGACAGCGACGGCGCCCGCGGGCGTCGCCTCCTTCCTGAAGGCGTTGTCGTGGTACTCTGCTTGTTGCCACCGTTCCATCCTCCGGGGGAAACCCTCGATCCGAGTTCTCCGGATCAGACGATGTTGGCGTCTCACCGTCATTTCCCTCATGGGGGCATCGTTCTTGGAGATGGAACCGGCTGGAGGGACCAGTGAGGAGTAGGCGGAGGTGTCGTTGTTGGTGTAGGTGTCTGTGCTCACGAAGACCGCGCTTCTACGGAAGGGCTGGATTCTCTCCTCCGAAGACGGCTAACGGCCGGGCTAGTGCCGGGATGCTTCCCGGGTGTCGACTCGGCTGCATGATGCCCTTCGATTACGCTGTTGGCGGTTGTGTAAAGCCTCGGCGGCTCATGGCCCTTCGTCCGAGTGTGGACTCGGCGATGTGTTGCCCTTCGGCTGCTCCAACTCCATCGTGGCTGATCTCGGCTGATTGAAGCTTTTCGTCTACGGCGGTGAAGCTCCTTGCGCACTAGCGTCCAACGGTAGTCGGAAGACGATGAGTGTTGAAGGCCCTACCTGCGGATTGCTGCTTTGTGCCTTGTTTCTCCCCTGTATAGTTGTTTTTCTGTCTTGCCTCTACCTGTAATTTCTCCGGCATTTGTCCCGGTTTCCTCTTAATGAAAAGGAGAGCAGTGCTCGCTGCCTTCCGTCAAAAAAAAAAAAAACAGGCACATCAATCGGCTGCCCTGCCCATGCCCTCATCGTTTGCCTGAGTAGCCGTGAGAATTTATGCTACTTTAATCCGAGGCCGGCCTCTTGGTTGCCACGATGCGTAGGTAGGGCACGCTGTCAGTTAATTAAACAAGCTGGAACATGATTTCTCATTGTGTCGTACGTGTTGGGAGTTGAGAGCGCAGCTTGATCACGCCAATAATTGAGCGCGTCCGTACAGCACGAACATTTTTGTAAATGCACACTGTTTATGTCTCTAACCCACGTATAATATTATAGCAAGCAAATGGGCATTACAAGAACGCCGTGTACGGACATCTTCTCCTCCATTTTATTTTATTTTGAGCTCAGAGATGAGACAGTTCATTCGCCAAATCAAGGAAAATGACACAGGAAGAAGATGCTAGCTAGCTAGCTCTCACCTGAATGTTTTGTTTTCGCACAGGCACCGCACATCGCCATGCGTCCAGCTCAAAGAGTGTAGCGGTCGGCCCACGATGGAGCTGGGACCCACCGGCTCAGCCACCCATGTCGTTGTCCACACCACCGCCGGAGAGAGAGAGAGAGCACACAGTTCGCCGGAACCAGATGGATGCATGGGGGACCGATGGTGGAGGCGTGGTGCGCGAGCGAGCGACAAAGACGTAACGGGGAGAGCTCAACGGTTTTCGTCAGGGCCGCGCAGTCGCTCGCTGCGCCGCGGTGGGGGCCCGAGCGAGGCGGTGGGCCATAGCTAGCCCGGCCCACACTGGCCGAAATAGGTGGGAATTATTTGGGTCTTCCTTCCTTCCCACCCTCCCTCCCCCCCCCCTGCAGCATCTGCATGCATGCACCGCCCGCCACTGTCGTCCCCCAGCTTTGTTTCTCTGCCCCGGACACCCACCTGCTCACCCACCTCTCTCTCTCTCCCTTCTTCCTCTCTCTCCCCTCTCTCTCGCTGGTGCTACACAGATGACAGACCATAAACACATCAACACAAACATCTCTGATCGATCTCTCATGGAGTATCGCATTGCACTGTGTGGCCAGTGTGGGCAGAGACCTTGATGAGGCAGCAGCAGCTAGCGCTTCGTGGATGGATTGGTTTTCCATCGACCTGATCACATGCACCAATTAATCCCAAGAAAGGAACGGCTAGCCGGGGTCCGAGCAAGAGATCGGTGGTGACCTGGTGGGGGTCAATGAGCTAGCAAGCTAGCTAGCTACAGGGACTGGGTTGGCTGCGGGTGAACGTACACCGAGCAGACCTCCTTGTCATTGCCACCGCATGGATAGATAGATAGAACTACAGTGCTGGATCTACTAGCTGCATCCGAGGGACACAAGTGCAGGAGCCTTTATAGGCTTGCTCGAAAATGTCTCCTTCTTCAGAAGCGAGAGAGGGAGAGAGATACAATTTGTGGCACTGTTCATTAGGCCATACAGATCATGCTATACATTCCTATCCTGCCTGCTTCATGTCGATCTAGAGCCGTATATTACTGATGTTTTATGTCCGTATGCATGCATGCCGACTTTCAATACCTACTGTGTGATGAAGTTATGATCATCAAATAGCCGCCGAGCCGGCCTCCTGGCAAGTTACTACTACCAACAAGGAGTATAATCTTTCAGAAGTCAAACAATGTAATTTTTGACCAAAGTGATAAAAAAATTATCCACAATTATAATATTATGTAGATATACTGAACACATATATTTAAATACGAATCAAAAATATTGATTTGAATTGTAGAGGTTGATAGTTTTCTAAAAGTTTGGTCAAAACCTTCATATGGTTTGACTTTAGACTAAATTTATACGCCTTATTTTACGGGACGGATAGAGTACTTATATAATGAATTGGATCGATATAGCCAAGAGTAACAGACAACAAGGATTGAAGAGACGATGTTGCCGATCCATCTACTTATCAGCAAGCGGTCATGTATTGTTCTTCTGCCCATACTGCGCATATACCGGGTACTTTTGTCTATTCGTAGTTTTTGCCTTATCAAGCATGTTTTCTTTTGACATACTTAGCACATCAATTAATTCTTACTGATCGTAAGGTCGGGACTAGAGATGAAAACATAGTGAAAACGAATCGACCGAGTGCTGCCACGTGTATTTTAAATTTTCTTGTGAAAACGAATGCATAAGCCACACACAAAAATACAGAAAGTGGCACCGTCGGGCATGGATACAGACAGAATATGGTACGAAAATGGAAGATGGGTGGGCAACACGGCCCCACTATCACCGGCGGTCTGGTGTCCCTAACCCTAGGTTGTGCGGTTGTATCTTCTTGATTAGCGGAGAAGGCCAAAGGTATTACACGATTAGGTAGTACTCCCTCCATCTCGGTTTATTAGGCACTTTTGGAGTTCCTCTGCGACCTAGGAAGGTGATGATCGGCCGAGTTAATTACTCATAAATCTGACAATTAATTAGGAAAGACCAATAATGTCCTATCGGAAGCGCATGCATTGGCCTAATTAAATAGATCATTGGCTAAATTGCATGTAGATTGAGGAGAGGACGTGGCTGCAAGTTTCCCCTTGAAAGTTTGTGTATCAATTTTCATTCCGCAAAAAATCCATCTATATACGTTTCAGTTTTTCCGCGGAAAGTCGGAAACTTTCGTTTTCATCCAAAGTGGGGATATCCATCCATTGTAACTTCGCAATCGGAAGTGGGGATCGAGCATCCAGGGAGAGTGGAGCTAGCGACACTGCACAAGGTGTAGATGTTGCCGGCCGGCCGGAGCTGCATGCGCGCAGGGAGGGAGGAGAGGACCACCAATTATGGCTCTGCAAAGGTCCCAAGCCCTCATGAAAGACGTATATGTTGTAGAAGCATGCCCCATCTAGCCATAGCTAGCATGCATGTTGTACACCAAACCAGGCCTGGCCGGCCTCGTCTGCCGGAGCAACAGCGGTATGGCTCCTATCTGCTCACCAATGTAGCCAGCTCGCAAGCTAGACGATCGAGAGAGGAGATCGATGGTTAGCTAGAGAGCCAGTGTAGCTCCACAGGGTCGGGGCCATGCATGTGCCATGGCTCACAACTCACAAGATAATACATGGAGGAGGAGCACGCGTACGTACATAATGGGTGGTCCTCTCGTCGGTTCTTCATGGCGCAGGCACGCCCCGTATCATGCACCCACGCCCGATTGCGACCGCCCCGGCCGGCCGGCGTGCGTGTATCGGTGTATGCCGTCTTGTCGTGCGCACCATGCGCGCGTGTATGTTGTCGTGGTGGCTCGGGCTGCCACTAGAAATCAAGCTACTTTTATCACTTCGTCCTCCTCACCTTTTTTCCTTTCTGTGCATGGCATCTTTGCACATTGTCATGCTAATCTTTTCTACGTACGTACGTCGTTTCAATTTTTATCGGGGTTCAGTGGCGAAGGACGAAAAAGTTTTGAGGTAGGGCGAACTCAAAAAAATTATGCATATACTGAAATAAAATCAAGACACTATATATGATTCATAATCATTTAGTATATAGAAATATAAACATCTTTCACTATAAGTAAAATCTAAGACATACCAATGGAAAATCTATCATTATTTTCTCGATAAATACTTTTGATAGGCCCCCACTCGATTTAGAACATCATCAAATCTTTGTAATACGAGCAAGGTTATTCACATTAAATCTATAAAACCAGTTTCTATAGTCATCAAGACAATAGAATTCCAAAAACCTCTTAAGATAAATCAATTAAACAATTTTTAAAAATTGTTAATAATAAAGGCTATAGCAATATAGTATAAGGTTTATGCTGTATAGTGACCTTCACTCTCCCCCTTTTCTTGTTTTCATGTATTGGTTATCATTTCATCCGTACTTAGAATTGTGATGTCATTTTCTACGCAATTGACACCTTTCAATAGAAAGAGTTGATTTCTGATTAGGCTAGATCTTGTCCTTATTTTTAGTCCGGAATCGATTTTGCGTAGTTTTTATTAAAATAAGTATAACTTTCTCATACGATATCCGTTTTTAACGTTCGACCACTCAAAATGTTCAGAAAAAACATATGCATAACAATGTTTTCGCGAAAAATCAAGGTAGGGAAGCTGCCCTTCCATGCCCTATGGGGGAGCTTCGCCCCTATCGGGGTTCCTCGAAGGATACTCGTTTTTTTCTCCTACTTATTCTTGTGGCAATAAGCTTTTTTTTTTTTTGGAAAGAAGAATAACCCCGTCCTCTGCACCGATTGTTGCAATAAGCTAAGGTGAAGCATCCATCAAGATGAATTTATAGTTGTATAGTTCATTTGATTCCGAGTTCCTGCAGGAATTCATTTAAATGCACTTTAGCTTCGTTCTCTCATCCTTTCCGCTTGAGTTGACGTGTTATCACGTCTACAAAGGCCGAGTATGCTTTTATTTGGCGAAGCTATAAGGGCCGCAGCATTTGTAAGAATCTATCTCTGTAGCCTTGGTGGCTTTATTAATTTAAAGTCGGGCCGCCCTATGTGCCTATGGTCTAAAAAAACAAAGATCGTGTAGCTGTTTAATTTATCCATATAAATTGTGGAATTAGACAATCACAAATCACCTTGAACTAATTGGATTTATCCTTGTTTGGAAAATGTTTGTCAGGACGAAATTCCAAATAGTAGTCCATGATCACATTGTATGTCTACTTGCGAATATGACATGAAATCATCCCTCCATAATGTCAAAGCATCAAAAGGAAAAAACTTAGATGCACATTGTCGTTTCATATTGTCGGCATATATGTAGACTTATATCATAATGTTTGTTCGGTTTCAGAGTTTATGATAAAAGAAACTTACTTGACCAGCTGCTAAATGACCGACAATGGAATTTATTTTCATAAACGTAATTCCTCTCGTGAATTCAGTTGAAGACACATATTTATCTAAAATTAAATACTAAACATAAGACAATAAATGGACGCACACATTTTTCTAACAATAAACTAATAAATAGAAGACAATGAACAAGCGTTTATATTTGCAAATCTAGATTACAGAAAATTGGAGCTATCAAATTAATACTACAATACAATTGGGAAAACATAAATATTACTAAGATTCTATTTTGTAGTGGCATTTAGAATTGTCCCTTCTAACTACCCTGGAGATTGTGCAGTAGACCTTGATGTGCGGCTACTTGTTGTTCCCTGCCAGAAGATGTAAGTGGTTATGTGGTAGCATGTACTCCTTGCCCACTAGTGATCAAACTGTAAGTTTCACGTCATGTGTGTCACCTTCATGGCTAATTTCTATTAGAGGTAAATGACGTATCCATCGATTCAGTGGTAACTTCATCAATCTTCAAGCTCTCTGACTTGGGTCTTTTAACATACGTTGCGTAGAGTATGTGCGTGCGGCGCCTGTCAGTTTTACTCTGTGTTTCTCATGAAAAATCCACATGGAGTAACAAACTTGTGAGTGCTTTGCTCAATAGCATGCATCATTAAGCATTGCTGGGAGATCCGAGCAGAGTGATGTGCTAGCTAGCCCTAATGTTTAGGGAGAGGGAAGGCAAGGAAAAGAAAGGTTGGTCCACGAGAGAAAGGATCGCAGGGGTATTTTAGGCTACATATGCAAGTAGAAAGCACCTACTTCTCTGATGCTCTGATAATTAAAGAAGGGCCCTCTTTGTTTTGCATGTTCCGCGATAGCGAAAAGGCTGCCACAGCCGGCCTTCCTCTTTGGCCCTCGTCAGTTTTACCTGTCATTTTATCATGCTACTGCATGCCTTCTTCTTGCTGCTTCCTATGTGTGTACGCATTTACAGTTCTATGATCTATCTTTGCGCATATCCTCTTATAGAACAGTATGCATGTATAAAGAGGAAGGCAAAGAAAAAGAAATTAGAACATCATGATGCATGTGTCAGGCGTGGATTTAGAAGCATGTATGTGCAGTACCGTATGCATGCATGCATGCTTACCATTTAGATGTGATATGTTACTATAAGGTTATCAATCATGTTAGATATGTTGTTATTATATGCAAACACGTGTTATGATTCTCAGGGAAGCCATTGGCTTACACATAGGTTAATTTGGAGACATTTTAAGATGTTCTTCAGAGCAAGACAGACGAGTAGATGAAATGCTCCCTACATTAGAGAAACTAGGTATATTTGAATGTATATATCAACAGTATGTTGCTGGACGTTGGTTGGTTCGGACAGGAAAGCACTACCGTCGATCAAATGCACAGATTGCCGTGTCCGCAAAAATGTGCCCTAGCTACTTGAACGAGTTGTGCCATGCCGCCCCAGCTCACTGACACCCTCTGCCCAGGGACCATTCTTCCGCTCTCCTTCTTCCCCGCAGCGATCGAGGAGGAGGAGGAGGAGAAAAGGCCAGAGGACGTGTGTCAAAGTTCCATGGCGAAAAATTGTTGCTTAAAGTCATATGTTCCCTGCTGGAAAAGGCGCGTGTAAGCTAGCCTGTCCACGGCGGCAGCAGGTCGAAGGCCGACCAGGCGGATCGTCGGAGCCATCGAGTGGCACGTACACATGCGCGCGCGTCTCGCTCAGAAGAGATGGTTCTTCCATCAGTCCATGATCCGTCAATCCCTCGACATCTGATCTGAGAGCGCATGCATGCGCGTGGGCCGATGGATCGATCCGTGTCCTTTCTGTGATTGGCACTAGCACTACGCTGCTGGTGGCCGAACGAAAAGTTGGCCACTCTTTAGTCGACACCTCATGGCGCTTCATCACTTCGATCTCCTCGTCCATCCATGCATGCATGCACCTCGCAGCGCCATGATCTAGGCGCGCGGCGCCGGGAAGAACGCCCGTCAGTATATAGTATAGTGCTAATGCATGCAAACGCAGGCATGCATTGGATTCGCGACTGACTGCATGCGGCATGCATGCACGCTTGCTGCCTCTTCGTCTCTGTATATATATACAGTTGATCCACCTGCTTAATCGGGCAACACCGTTCGTACTATTTGGGCAAGGTATCCATGTAACTCGAATTTTAGAAGCTCGTTGGAAAAGGAAAGACTTGCTCCGCGAAACCAATTTAATCGTCCGTGGATTGGTGGGAAGGTGTTGGCTTTAGGGCACTCACAATGCGTTGTTGTAGCACTATCTTACTGTTGTATCTAAAACATTAATTATGCTTTTACATAATCTTACTAGTAGTGTATGTAAAAGAGCCTTTTGTTTTGGCTATATGAAGCCAAAATTAAAATATTGTGGTCCACCCTTAACGGTCACCACCGCTCTAGAAGCTCGTTCTTTCGTTTCGTTTGAGAGACGCCTAACTTTATAAATTTGTTGATGTGGCAGCTTAGGTGGGAGGCTAGAAATAGATTAGTTTAGTTATATATAGGATACATGATCGAGTAAACAATAGAATAAATAAATAAATCAGAAATGAGCGACCGAGATCGGTCAGTAGTGTTGCAATACAAGCCGAGGACAGCGCGCCAATAACATCAAAGGAATTAGCGCGACTTGAGATCTAAAAGTTAGTTCTTTAAATTGTACTATTTGTTTCACTAGCTAGCTTGTCTCTAAGACAGTGGCAGAGCCACACTATAGCTGGGTAGTCAATTGACTACCCAGATTTTTGGCAATACAAGCATAAATCATGTAAAAAATAAAAAAATGGTACAAATACATTTGTTTAACTACACCATTTTGCATTGACTGCACAAAATTGGAGAGCTGGCTTCGCCACTGCTCTAAGAACAGGGTTTTGATAGCTCGCAGGATTGGCGAGCGTGGGTTGTCCTAGTATTGTGAAATTTGTCCTCTACAAATGCGTGAGGAGTTGGCACTTCACGACTCGGATTTGGGATACCATTGAAGACTTGTAGTTGGACATCATAAGATAGGCGGAAGCGTCTAGTGGAGCCATTGGTGGCTCAATCTAAGCCGCCCGAGGAAAGCAATTGTTCCCTCACCGTGTTTGTATCTTAGGAGATTTGGATCGAGGGGTAAGCATGTGTCTTCACATAAAAAGTCACTATGCATGTGGTCATCCTTGCGTACATCAAAGAGCGAAATGTTTGAAAACTTAAGACATAATCGCGAGAGTAGCGTTTGCTGTTGGTTACGAGCGCTTGCTTATATTTAAATCTGATTTAATTAATGAAAATAGGCACATCTTTTTGCCTAGCTCGTTTTTTAAGAGACATGTAGTACTCCCTTAACATACCCTGGAAGGGGATTGCAATCCGAAAGTATCTATCTCTCCTGACACGATCTATACTCTAGATCCATCTATATGTCATTTTATGAGCCACTTACTGCTGCCATTTCGTTAAGTACGCAACCATGTTTTTATTAGCACAAGAGTACGGTCTAAAACGAGTCTAGCTCGTACCATATGTGCTGGGCCACGAGCAAGTAGAGAAAGAATCTTGACATGCATGCATATGGATTGGGACTTTCTGCTTAATAACACGCCCTATATCCTCGGGCTCTGGCCCTATGAGCGCCTAGCTTATATATAGATCATTTCACTTTCACGAGCCTCTTGTTTCCTCTCCACTAACAACCGGCATCCTGCAAATAATCTTGTTCTAGTACCAATTTATCAGCTTTTTGCTCTGTTTAATTCGTGCTTTTGCTAGGTAATGGCCACCCCGTTTTTTTTATATCACGGACCATCTTGAAGAAACACCACAAAATTGATCGGCTTTCTGGCCAAGTGGTTAATGTACTGATAGTACTATCTCTCCGGCCTTAGATGTGATAACTGGATGGTACCCCTCAAAATGACATGTTGCCTACTACCCAAATTGCTTGTAGCGACACTACCCTAAAGGCGTTTTACCATTTGCCTCATTAACTTGTTCTATAATCATGTAGAGGGATTTTCTTATGGGGACACTACCCTAAAGTCGTTTTGAAGGAAAGTTAGGATGCTGGCAAAGTCAGCTTCTCTCTTATGGGGACCGGCTGGTGCTTGTTAATTCCGTGTTAACAAGTCTTCCAATGTTCAAGCTTTCTTTTCTTGAAAACGACTAGATGTTTATCGCTCTTGCTTCTTTTGGAAAAGCGATGAGAATAAACGTAAATATCGGCTGACAAAGTGGAACATTATTTGTCGGCCAAAAGATCAGGATGGTTTAGGGGTCGAGGTCCTTGAATTAAAAAATAAATGCTTGCTAGCTAAGTGGTTGTTTAAGTTACTAAGCGAGGAAGGAGTATGGCAAGAATTGATCCAGAATAAATATCTTTTTGACAAAACTTTGGCCCAAGTAGAAGCCAAACCGTCTGACTCCCCCTTCTGGAAAGGCCTAATGCGTGTTAAAGATGAGTTCTTTAACAGAGGTTTTTTCAGAGTAGGGGATGGAGTCACTATTAGATTTTGGGAGGACACTTGGTTGGGAAACACACCATTAAAAGATCAATATCAATCTTTATATAATATTGTGCATCGGAAAAACGTTTCTGTTCATGATGTGCTTTCGGTCTCTCCTCTGAATATTGGTTTCAGAAGAGGACTAATTGGGGATAAATGGGACGCATGGTTGCATTTATGCCGGAGACTAATGGGGGTTCAACTGTGTGATGAGCCTGACAAGTTTGTATGGAAGTTACCCTCTAATGGTGTATTCTCCGTGAAATCCTTATATGAAGATTTCATGAACGGTCATACTAGGTTCCTTCACAAATATTTATGGAAGCTTAAAATCCCGCTAAAGATAAAAGTTTTCATGTGTTTTTTGAACAAAAAAGTATTGCTCACGAAAGATAATCTTGCAAAGAGACAGTGGAAGGGATGTACGAAATGTTCTTTTTGTGGCTTGGAGGAGTCAATAGAGCATTTATTCATCTCTTGTCCTTTTGCCCAGATTATTTGGCGTGTGGTATACAGTACGTATAACTTGCCGCCCCCAACCAACATTACTAATATGTTTGGTAATTGGTTGAACGGGATTGACAAAAAGAATAAGGCTAGAATTCGTATCGGCGTGTCGGCCTTAGTTTGGTCAATATGGAACTGTAGAAATAATCTTGTCTTTAATAGAAAATCAAATTTTCATGTTCTACAGGTTATCAACATGGCGGCCCATTTGATTCAGCTATGGGCTTTCCTCCTTCCCCAGGACCAGCGGGAACTTATTGTTATTGGGTGTGCTCGGCTCCTGACGGTCGCTCAGGATATTTTCAGCCGGGTTATGTGGCAGCATACTAGACGACTACGGGATGCCTAGTTGTGTTATGATGTCATTTTTCCGATGGTTGATACATGTTTCAACCTTAGCTGATTCGTAATTTGTAAACTTGATATTCTGAATTATGCAATAAAAAGCCGTATGCATCGCTTGATGCAGAGGCTGGGAATCCCCTTTTCGAAAAAAAAAATGTAGAGGGATTTTCTTAATATAGAGACTTGTTTGAGACACCATATAAAGCGTCTATAAATGTAGATATATTAGTTGAGACATTTTTGCATTGTATAAAATGGGCGGTTAGAGGCATTCTATGAGGCACTTAATACACAACCACAACAAATATGTAGAGTCATCTTGTGAAACAATAAATAAATGGCCTTACTTTATAGCTAGAGACATTGTTTGGGTCACTTTTTTTACATTTTTAGAGGCATTTTTCATATTGTTTAGGCATATAATATACTACTTATAGGACTTTCATTATGAGTATTAACAAGATGTTGTGTGAGGTGGAGTGGTTAGTGTACTCAAGGTCTCGAGTGTTCAAGGATTGCTTCCAACATTTCTATAATGTGTGTTTCTCTATGTTAAGAGTAGAGACATAATACAATATCTTTACTAGTGTCTCATAGAATGCATATGCAATATGTAGAGCCTCTATGAAATGTCTAATAATATGTAGACATTTTGTAACTGTCTTTTGGTCGTAAAGACGTTGTTTATAGTGGCACTTGACCAAGCATCTGTACACTTATCTAGAGAAAATTGTAGTGGCTCTATCAACCTAATATAGTTTCTCTACAAACTATTTACTATGTAGTATATACTGCCACAAACCAAGAAAAACAAGTGGCTTTCACACACAAAAATCTCACCATATTCCTTTTTTCACCTTCAAGTAGACATATTAGGGTTTCGATCATCCGTCCTTGAAAGTCGTCATTTCCCCCTCCGCCCTCAGTCACCACAAGACAGTGGAGGTAGGGAAACATGGTTATCATACAAAATTTAGTTATGTGTTGGGTAGGTCGTAGCAGTGATGTTGATTGAGGTGGGAATGACACATTGTGGTGATGGAATAAGTCCCTTCAACCTCATGCTCGTCTCATTGATTTTTGCTCAGAGAAAGTGGTAGGCTTGTGAGGACATGGTCCCATGTATTTTGGCATACAGATCTAATTGTTGGCATTTTAAGAGTTCGGTTTAACCCTGCGCTTTGTCCTCCATGCGAGGAGGGGGCGGCTCTAATATTTTTCACCAGGAGGCTTTGTGTGGAAACTAAATGGTTATAGAACTAATGGCTATAGGTCGGATCTGGATGAGAATGAGGATGGATCTTTGTTTTGTTTCTATGTACAGTGGTTAGCTCAATCAATTTTGTTGTTGTCGATTATTTTAGAGAGTGATGACGGAAATCCTGTATGCGAGCTTATAACTCAACCATGTCATTATTCTATCGATGATGTGTTGGTCATGCCTCAGAGGACGAATTTCAGTTCCGCTCTTTGAAAGTATGAGACAATTGGTGTTTGTTTTGTGCTTGTGGTTGATATTTGTTGTATTTGTTTTTCATAGTGTTAGTTGCTTCTATCCTTGTAATTGTTTTCTTGACATAAACTGGATCTGGAATGCCTTCGGACATTTTCCTCTAAGAAAATGATGACTTAACCTTTTTAAAATCTTTCTAAAACCAAGCTATTAGTTTGAGTAATATTGAGGAGTTATCTATTTAAAATGAACCATAGGTTTTGAGAAGTGTTGTTCTATTCCAGCCATCGAAAACATAGGAAAATTCGTAGATGTAAAAAATTATACGATACTGGTATTCCCGCCAAAATATAAAAACAACTACTTATGTCACGTTAATAAGTACCAATATTTTTATTCTTCCGTGTTGAACAAAAATAGCCATACTGGTCGATTTTTTTTGTTTAGTTCTCAACTCTTTATAGTATTCCTCACACTCCTGAACACTATTTGGTGTCTCCAAAATCTAGAAAGACTAATATTTTTAAACCTTAAGGCAATTATTTATAATAGCATATTACCTTCAAAGTTCTTATTTATTTTTGGATGAAATAACTTGCGGGCGTAGGTATCCTATACGAATTAAGATATGTCTTATGCATCAAGCCAAGATCAGGTTTTTAATATTATCGACATTTAAAATTGGAAAGCAGATGCGGCACCACTCACTATGCAGTACCCTCTCGAGATCCTCGAGTGTGCTAGCATGAGCTCTGGTCGAGCTTCCTTGACACCCTTGGACACCTGACCTAAGCTCGCTGCTTCGGTCAGTCCTCCAGTTGCATGATGATCCTTCCGCCTACCGCAGTCTTACTTGTGCTCTACAATAACTGGCGTTCACTGGTCGATACAACGCTTATGTTGTTAGATCGGTCTTCATATGGAATCACGTTCAACAGTTGTCCTTAGTCAAGTGCATTCTTCGGCACATCAAGGCAACTTTGCACCACGGTCTTCAGCTTATGCCGTTCACAACAAATCATATTGTCGCCCACACTGACGCTGATTGGGCTAGATGTCATGACAATCATCTTGACATCTGGTTACTCTGTGTTCCTTGGCGACAAGCTTGTGTCTTGCTCCGCCAAGCACCAGCACTTAGTCTGTCGTTCTCCGACGAGGCCGACTACCGTGTGGTCGTCAACGCCGTCCCTAAAGAAAGTTGGCTTCAGCATCCTCTCCAGCACCTTCACGGTCCACTGCCTTGTGCCACTGTTGTCTTCTACGACAACACCAACGCGGTGTACATGTCCAAGAATCCGGTTCAGTATCTACACAACAAACACATCGAGATCATGTTGCACTTGGACACATTCGATTTCTTCATGGGCCATCTTCTTGGCAGTTCGACGACATCTTCACCAAAGGTCTATCATCACGTTTCTTCTTAGACTTCCTTTCAGTCTCGGTGTCCGAGAGCTCCCGTCGGAATATTGAGATATACGGTTATCCCCTTCCATATGTATCCATGCCGTATTTAAATTTATAATTGGATTACATTCAATGGTTATCATGTACGTAGTAGTAGGAGTATATATTGTAATCTCCCATATCAATACGAGACAACAGTACACTCACTATTATGGTCGATCTTTCTATTTTTTTCACTTACCAACCGGCGGGCCAGAAGTAAATGACCGACGAGAGTGCCGTACACACAGCAACCAGCAAAAAATAGCATCTCAAACAGTCCAACTATAATCCCGTGCAGCTTCCAAGTCGCAGTAAACTGGCGACCCAATGGTCTTCTGGCAATTGTCCAGCAAACACCGGCAGCGCGTCGTCGCTCGCATGGGAGATCCGAGGCAGCTCGCGCGTGGCTGTTGTTTGTTTGGATCAGTTGTTTTGTTTATGTGCGAGAGAAGCAAGGGGAGTGTTAGCGGCCCTAAGTTAGCCCATGCTCAACCAGCGTATTGGGAGATCCAAGGCCTCTCTCTGCCCAAAAGATCGGCCTGAAGGGAGAGGTTTGCCCAGCTATATAAGTTGGTATCGGCCTCCCTCAATTGGCGAGGTGGGACTAAACCCGGGTGCGTCCACCGGCCGTCGCACAGCCGTGCCGTCCGTTCGAGTGCCTGACATACCATCCCGCTAAACAGTGGCGATGGAGATCGTCAGCGCACCTAATTGCAACGCGCACGCTGGCTCTGATACCAGATGTTAGCGGCCCAAAGTCAGCCCACGCTCAACCAGCGTATTGGGAGGCCCAAGGCCTAACTCACCACAAAACACATGTGCAGTGTGGGAGGTTTGCCCAGTCTTATAAGCTGGTGTCGGCCTCCCTCAACTGGCGAGGTGGGACTAAACCCGGTGCGTCCACCGGTTCGTTGCACAGCCGTGCCGTCCGTTCGAGTGCCTGACATCCCATCCCCCTAAACAGGGGCGATACAGATCGCCAGCCCACCTAATAGCGACGCGCACGCTGGCTCTGATACCAGATGTTAGCGGCCCTAAGTTAGCCCATGCTCAACCAGCGTATTGGGAGGCCCAAGGCCTCTCTCTGCCCAAAAGACCGGCCTGAAGGGAGAGGTTTGCCCAGCTATATAAGCTGGTGTCGGCCTCCCTCAATTGGCGAGGTGGGACTAAACCCGGGTGCGTCACTAGCCGTCGCACAGCCGTGCCGTCCGTTCGAGTGCCTAACAGGGAGGCAGCTGCAAACCAGTTGGGATTACTAACAGAGGCGCCGCGCGCGGGCAACGCCGTCCCTTCCGGCTTCCCGAGCTCCGACTTGCCGGCGAGGTCAAATGATGCCTTAATCATGCCGCTAAACTAGCGATTAATCTAATCATGCACAGTAATCTATTCAGCAGGGAGATGAGCTGTAGTTTTATTGGTCCGATCGATGCCGGTGATGTCACCCACGAACCGGATGATTACATCAGTAGAACCAGGTCACTGCACAAGTGTGACAACTTAATAATTTTAGCTACAGATCACATGACGGCAGTAAATTAATATGCGTACAGAGAAATCGATCTCTACGTAGTAGTACTCTGTAGGGTTGCTGTTAGCTGTCCGGTTAACTACGGACACGCACCAGGACCGGACATATGGAGAGAAGGATCTCTTGCTGAGCCCAAGAATACTCTGTGGTACTTCTATTTGTTGCTGGTGAAGAGCTTCAGAAATCAGAAACCATCTCACACCATAGCTGATCTTGGGGACACCGTTCAAAACATTTTCGAAGGAGAAAACGGTTCAGAGACAATAGATCCGGAATCACACGAAGTGCCAACCAATCAGGACAACCATGCATCATATGTCAACAGCAATATTATGTACAGCTAGTTGCTTAGGGATTCTTTTGATACAGTGTTAATAGCCGTAGTACAACCGTCCGTTCTTTTTTTCTCCTTTTCTTTTATATTCTGTCCTCGAAACTAGTTATATGTCTGTTTATCAGGACAGAATGAAAAAAATAAGAAGTGAGCCTAGCTCATTTGGTAAACAAATGGATGTACAATCCAGCTGCTTAGGTTTAATTCTCACAGACAAATATGTGCGCTCTTATTGTTTAAAAAAATGGTATTATTTTACCGTATTCTTCTAAAAAATGCGAAAAAAATTCCAGGTAGCCACTTTTTCTTCTGCCTTCCCACATGTTTACTTTTTTCGATCACAACGAACACACCTTGGGCCGAGCCCCAAGCTAGACGAGTCAAACAATGTCGAACAATGCTGAAGTCATCAATGATTCCATCGCCGCACCCGGGGTGTGGCTCCGCCCCTGCCCGTACGCACGCCATACACACACATCACCACGAGTACACACATGCACGAGTGTGTCTGATCCCCTAATCACATGCTACCGTTAATTTGGAGTATATATACACATATGAATTATGCTAAGGTGTTTATGGTGGCAGAACCACCCATCAGAGATGTAAATTCCAACCGGGCTTAAACCCTCTTTCCATTAAATGCTTAATGGAAACAAATTTGTTTCTTACACAACAATTAGAGGGATAGGAAAGAAGCAAAGCGAGTTGGGGCAGTAGCAGGACCTGCTGAGAATGTTTGACCTTGAACATTCCTACTGGGACAAAATATAATACCACTGTGTAGCATCACATAAGTAGCACAAAATATTACAAAAGTATCCAACTGACATGAAACTACAAATAACAACTAGCTAGGACGAGGAGACATCATAAGTCAGCCCTCCGTGATCATCAGGACAACATAATCTGAGAACAAAGTAGCAGAAGCATCATTCCTCCCGGAGATATCCGTGGTCTTTTGTATGAATAGTTTAGCTGCCAGAACTAGCATCGATACCTTCCATTTCATGTAAACCTGTCCAAAATTTAAGAAAGGAGCAAACTTTAAACACAATTTTCACAGGGACCAGGTAAGACCTTACCACACCAAAGAAGGTCGAGTAGAAGTACAGTGGATAGACCCAGTAATACCCTAGACCACCATAGCAGAAGGGAACTAAAAATAGATGGTATTTGATCTTCAGATAATCACAAAAGGAACAACTAGGATTTGTAGGCCAAATTATTTTTTCTTTCTTATTATCGCTCGTCAAAATGTCATTCTACATAACACATATTGGCTTGAGGGGAATACTGGCTTTCGAGATCCACTTGTAATTAGGGCCAAAAGAAGTATTTCCCAAGTAATTATACACATATTTTTACGAAATATCTTTTTTGATTCAAACCCTAGATAATACCATCATCCGCATAAGATAAATGAATAGAAGTAGCAGAGTAAACATTACAATTCCACTGAACAAGAAAATCATGATGAAGTCTTGTTCTAGAAGAGGTAACAAAATTTTGATGGGAACATTTTTGAGTAGTAATATCAGGATCTTGGCATATATCATACAACAAAGGATATTTTGCCATTAAGGTGCAATAAGGAACAGGGCGGAGGCAGGGGACCAGCAAGTCCCCTAGCCCCCCCCCCCCCCCCCCCCCCCCCCCCCCCCCCCAAAGAAAGAAAAATCTTGTATTCTATGATAAAACACACTAAAAAGTATATTTTGGCATTCTGGCCCTCCCAATAATTTAGGAGTCTGTTTCTTTGATCGGCCCCCCTGAAACATATTTCCTGCCTCCGCCCTGATAAGGAACCAAATAACCAAATAAGTGTAGCTCACTTGTCTAGAGGAGTGGATGTACAACCCAACCATTCTAGTCCTCACACAATTTTGGGTTCTTATTGCTTCTACAAAGGATTCTACCATACCTAGATTTTTTCGTAATGCGCCCCTCTTGTTCATCCTGCTACATCTGATTGTGTTACAAAACATGCACAATAATCCCTCCGCTTTTCACCACGTTCGTCCGATGTAGTAAAAAAATCACTTTTGAGCTAGCTAAATGGGTCGATGACGGGTGGGGCTCGCTACGCACGGGGTCCACGAATTAGAGGGCGAGACCAGCTCGTTATATAAAAAGGTCGTTGTGTGGCTCACCCCATCGTTTTCCTTTAAAAAACATCTCGTGTGGTTTATTTATCTTTTGTTCAAATATGTTGAACAGTATATTTGTGGCTATTGTTTTGTATATGTGTGGTATGTCACGCCTTTTTCACTAGGCTATATTTTATTATAATTGTTGTTTTATAATAAACTATAAGCTATATTCGTTTATCGATACGGAGACTGTGCTAATGAAAGGTTTCAATTTCTTAACAAGAAACCTTCTAACTATAGATGACCCTCTTATAACTGTCTCCTTGGTTGGCTCCCAAATCTGTCGGGATATCAATGTTATTACTCACTTTAGATAGCATGATCTTATTTTTGTTCACCTTATTTTCGCTTGTACTAACTAGATCACGCGTGACTACTTTTCTCAGACTAGTCACAATGGGAAGTAACATAAACTGGGTATCATGCATATGATACTAGTCTATGTTACTATCTCTATAGTGGGTAGTAACATATTTTATTTGTAGTATCATAATGCATTATATTAATTAGCTTATAGACTCATTATGTCTTGAAATCCGCTATGTTACGGTGTCATATTAAGATATCACTAGCTCCTCTCTCTCTTATTTTATTGTGCCACATCATCTTTTTGCCAACATGGCACCTATAATACTATTATGATACTCACATTGTGACTAGTCTCATATGTAATATCGATCTCCGCGTGCATGATTGGGTCGTCCAAGTATCAAAAGAAATGTATAATGGACTTGAGTCTTGGGACCCTATCAATAAAATACTAGATAGATTAATTAACCTTATCAATATAGTACGATAGTACTGCAAGATCAGACACTAAGCACGTTGAATAGTCCGCTCCAGATGGCAGGGGTGCGAAATAGCTTTTGTCTTGACTGTTCAGCTATCTTATAACAGATATGACAGAATTAGGTCAAAATGACACAAAGCGGACACATGATCAGATTTGGAAGTCATTACTCTATTTCTTTTCTTAACAAAGGGTATTCTATATTAAAGCATATCGGAAGAAATGCATGCAACACGTAGATCGAAGCAAATTCACGTACATGGCACATTACATGAATTTGCTTTAATGTGGCGAATTTCTTCAAATATGCAATTAAGATTTGTATGGGAAAATGTTCTCCGCCAAAAGAAGCAAAGAGGTCTATTCACTGAACAGACTCCAAAGTTCTAGCTTGAGACCGGACCCAAAAGTCCGTCTATGGCTTATGCTAATACGTACCAGAGGAAAGAAGAAGAGGAAGCAGTGACACTTGCGTAACAAGAACTCTCAGCACTCGCTGTCTTATTCTTCAGGAATCTAGC
>QRDG01002392.1:540893-574229 GCA_012064385.1 Puccinellia tenuiflora | reverse complement strand
GGACCACTTGAGGGGCCTGGAAGCCTCGACTCCAGGGAGGGCTGCTGCGACCTCGCGAGCGAGTTGCTTGAAGTGGCGGTTGGAGCGAGGGGCCTGAGCCCCGCCGAGGATGCAAGCGGCCCCGCGAGGCACCTGGTAGCCCTCGTCAGCCTCGGCAGGCAGGTTGTCGTTCGCGGGCTGGGCGGCGTTGGCCTGGGGGTTCTGCTGGTAGTTGTCGTTGTAGTTGTTGTTCCAGCGTCGCCCCCCGCGGCCGCCGCGGCCTCCGCCGCGGCCTCCGCGGCCTCCGTTTGCCTCGCGAGCCTCGCGAGCCTCGCGAAGCCTCTTGATGTCGAAGCAGTCCTCGCTGGCGTGAGAGTGCCTGTTGTGGTAGATGCAGAAGGGACGATCATCCTTCTTCTCAGGTCCTGCGGCTGGAGTGGCTAAGGATGGCAATTTTACCCATGGATACGGGTACCCGCGGGTACCGTACCCGTATGGGGAGGGTATGGGCAATTTTTTTTACCCATGGGCAGTACCCATACCCTACCCGCCAAGTCGTGGGTAGGGCATGGGTACAACTCTGTACCCGTGGGTATACCCATACCCTACCCGCTTATAATGATATATGGATCCTATTCGGTTGACATACTAGATACGACCATGAGATTATGATTTCCAAAGTTAGATAATTGTTATGTGTTCATCTACCTGTTACTGAGTTGAGATAATTGATTTTTTTAATCAAATGTGCTACCAATGAATGTATAAGTGTGAATAATTTGTGTACTATTTAATTTACCCAACGGGTACCCAATGGGTACGGGTACCCGCCGGGTATGGGTATGGGTATAATTTCATCCCCGCGGGTAAGGGTATGGGTAGAATTTTGTACCATATACTATATGGGTATGGGTATGGTATTGCTCTACCCTGCCCATACCCTACCCATTGCCATCCTTAGGAGTGGCAGCTTGGCGAGACTGCTTGGCGTCGGGCTCTGCCGCGAGGACCGCAGTAGTCTTGCGCTTCTCGGAGGATTTCTTCTTCTTGGACCCCTCGGTGGGGTCCCCTGGCTCGTTCTTGACGAACAAGCGGCCCTCTTCAGCCTTGGCACACTTGTCCGCCAAGTCGAAAAGCTTGAAGACGGTGGTGATGTTGTCGTGGATGCCGAGCTTCTCGAGCATCCGCACGTCTGTGACCCCAGCCTGGAAGGCCGAGATGACCTGTGCGTCGGTGGCGTTGGGGATCTTGTTGCGCACTTGGCTGAAGCGCTGGATGTACTTGCGGAGGGTCTCGCCGGGCTTCTGACGCACGGCGCGGAGGTCGTTGTAGGTGAGGCCGCGCTCGTACGTGCCCTTGAAGTTGGTGACTAAGCACCGGCAGAGCTCCTCCCAAGTGTTGATGGACTCGGCGGGGAGGTTGGTGAGCCATGAGGACGTGGAGTCCTTGAGAGCCATGGGGAACCAGTTCGCCATGACCTTGTCGTCGCCCCCGGCGGTCTGGATGGCCAGAGAGTAGAGCTGCAGGAACTCCAGGGGGTTGTTCTTGCCGTCGTAGCGCGGAGGAAGGTCCGGCCTGAACTTGACCGGCCAAACGACGCGACGGAGGCTGCGAGTAAACGCGGCCGTCGTGCCGTAGGTGACCGTGCCGTTGGCGAGGGTGGCACGGAGGTGGCGCCCGGCGGTGGCGACGTCCTAGACGGCGCGGTTGCGGCGTTCCTGCCCGCGCTCGATGCTCACGTGTGCGTCCTCGGGGGCTCGCTGCACGATTTGGCAGTCATGCGGCGACGACGCGTGCGAGGCAGCGCAGCCATCGCGAGGAGGAGCCCCCGCTGGGTCAGGCTGTGGTGGAACCGGTGGAGCTGGAGCGGGCGCGGGCTGACGCGGAGGCGCGGGAGGTGCGCCGTGCGCCACGTCCCCTACCTGGCACGCCAAATGTCGGAGAACTGTCCCAGGAACTGGGGGTGTCTCGAGAAGGATCGAGTAAGGGGCTGAACATGGAATCAAACAACCCTCAACGTGCTCCGGCGACGGTGCTCGTCGGACTCGCTGCGGGACAGCACTGCAGAGATGGAACACTCGGTCTTACCCAGGTTCAGGGCCCTCTTGTGGAGGTAAAACCCCTACGTCCTGCTTTGGTGTATTACACTGCTTGGAGAGTTCACAGTACAAGGAGAGCTTGTCGAGCTCGAGGTGGCTAACAATGGCTACTTGCTAGTTTTCAGATCTAGGGTTTTTGGGTAGGCTCCTAGACTCCAAAAACCGAACCTAGTGAAGAGTCGAACCCTTAGCTTGGGCGCGCCCCTCCTCCTTTTATAGGTGTCTTGGACCTCTTCTGCCCAAACATTTGGGCGGGAAGGGTTACCACATGGCGACGATGGGGGGGGCGCGGTGCACGATAAAGGTGAAGTCCACCATAAAGGTAAAGCTCGTGGACGCGATCCACGGCAGGGGAACGGCGTCACCAAAGCTGAAAAAGGGGCACCGGCCAGCTGGACGGCGGGCTGGCGCTTGCCGAGGTGGGAGGTGACCCACGGTGACGTCGTCCTTGGAGCGTAGCTGCAGGCTGTTCCCTTGTCACCAAAGAGGCAATACTCGTTGTCCGCTTTGCTTGGCTCCGCTTTGTTGACTGCTTTATACATGGAAACGGCAACTGCGGCGTCGTCGTCATCGCGCGTAGGCACGCGCGTCACTCTGCACATGGCGCAGAGCCCATGTGCGCTCTGCCGCGGGGGCAGAGATGGCTTTGAGAGGAAGGAGCTTCGCGAGGCGAAAAGCCTCGCCGAGCCCTTCAGCTTGGTCCTTAGCAGAATTGCGGGCGGCGTCGGAGACGCCTTGTCGAGGAGCGATCCCTCGCCAAGGGAGAGAATCCTTGGCGAGGAGAAAAACCCTTCGCGAGGGGAAAATCCTCGCGAAGCTCGCTAGGCTTGGAGAGCCTGGTCCTTAGCGAAAATCATCCAAAGAATCTTGTGGGCCCTGGCAGGCCGGCCCGTGGTACCCTGGTTTCCACTGTGCCGACAATCTCAAAGCATCTCCACTATCTCTTGTTCCCTTAGTGATATGTGTGATGTCTTTGATGTGTTTGAAGTTCATTTATATACAATCAGATAAATTTGAGCTATGTGCTATGCTTTTATGCAATAGTCTCTTTTGTATATTCATGACTTCCCTTTTGGATACCTTGGTCTCTCCTTCATCGACCATTTCATATGTGCAAGTTTCTTTGTGAATGTATATCATCAACGATTTGTCTACTTAGAAACCTATACATATGAGAGAGATCACCTTTTATTTGGCATCCTATTTCTTTCGAGCCACCTTGTTTTTCATCTATAATACTTTGGTGGCTCGAAATTTGTCTCGTGAGTGCTTGTCTTATTTCTATTTGCATCTTTTCGCATTCACATTTTATTGAAGACCCTTGTCTTGATGCTTATCACGGTGAGCATGTTGATTTTTATTGGCTAAATGTTTTCACTAGCTCTTGGCTTTTTCAATTGGTTTTAGTCTCCAATTGGTACCCTTGGGCTTGTAAACATATTCTTTTGAAAAATCTTCTTTGTATCTTGGTTGGGCCTATCTTATGATGAGTCTTTTAAATTGGTATCTTCTTATGGCTCAACCATATCTTTGGTGCAAGTGCTATGATTTGCTTTTGCTTTATGCACACGTGCACTTGTTGCGTGTTCTAGATGATTTTCGGGGAGTGAGGATTCCATATTTGTGCACTCCTCAATAGTGCATGAACATTGGGGAGCTTCTCCATTTTTATTTAGAACTCGTGTTTTGGATCTTTTGATTGCCTATCTCCTTTGTGGAGATGTTTAGAATGATTTCTTTTATTTGCAATCTTTGATCCTCAATATAGTTTGATTTCCTTCAAATATTCTTCATTGGATATGTGCATTTGATTTCACTCATATCTTGAGAAATGCACACTTTATGGAGAACTCATATTATATTGGCCTTCTAAAAAATTTCTTCCCATTTCGGCAATCGATGCCAATGGGGGAGAAGTTTAGAGGGTTTAAGGGAATTTGGTTTTATGCTTTTTTTTTTTTGAGAAAAGGTTTTATGCTTTTGTTGCATTTGCCTTAATGCACTTGCATCCTTGCTTGTTTGTCTTGCAAGGATGCTTTATTCATTATATAAACCCTCTCAAAAGGGATTGTCATCAATTACCAAAATGGGGGAGATTGAAAGTGCATGGTTGCCCCCATGTGTGGTTTTGGTAATTAATGATAATCTCTATGGACTAATGTGTGCTTCAAGTCATACTTGTAGGTTTGGTCCATAGCATTGCTTGATCTCCATTTGTTGGAGTCAAGGCTAAGGGAAGAAGATTATATGTTGATCAAGGCTGTGCGAGTGGATCAACACACAAGGTGTTTCTCCATGAGCATGAATCAAGAGGAAGATCCTATGTAGGTCGTGGAGGATGGCGTCATGGTGATCGCCATCACTAGATAATGGCCAAGTGAAGACATGCCGAAGAAGTGGTTCTCCCATATTGGTGTATGGGGGAGCAATATGTGAGTCTTCACCGAGCGGAGCGCAATCAAGAAAGATGGTCCAACTTGAGGAAGTCAAGATCGTCATCATCTAGCTCAAGTGGATTATGCCCAAGGCAAAGGTATGATCTTGATAGGTTTTCTATTTTACCGGTCTCATGATGTTAGTTGAGAGACCGGGTTATAGGTTAGATAACCGTACTATCAAGAGGGGCTCTCGATTGAGTATCTTGATCGTATCGTTCGTGGAGAGCTCAAACCTTTGCATACTTGGCATCATCTTTATTGTTTCTTTATTTGACTCTTATCAAGGTGTGGTATTGGTGCTTGTCGTGCTTGTCATGACAAGGCCAAGTTCACCGAAAACGGTTTTCGTATGCGTCTTCTTTTGAGTTTTCGGTGTTGGAGATTTTGCCGGTCCATCCATGCGGAAGTTTTCACTCTTCCATTTATTAGCAAAATCTCCCTTATTGGGTAGCATTTGCCGTCCTCTTTCCAACAAAATTGGTTTCACCCATTTTGAAGTTTATTTGCAAAAGTTATTGCGTTTTCGGTGTTGGAGGTTTTACTGGCTTGTCTTTTCTAAGAGAGGTCAAACTCTATCCTTGTGTCTTCCTCCTCACATGATGGACTATGATGTTTCTCTGCATGATCTTGTAGAACTCTTCATTGCGATTCCAACGAGCCCAAGATCATCGAAAACGGAGTCCGGATGGTTAAGTTATGATTTTTCTCGTACCGGTTGTTCTGTAGTTTTTTGTCTGGCGGTAGTACCGCTGCGGCAGCGGTAGTACCACTACTCCTGGAGTGGAACTGCTGTTGCACAGCGGCTGGTACCGCTGGAGGTACTACTGCGCCGTTTTTGCGTAATGGTATCCCCCCGGTACCCCGGCGGTAGCAGCCACGTTCTACCGTTGGAAACTTAGTTTTCATTCAAAATGGCACCGGTGGTAGTACCGCTGGCCCAGAGGTAGTACCGCCGCCCCAGCGGTAGTATCGCTAGCCTAGCGGTAGTACCGCTGTGCATGATTTCTGCACATAACGGTCAGATTTCGGAGGGGACCTATTTAAGGGGCCTTCTTCCCCAATGGTTCCCCAACTAAGGAAGCACGTTTTCCCCTCTCTCTCCCACCATTGTTGACCTTGAAAAGCTTGCCCCTCTCCCAATTCCTCCCATGATTCTTGCATATCTTTGAGGGAAAAGAGAGAGGAGATATAGACCTACATTTCCACCAATCAATTTCTCCTCTAAGTGAGAGGAACCTAGTGGATCTAGTTCTTGGAGTTCTTTTGTGGTTCTCCTCTTTGTTATTCCTCTCAAATCCCTTCCTAGCATTAGCTGCTTTGGTTGGATTTGGGAGTGAAGGACTTGACCACCTTGTGTGGTCTTGCCTTTTGCATTTGGTGCATAGGTTTGAGTTCCCCACGGTGATACGTGCGATTGAAGTTCGAGAAGCTTGTTACTCTTGGGTGCATTGTGTTCCCAAGAGCTTGTGCCTCTTGGGTGCATTGTGTACCCTAGACGGTTGGTGGTGTCGCGAAGACTTCGAGTTGTGAAGCTTCGGGCAAGGTTTTGGAGCCCCGATTGAGTTGTGGGTGTGTGCCCCAAGATCGTTGTAAAGGCTCCGGATTCCGCCTTGAAGGATTCCGATAGTGGAAGGTGAACCTAACCCCTGGGGTGAGGTTCATCGGAGAATAGGGTGAGGCCTTTTGTTGCGTCTTGAGTAGGCCTTTTGTGGCGAGCTCACACCCCTCCAACGAGACGTACTCCCTTAATAAGGAGGAACTCAGGAATACATCCTCGTCTCCGTGTGGCTCGGTTATTTCTATACCCGAGCTCTTTACTTATGCAATTTACATTGTGATAGTCTTCGTGCTTGAAGTTTTATATCTTGCTATCACCTTGTTGTTTGTCTTTCTTAGCAGCCTTAAACCGGAAAAATTTAAATCGCCTATTCACCCCCCTCTAGGCGACATTATTTGTCCTTTCACATGTACCAATGATGGGTACTAGATAAATACTCCTATGAAATAAGGTTAATCATAAGACTTAACATTGTCTCCCTTGTTAACCAAACAACATTGTCTCCCTTGTTAACCAAACACATTTGATTAGGCACATTAAACTAGGAGCTTCAAAGTATGAAAAGCGTTAACAGTTCAAGCTTTCTGACAACTCTCCACTAATAAGCCATTACTTAAGTAGTAAAAATGCTTAACAATTAATTATATAGCATCTCATAACATTTGCAAAGCATCAAGTCATCAAAATTAAAATGATCTACAAGACATGCAAATTCTAGCCATATCAATACTACACATAAAGCATTTTCAGTTCCAACATACAACCAAGCAACAAAATATATTACCATTCAACTATCTAAAAATATATATGCGAAACAAGAGAGTTATAATCCTTTATTTATAAGAGGCAAAGCAATGCTCTTAATAAGGTATAAGTGAAGTAACAAGAGAAAACATTTAACACAACAAACTCAATAGATATAAGTTAAGCACAATGAAGATTCTATAAATAACTGGAGCGTGTCTCTCTCCCAAACAAGAATGCTAGGTATAACGATTGTAATGACCAGCGAGAAAACACAAACTAGAAGTAAACTAATCATAAAGACGCTGCAAGAACAACACATATTATGTGAAGCAATAAAATTATAGTTTCAAGGGAAACAAACTTATGATTGTTGACGAAGAAGAGGATGCCTTGGTCAACCCCAAGGTTAGATGATTGGTACTTATTGAATTCTTGGCGGTGCCCTCGGGCGTCCCCAAGCTTGAAAATTTATCCCTTCTTGAATTTCTTTCATCATCCTCTCTCGTAAAACTTGAAAACTTTCTTCACAAAACACTCTCACAAACTCATTAGAGGGGTTAGCATTCTTTAAGAGAGAATCCACTCAAGTATTATAGAGAAAAGTTGCATAAAACAATTTAGTATTAGCTAATTTATACCACTCTTTTGTTATGCCATGCTCCACTATAGCATCACGAAAGAAGGTAGTATAAGTGTGAATACAAATAAAGACAGCAATCTACCAACACTACAAGGATTCGGGTCTATTGCAACGAACTCGTTCGTTGCAATACATGCCAATTCGTGGCAATAGGTACCTATTGCCACGAAACGAATTCGTTGGAAGCCGTTGCAAATAAACGCATGGTAATAGGTTATTGCCACGACAAAAGAATTGTGGAAATAAAAAGTGTGCTATTGCAACAACCATGTGGGAAGTTGCCACATTGTTTCCCGTGGCAACACTCACCTGATGCCACAATTTGGTTTGTGGTGATAACATTAATGCAACATGTAACGAATCGTGGGGACTGATAGCTCGTGGCGATAGACATTCGTGGCAAAAACCTATACCAACAATGCTTGTTTCGTGGTGCTTGCTCTTCCGTGGCAATAGTCAATCGTGGCAAAACACTATGGCAACATACTCGTTTTGGTGGTGATAAATAGGTATCACAACGGGCAAAATTTTTGTAGCGGAAAACTATTGCAACAATTTAAACTTTTCATGGCGATACTCTATTTCAACAAAAATTAGTTTCGTGGCGCCAGCTAGTTATCGCAACGGGGAAAATGCTTGTAGAGACAAGCTATTGCGACAATTTAAACTTTTCGTGGCAATACTCTATTTCAACAAAACTTAGTTTGGTGGTGCCAAATATTTATCGCAACGGGTAAAATGTTTGTAACGAGAAGCTCCTGCGACAATGTAAACTTTTTGTGGTGATATTCTATTTCAACAAAACTTAGTTTGGTGGCGTCAAACACTTCTCGCAACATACAAACAAATTGTGGTGCCAAGTTATTGCGACAATAGAAAGTGCTCCGTTGAAACATCCTAGTGCAATGAAACAGATAGGCGTGGCAACTAAGATTTGACGCAACACTATTTTTTTCGTGGTACCAACATGTGGCAACCAAAAGTGGGTTGTGGTAATAGACTATTGCAACCGTAAAAAAAAAATAGGCATTCAAATACAATATTCAAAACCATTCAATTACAATATTCAAAATCATTCAATTACAATATTCAAAACCATACGTGTAATATGTAGATTCATAAAAATCAATTCTCATAGCAAATATCCATCAAATGAAACTCAAATCTGATATAGCCATCCTAATTACGTGCCAAGACTAAATTGATCGTGATCTATCCAGTGCAGCTAGTTCTTTGGTTCCTGCAATGAAGAAATAAAAAAAATTAGTTCTAGTGAAATGAAACAATACAAGGTAGAGAGTGTTAGTAGTATAAGAGGACTCGGATATCAATACATTTATATATTTCTTTTCATATAGTAAATGAAACAATACAAGGCAGAGTGTCTTAGAAAAAAAGGGTAGTTATACACCATAAAAGGTCTTCCTTACATGCATACCTAACAATATACCCACACAACAGTAGTTCTATTTTAAAGTCTGGATTCAAACTTTGGATTCACTGTAGAGAAGTAATAAAGGGCAAACATAAATCAACTATCTGAATCAGTTATTGCTGCTCTGCATGATCTTGCTGGGAAGTAGTAAGCTACTGTCCGTGATTAAGACTGTTTCGCAAATCAGACTGCTATATTGTAAACATTAAGTGAAATCAACTCATTTAAAAAGCTTCGACATATTAGGTGGGCATGCCAAAATTTAGAATTCTAAACAATTTCAGTTGAAACAATGCAGGGTTATATGTTGCTAGCATTGCAGGCACACTTGCCTTCACTACATCCTCTAGATTGCGCGATAAACAAAGAACCAAACAACTGTGAACCAGCTAAAGGAATGAAACAAAAAGGCTGCGTTGTCAGGTAGCACAAAAACTCTCGAAAAATGACTACACCATTCATATGATACAATTCTCAAAAATCATGGGCATATTGGTGTTCATGAAGAGAAAGCAAGGTTGTGACTTACCATTGCTTTAAACATTCGACTATTCCTTGCTGCAGCTAGGAGCACATTTGAAGAAATAGTATTTGCCCTTGGAGCTACAATTCTATTAGGACTAGAACTCAATAAACGAGTATTTTGCAAGTTTGGATTACAATTTTCTTTGTCAGTCCTCTTCTTAGGCACCTGCAAATAGAAGTGCACTTTTAGCAATGCATGAAACCAACATAAATGTTACAAGCATTCGCAAGCAATAGACTATAATCACCTGATGTGTTTCCATCTGTTGGGACAACTGCTTAAACTTTGCCATCATGTCTGTCTCGAATTCCAGTCTTGATCGTCGCTCCTCTTCCAACAATCTTTCCCTTTCAGCACGCTCTTGTTTTAACATCTCCTCAAGGTTTTCTCTCTCAGCACGCTCCGAGTTAATTCTCTCTTGTGTGCTTTCACGTTTAGCTTGTAATTGATCTTGTAATTCGGTGACTTGATGGCTGAGCTCAGAGTTCACCTTTTGGGTCTCTGCTGTAGCACGAGCTTGCTCTTCAAACTGGGACTTGATCCTTTCAGAACCACTTGGTGGTTTGGCCATGTATCCGTACCCACGAGGCTGCGATGACTTGCACTGCAAAGTGTTTTTATATGCGGTCTGGAAAATATTGTTTCTATCTTCACTTGAAACTGGACCATGAGTTTCCTTTTCTTTGTTTTGAACCTCTTGAGATGCTTTATCCTAAATACGAAAAAGTACACTCCCATCAGATGTAGAAGCATCGAGGATGCACATCACTAAAGAACAATAGAATAACAAAAAGTAGTGTACTCACATAAACATCCTGGGACTCTGAGTTAGACCATGTTCCATTCTTCGTGTGGGTGAGTTCCCAAAGAGCAATACAATCTGGCTCTTCTCCAGTTTCCAAGTTTCTCTGCAAGTAGTATAACAATGAGATGCTTGAAACATGAAAGCAACGTTAGCACTCGAAGCATACATATTTAATTATTAGACTCATACCTTCTCAAAACTTAGTTGCGAGTATGATTTTGATCCAATTTTGTGTTGTGTCTTCTGTTTCTTACGGTTATTGGAGTTCTTTTGGCTGATTTCCTATCCATTCATTCAAAAAAAAAAACAATCAGACAAGCCATTTCATAATAGAGCACAGTTCTCAAACAGTGAGCTTCGAGTGCCAAAGTGTCAGACTACATTTGTGAGGTTCTCAAATTACTCCAAATAATTCACTGTTGTCAGACTACAACTCAAAGTACTCCAAGGATTCAGATAAAGTTAAGTTACACTACTCCATGAAAAAGCAATCACAAGCACTGTAAACACTACTCCATGGTTGTGAGACAGTGCACAGCTAGCTAACTAGTTGAACATGCAAATATACTCAGGTTCAGTGTATAAAATGACAGAGATAACCTGAAATTTTGAATCAGTGCCAAAGTACTTAATCATCCATTCCCACTCTTCTGGTTGTAAATCTTCTGGCACATTAGCCATTCTAGCAGCATCGGTTTTGTATGCCTTGTAAGTGGAGCTCAGAGTGGATCGCCAGCCTCTATATCGCTCTTTTGCAATTTTTAGAATTTTATCTTCTGTTTCCGGTGTATCTTCCAATTCCCATCTGTCCTGTAATGCGTACAAGTGGATAGACATTAGTAGTGCATTATCGACGGAAAAATAAGATAACACATGGTAAAAGATTATACGCACCAACATAGCTGCAACGATGAGTCGATGGATGCTAGTGTGAATGTCCGACCACCTCCGCACTCCAATGAGTGGTAAATTTCTTTTCATTAAGATTACCACGTCATCCTTGAATGAGCGATAATTCATTCCTATGGTACCACCCAAATTTTCAGAGAATGCAATATTTAGTTTTGCAGATCCATTTGCAAAACGCTTCTTATTTGGTTTTAAACCTTTTAGAACACCTCGCCCGTTCTTCTTCTTTCCATTACCTTCTACAACCCAAACCATACAAGAATTATTGCACTAATCGGTATTACAATGTAAGAAACGAGGACAGAAAATATAAACAAAACAAAAATACCATTCTGTAGTTGTGGACGGTTGCGGCGAGCATGGGATGGCCATTCATCTAGTGTACACATGTCATTAGCGGACACATTAGTGTGTTTTTCACTTGCTGTACTAGGTTTAAAAATATTGAAGATTAGGCAAGCCAGGATTTTTGCATTATAGCAAATGTTAGAGATTAAATGTCATAAACATTTTACCAGATTTGTGCTGTCCATGGTGTTTTGCGTAAGCTGCTATACTTTCCATCCTTGTTACAACAATAGATCCTTTCTCTACAGAACCTAAAAACAATTAAGGGACTTAGCAATCTCTGGGCACCATACAGATTAGTGATTAAGAATTAAGGATGTGGTCTACCTTGTATAAAGGAGTAATGTGCATCATATGTTTCCTCTGAAACTTCCACATCCCTAACTGCATGTTAATTTGAAATGTTAATTACTTAAAAGCAGGCATAAATAAGTGACTGGAAAAATATCTATTCAAGTACTCTATACTGAAGCTGTTGTGCGGATTGAGATTTGGGAGAAAAAATAACCTGAGACATTGTACGTTCGATGGACTCCGGTGGATCCATTTCCATCATCACGCCGAGGCTCTGATGGTGCGACATCAACGGTGGCCCTCTCCTTGAACACATAAAAATGTACCCTCTTCTCATTTTTGTGCTCAGATATCATTTTCCTCACATGAGAGTCATTATCGATGTGAACTAGATGTCCTCTGCCACGCAGGTTCTTTTTCTTGTAGTAGAGGAAATGAATCGCCGAGAAGCCAACACTTTCAACCATTTCGACCAACTGATAATAGCAGATGTCGGTCATGTCAATTGATGCTGATAGAACTTTTTGTTTTTTGTTATCATCTTCAAAGTACAGGTAAATGTTCCAAAGGTCCTGGTCCGTCTACAATAACATGAAAGTAAGAAATCAGCACCAAGAAAATCTGGATTATGTTCTAAACACAGAAGACAAACTGAAGCAAGCAAACCATTTCAGTAATGCATTAATGTTAGACTACAACTGTTGTACAAACTCAAATTACTCCAAGAAATGCACTGTTGTCATACTACGACTCAAATTTGTCCAATGGTTCAGTTAAAGTTAAGTTACACTATTCCAAGAAAAAGCAATCACAAGCACCGTAAATAATGCAACAAAACCTCAACTTGTGTAGTACAGACCAAGGGAAATCAAAAGCAATCACATGTTTCTGTCATTTTATATGCTAAACTCCTAACATAGAGATTACAGAGAAAGGAAGAAAAGTAATTAAAATTGGAGAAGAGTAGGAGCTCGATTTGTGACTTCCACGATCAGATGCATCTGCGGGCGGACTTGCGGTTGCAGCCGGACTTGCAGCCACTGGCGGAGCTTGACGAGAAATCATGGGGGGGCAGCCATGATTATGCACGATCATGGGCGTGCGGGGGCGGCCGTTCGGGCCCGGCCGGCGACGGGCGGGCGAATCGGGCAGGCGGGGATGGAGGCCGATGTGCAGCGGCATGGTGGCTGGGGGCGGCCGTTCGGGCCCGGCCGGCGACGGGCGGGCGAATCGGGCAGGCGGGGATGGAGGCCGATGTGCAGCGGCATGGTGGCTGGCGTGCAGCGGCATGGTGGCTGGCGTGAATAATGTGCACCTGTAGTTTGATTCCTGTTCCATCACAATACATGTTTCGTATAAGTGATTACTACCTGCATTGGGTGAATCGAAGAACCAAAATCAGGAGTATGTAAAAGCAGAACCGCAACCTACAAGCATTAGAATATGAGACAGGATAAGTGAATTAGATAAGAGATTGAAGTATATATTGAACAAATGATTTGCATCAGTTCATATGGTAGCACAAGTAGCTTGCAGTATGACTTGATAGCTTATGTCACAGCCACTGTTTTTCAAGGTTCTCATACTACACAACAAAGCTCTGTAATGTGTCCCTTCCCTCTATACTACACAACAAAACATGGGCCTAGGAGGGGCCAATTTCTATATCCAGCAACATTGTAGCCCGCATAGTAGCTACTAAAAAAAATTTACAATTTGGCAGGGGGGGCCAAGGCCCACGTTGGCCTCAACATAGCTCCGCCCCTGACGACTAGCTAGGTTTAGACGGTAGCGCAGGCATGGGGCGGTGACCTGCCACCGGACCGGCGGCAAGCGAAGCAGCCTGTTTCCCTCCGGCATAGGGGACTGCTCCGGCAGTCCGGCGGTCCGGCCGTCCGGCGGCGTCTCCGTGTGTTTCCGTCCGGCAGATAGCAGGTAATTTTTTTTTTGTAGTGAGTTCTAATTTGGTACTGCTCGCTGCTTAGATCTTTTTTTTTTCTAAGTGAGGTGGAGATGAGTTCTAATTTCGAAATTACCTCCTTATTTGCGCTGCAGATCTGTTTCTTATTTGCTAGTCACCGATTTGTAGTAAGTAGTAAGTCTGATCTGTAGTAAGTAGTAAGTCCATGGTTCTGACATCTGAGGTAGCTAGTTGTGTAGGAAACTTGTATTTTGTTGTGCCTTTTGGTGTTTTTTGGCTCTTGAGCATCTCCCGATCTCTGGCATGTATTTTGTTAGCAATTGGACAAGAGAAATATAAATTTCTTGCTATGCTGCAAATTCCAGCTTGTACAGTACTTTGTTTAAGCAATTGGAAAGCTTGCATCAGACTTGGCCCCTGCTGACATTTTTTTGTAGCTCCGCCACTGTCCCTGTGATAAACTCGTTAAATCTGCAACAAGACACAAAGGAGGAAAAATAAATTTCCAACTCCCCACTGGAATACCAGAGATAAAAATGCATTGCTGTAATACATCATTGCAATAGTGGGAATCAAATGAAAGGATGTGTCTATTGTAGCCAGAGGAGAATTTCTTTTGCATTTCTTCGTCAAATTTATAACTTACCCGACATAAATAACTCTTTCAGAGTTCTTATATTGAAAAATACTGAATAAGTATCTAACACTAAGAAATACTAATTGATTATGATTGGCTAAATGGGAGAAAGTAACAACTGAATGGACCAGCTGGAGAAAGCAGAGATTACATCCATAAAACTTCTGGAAACAAATGTTTTAATCTAGGTTAATGGTGCAAAATATATGAAATTCAATTAAATTTAAATAACACTAACCATTAGGCTAGCAAAAAATCGTGCGCTGCATGAGCACACTAAGCCAAAAATCGTGAACTGTTGCACCATAGGATGCATGACAAGCTGATTGTTGCTTTGAACCTTCTGTCATCTTGTGTGTCACCGTTCTTCTTCGTGCAGCTTGTGTGCCACCATTCTACCATCTTCTGCAATAACATCGATAGCGCTCTTCTTCAGGAAACACAAGGACGTTAGCATCTGCAGGAAACAGATTCAGAGTTTCAGATAACCAACTAGTAATTCAGAGCACTTACATTAACAATCGTTTGGTCGCCGCTGCTGCTGACTGATGCACGTGTCTCTGCGTCCAGTTGTATGCCTTCAGCCTCCATGGCAGTCAGTACAAAAGTATGATCACGGCAGCACCCAATGATAAGGGATTACCATTTTGTGGGGGTTATATATACTTCTTCCAAGATTCATATTATTGCTTTGTGTTACCATGTCTCTCAAGCTTTTTTCTGCTTCCATGTATTGCTTGTCATGATGTGTGAGATTCATAACCTTGCTTCATGTTTACTATGTCTCTCAAGAATTTGATTCATAAGCTTGCTTCTTGTAATACCAGCAATGAAGGTTTTCTGAAGCTCTTTTTTGGGGATGTTTTGTTTAACAGGAAGACAAAATGACACGAGATAAGAGCTCGTGTTTTCAACCGTACAGTTTTGAATAGATATTTCTTTCGGAATTCCTATATAGAGCAGGACTTGAGTACCCAAAATAGTGGCGTCATAGTCAAGGGCGATGAAACAACAGGCAATATTGATTATTATGGGGTGATCAAGAAAATCATATTTCTTGACTTTCCTCCTAATAAAGAGGTTGTTCTATTCCAGTGTGATTGGTTTGATGTGCCTCCTGCCAATAGAACTCAGAGTAAGGGGTATAAGAAGGACAAGTATGGAATTATTGACCTCGACACTACTCTACACCGGTTCAAGGGAGACCCTTACATTCTAGGACTCCAAGCTGAACAGGTCTTCTATGTGAGAGATGTGAAGAATCCTGATTGGGCAAGTGTCATTAAAATGAATCCACGCAATTTGTTTGCTCCTTCTGTTTTAAATGGTGTAGGCCTTGATGAAGCAGCTGAAGCCGATGAAGGTGGTGAGGCAGACGTACTGGATGTTGTCGATACAGAATTTTCAGTGCCAGAAATTACAGTACCTGAAGAGATCACTAGTTGGTGCAGAAATGATGATGAAGGATCCAATGTTGATCTTTCAGTCATCAAAAATATAAAACCTGTTGAGTTTGAAGATGTTCAGTTAGAATCTGATGATGATACAGATGATGATGCTTACATAAATGATGGCCATGTTGCTCCTTTGGGAGAAGTAGAAGTGGATGATGACCAGGGCTTCTTTGTGTAGGCTTTAATCTGTTGGTAATGCGCTTTCCACATGTTTATGCTATGAATATAAATTTTGTTGTTGTTTACCTATGAGTAGTATCTCTCCTGAACTTTAATTTGATGTGAAACAGGTTCAAACAAGGCACACCTGCATAGTGTCTTCTGTTCTGGCAAAAGGGAACAGAAGCTAGTGCTCAGCACTAAAAGTTTGGTGATTTGGTGATGAAGTGAAGAGAAGAGTAGTTGCTTGTGGTCATTTAGTGTTGTTCCTATTTTATTACTTTCCCGTGAACTTGTGGTCTTTCGTGTGAACAATCTGTACAAATATGGTTGTTGAAACTTGTGTGTTGCCATGTTGAACCATGTGTTACATATCTCGCTAAGATGGTTTGTGTCATATATCCTAATGCATATCTTGATGTAGTGTTGTTGATCTGCTGCTGAATTTTTGCTGGAAATTAGGCTGGGATACAGCTGTTATGTTGCTGAATTGGTGGATAAATATCTGTTTAAATTATGCCTGGGAGTGTATTTTGCTTCAGGCTGACGCTTCAGGTATAGTTCCCCTCGCGGCTCCAGGATATGTAGAGTCAGACACATATATCGCAACGAATGCATGCATAGCCAAATGGTCTGCACGTCGATGTACATCGCGGAGGGCTCGAGTTCGAGTCGCCGCGGAGGCAGAAATGGCCCTTTTATTTCGTTTTTGCGCGGTGGCCGGCCATAGATACAGGATATGTACTGTCATACCCCAACTTTCACACCAACACAAGGATAGCCCAGTGGTCTTAACATTGATATGCACCGTGGGGCATGAGTGCATGAGTAATCATGCAAAGCAAAAAAAGGCCACTTTTTTCCTGGTTTACTGCGCACAGCCTAGTGGTCTGAAACTGTATATGTGCAGGGCGCGAGTTCGCCCAGAACTGGCCTCTTTTTTTAGGTCACCGTGGATACCACACGTGAAATTACTATAAATTTGAATAATATAAATTATATGTCTATAATTATAGGAAAATTGCATATATTTTTTGTTGCTTCTTTTTCGCAACACTAGGAGATTGTTGCAATATGTTGTACATATTACCATGGATACACAATTTATCGCAATATGTAATAGTTATTGCAACACAATGAAGGTGAGGCAAAAAGTTGTCATATTACAACCAATACATGTTCTGTTGCAATACAAAGACATTCTTTTGCAACAATATGTATGACAAACGCCACATGTCATAATTGTTGCGATATATGTCTGAATATTACCACAAAGGTTTATTTGTTGCGATACATAGTCTCTATTGCAACAGAATGACCAATTCACGCAACGCCACAGAACTGTCGCAATATCACTACCAAATTACAACGCTGATACAACTTGTGGCAATACATGGCTTCTATCGCAACAAAAGGAATACTTAGTGCGACAAAACGAAACTGTGGCAATATGTTGATCCTATTACCATGAACTAGCATTTTGTGGTAATATCACGTTTTATTGTAACGAAAGATAGTTGTAGCAATAAATTTTGTTGCAATAGACCGGAATTCTTGTAGTGCAAACGGGACAGACTATGGGAGAAAAAATTAAATAAATACTTCCCGACCTCTGATCGGGGTGTTCAAGATAGATTCAGAAATATAACAAACAGAGCTATCTTACCCAAAAATAATTGGCATGATATCATTTTCTGATAGTTTTCCACGAAATTTTTAGTACGGACCAAAAATCTGTTTCGGGACAGCAAGCAAAGAAGTATACTTTCCGGCACTACAAGATAATCTTGGCACAAAAACGAAAATGAAAAGATACAAATTAAGTTGCTACAGAGATAGTACTTAATTGACACAACAAAAAGCAAAAGAAAACTGAAAGCAAAAATGGCTTGGGTTGCCTTCAAAGAGCGTTTTTCTTTAATACCTTTTAGCTAGACATAATGATTTAAATGTTGCTCAAAGAAAAATAAGAATTGAACATATAGAGAGCATCAAGAAACATATAAAACACATTTAAGTCTAATTCACTTCCTATGCATATAGATATTATAAGCAAATAAATCATAGAAGCATAAAATAACTAGCATATGAAGCGTAAGGATCACAAAGGAAGATAAATCATTGGAGCACAAAGCTAGCACAAGAAGGAAAAACAATAGCAAGCTCAAAAGTTTTGTAAAGAGAGGAAATTAGTAACATAAAATTATTTCCATCACTCATAATAATTTTCAATAGAATCATGACCATATTTAATAATATAGCTCTCACATAACGCATCCTGTCATGATCCACATGCATAAAGTATTATTACTCTCCACATTAGTGAAATCCTTCTCATTAGTTTGTAGTGGGAGCAAATTCAACAAAATAGCTATCGTGTGATACTTGATTAACATGACTCAACTCATAATGACAAGTATCATGTTTATCATTATTCTCTACAACATAAGTCCCATCACCACAATCATCATATATAGCAATTTTGTTCTCATTATAATCATCATATATAGGAGGCCTAATATCATCACAATAAATTTTCTCCTCAATAGTAGGTGGACTGAAAAGATCAAATTCATCAAAACTGTCATCCTCAAGCTTAAAATTTTCCATATCATTAGCAATAACGGTATTCAAAGAAAACATAGAAATAATATTGCCTATATCATGATTAACATATGAATGATATAAACCAATAGTCATTATAATTCTTTCTTCAAACACTTCATGATCAATTTCAAGATAAACTTATAAAGTTCATAAAACACACTAATATTTTTGTTATTTCCTTCCATATGCCAAACTAGTAAATAAAAACAAGAAACAAAAATATTTAATTGCAAAATCTAAAGAAGACACCTTCAAGCACTCACCTCCTCAGCAACTACGCAACAAGGAGCTTATGGAATTGTTGACAGAAAAAGTGAGTGTCGCTTACCTAACCTCCCCGACAATGGCACCAAAAAATATCTTGATGTCTAATACAAACTTCTATTCTTGCAGACTTTGTTGGACCTCCAAGCATAGAGGTTGTAGGACAGCGGCAATTTTTCCTTAAGTGAATGTCCTAAGGTTTATAGAATCCACGGGAGGAAGAGGTTGAAACTGACGTCTCTCGAATGGCCATGCAATCAATATACAATAAATCTCTTGTGTCCCAAACACCTCTAATACAATGGTTAATTGATATGTGCAATAGTTTGGCGAAGAGATGGTAAAAGGCAAGTAATATGGGTGGCAGAAACACGTATTCGTAATCTGAAATAAAAATGACAGCAAGGTAACAAGTAACAAAAGTGACTAGAAACGGTGTTTTAATGCTTGGAAACAAGGACTGGGCTTAATACTTTCACTAGTGGCAACTCTCAACAACATTCACATAATTAAACATATGATATTTTCTCAAAACATGCATGGAAAAGGTCACTACGAGTTCACTCTCTTCTGGATCAAAATAAGATGAGACTTGCGTAGGGCTACAAAAGCACACCTTAAAGTTTGTATTACTTATCTATGGACACCCCATGTTGTCACTATGAGCATCCAAAGATCATACTAACAAACACCACAAACATCTCTTGAGTAATGTCTTTCCAATGTATCCAAACGGTACCCACACTATCACCATGATAGTATATGGAAATTCTACTAAACACAAGCATCAAGAAACCTCATGGTTCTATTATTCAATCCAGCAAAGAAGAACAAACTAATGATAAATATCCCTCTAATCTACTATCCATAGAGTCCCTAATGTGCCACGGGACTCCGGAAATTATAATAGACATCAATCATATGAGCAAGATCAAATCCATTACATAGGGAACAATGGGGAAACATCATATAATTCAACTAGATTAAGATAGCTCATGATCATAATCAAGATACATCATGGGAGAGAGATATACACATAGCTACTATTACAAACTCAGCCCCGAGAGTGAATTACTCACACATCACCGTGGATGAGATGGGGGAGTTGTTGGTGGAGGAGACGACGGCGACTACGGCTCTTGGCCCCCCTTCTTTCTTGGAGATCGTACTGGTGTGAAGGAGCCAAGAAGGATGGGAACTAGCATGGTAATTCGGAACAACATTGGTGAGTTTCTGACAGCTTGGAGCGAAAATCAAGATGAGGTTACGTCGCCGGAATTAACAGGGGAGCTCGCGCATAGAAATGCCATCTCCTTTGCCAAGTCTAAAGGTTTTGATAAACTGATGGTCATTGAATCCGATTGTCTCTCGGTTGTTCTTCATGTGACAACCTTTGTGTTTGATCGCTCTAGTCGTGAAATGGTCCCTTTGCCAAGTCTGAAGGTTTTGATAAACTGATCATTGAATCCAATTGTTTATTGGTTGTTTTTATGTGCAACCTCTGCATTTGATCGCTCTATTCATGGACTGGTCATCGAAGACACCAAGAGGATTGCATCTTCTTCACATAGCTGTGGTTGTAAACATATTTTTCCTATGACGTGGTGTTACTCTGGATTGCATCCCCGAGTTTATTTGGAATGAAATTATGATTATTTGATCAATAAAGCATCCTAAAAATGTGGAATGATGATTGTTACAATCTCTTAAAAATTTTATGTCTCTGTTGCAACACACGGTCACTTACCTATCACACAAAAAGGATGAGTGCATGTATAGCAAAATTACACCTTTAATGCAAACATACCCGCCACTCATGTACTTGTTGGAAAAAAATTGTTGTACCCATGTCATAGGTGGGTAAGTGGGTAGAGATAAGGTTTGTTGGTTGTATTTACCACAAAATGGGAACACAAAATTCCTTCAAATACAACACAAATCACGATGCATATGAATCGGTGGCGGATGATTGTCCGTTAGGCCGCAGTGCCGTCAGAAAATCAGCGTCCCCATATACATGGACGCTACCAAAATGCATTTCTAGCACCATGGCCTACCGGTCACGGATCGATGGTTCATGATACCTCCATATATATAACTTATTTCATCTCTATATGACACATGTTATTGATATTTGTATGAAACTGTAATGAAATCTTGTAGAGTTTTTTTGCGAACCAAGATTAACCGTAGTTTGATTGAGAGAAAACTGCAATAATCTAAATATGCGAAGGATCTATGAAAATGTTCCTAAAATAACAAGATTTCGTTATTGTTTCATTTGAATCGAGTATATTTCGAAGATATGCCATACTATCTGAAACGAGCAAGATATGAGCCTCTTTGTTTGGGCTTCTAGCTGCTTCCACGAAAAAAAGCAGGCCAAACAAACCAAAGGGCTCGGCGGTGCGATAGGCATTTCCGAAAGCATGTCGTTTTCCTTCATACGGGAAAAAGCACTGTTTCGGGTGCTTCGAGCTTCCCACCTGATATTCCAAAGGGGCATACACTTCTGGTCATTTCGTTGCTTCTAATTACAAGAAAACTGCCACCGTGGGGATACAAGAAACAAGCCCGAGCCAGCCTCCCATCCCAAGCATTTTATTTTATTTCCTCTCGCTACTCTCCCTGAGCGAGCGGCGGGTTAGGGTTCCCTGCTGCCACACGACCCCGCCGCCCCGCTCCTCCCTGCCAGAGATCCGCTGCTCCTCGCCGCCATCGTAGCTCCGACGCGCCCGCTTCCCGGCGTCCTCCACGCCCCCGTTCCCCGCCGTCCTCCACGCCCTCGTTCAACCCTGTAGTCGACCGGCCTTCCTGCCAGCTTCCTCAACCGAGCTCATCGTGCTCGACTGACCGACCTTGCCCGCCTCCGTTCACCTAGGTGAGGCAAATTCCCGTTTCGATCATGTGATTCGATTTGGTCCACTTTAGTGCTAGATGGATACAGTCAGTGCATAATTTTTTATTATTCTACAACATAGCATGGAGAAGTATCCACTTGAGTTCCCAACCCCTCCTGATGGTAAATACTCTATTTTTCATTATTCACATGAGTTATATATGAATTTTTTTCATATTTCATATAAGTTTTCTTGTGTGCGTAGGTACATACTATCTTGTCAATTCTGGTTATCCAAACAGTAAGGGGTTCCTAGCTCCATACGAAAACAATACATACCATATACTGGATTTCCGTCGAGAAGGGCCACCAACGGTGAAGGAAGAAATTTTCAACCATGCCCACTCATCGTTGCGAAATTGCATCGAGCGCATATTTGGGATCATGAAAAATAAGTGGCGCATTTTGAAGGGCATCCCTTCTTTCGACTTGGTTACATAGAAGAGAATTATCGTTGCTTGTTGTGTGCTTCACCATTTTATTAGAGACTCCAAGTTGCGTGATAAACAGTTTGATCGATGTGATACATATGAGAATTACATTCCTAAGGTCCAAAGTCAAGCAATTACCTTGCCCAGTGATTAGGTGTCGGGTGAACTACACATGAGAAACATGAATGGAACACGTGACGACATTGCCAACTCGTTGTTCATTGCTAGACAACGTTAGAACTATTAGACTTTGTATAGTGTAGTGGAAATGTATTTTGGACAAATATATATTCATCATGGTATTGTAATGACAATTGTATGGATATGAAGTTTGACTTGCATTTTAGTGATGCATATGTTATTTATTACACGCAAATCAGTAACCGTACAACTTTTTATGAATGTAAGGGTGTTTCACACAATTGCACAGTTTATGATCAGACAGCTAGCTGGGTTGTCAAAGACTCACACTCAGAAAAGCAGCTTTCACTGCACAGCAGCTCAGCCAGCCCAAACAAAGAGGCCCGAAGACACGACCGAGAAGGGCGGGTCCGAAAAGCAGTCGTATACTGATAGTCTGATATATACACGACATTTTAGCAGTCCTTCAATTCATCCTTCGCGTGGAGTAGCGACCCAGTCAAATTACGATTCAAATTAGTTCAAATTAACGCAGATCTCACGGGATTGTTTCCATGTTTCTCGTGATATAGCTGTAACTTACCGTAGCATAGCGCATAAGAATGATCTGATTATATTCCTCTATCCGCCTACCGTGATTTTTGGTCTTCTTTGTTACATACATTGTGTGGCGCAGCGATGTCAGGTCCACCGTGTCCTTCCTCCTCTACCGACGTCGGTGGTGCCGCCGCCGTGCCGCCGCCGACCGCATCGCACATTGATGCGTCGAGCGGCAGGCCGTCGAGCATCTCCTTAATCGCGGAGGTCGACGGGTACTCCCGTCGTCGGACCAAGGTTCCTGGCAGTTGCAGCATACACATGGGCAGCTACAATGTCGGGAACTACCACTGGCGCGTGGAGATCAACCCCTACGACGGAAAGAGTTCGTCCGAGGCCGGTTGGGTCTCGGTCTACCTGCAGCTTGACGACCACATCAACTACCTCGACGGCGAGACAGTCATGGCGCAATTCTGCATCAGCCTGCTCGACCAGGATATGGAGCCGGTGCCTGCGTACAGCCAAAACAGCGGCACGATCCGCGCCTACGCTTCCAAGGAACAATGGGGTTATCACCGGTTCATCCCGGGCCATGTGGTGAAGAGATACCTAAGAGATGATGATTCTTTCAAGCTGAAATTCGAGATCGTCGTCCACGAGATCCATGGGCGACCCGCCGTCACCCCGGAAACCGTCGTCGTGCCACCGTCCGACCTGCAAGGGCAACTCCTTGACCTCCTGAGGAGCAAACGGGGAGGGGACATCACGTTCGAGGTCGGTGGCGAGCTCTTCGTGGCGCACAGGTGCATGCTCGCCGCTCGTTCCTCCGTGTTCATGGCGGCGCTCTTCGGCCCGATGGCGGAGAGCACCACGGCGCCGGTGCGGGTGGACGACATGGAGCCGAGGGTCTTCGAGGCCATGCTCGAGTTCATTTACACCGACTCGTGGCCTGAGGCAATAGACCCAGAAGACGTAGAGGAGATGGCCCAGCACCTGCTTGTGGCGGCGGACAGGTATAACTGTTGGAAATAGGCTTGTGTTCTAGGGCAATCGAACCGACTCGGGGAGTGTCTCGAGTCGAGTCGAATCGTCGAGTCGGAGTCTGTTCTGACTCGACAGCAATCGTAGTAGTAACCGGGACTCGAAATGTCTTCGAGTCCGGTAGGTACGCTAGTTTCCAGGTACGTGGAGTCGAACTCTCGACTCCTGCCCGAGGAAGTGTCGAGTGACGGAGTCGGCCTGTCGACTCTGGCTCGTGGACACGTCAGCGCGGGTGTTGGCGGTCTGGAATCTGCGAGAAGGTTCTAGAAGCACAGGTGTCCTGGACACCTGTGCAGGCCCGCGCGTAGCAGTGCGACATCTGTCCTGACGTGGACAAGTTCGCTTTGGCTGGATGGAAAGATCTAGCCAGATATTTTGTACGATACCCTATAAATATCCCATCAATAGAAAAAGGGAAAATTGAGGCAAACCTTTTCTTTGGCACACACTCCCCTCTCTCTCTCTATCTCACTGGCAACAATTGGTATCAGAGCCTGAGTTCTTGAGAGATCTCACCGGAGATGGGCGACGGAAAGGCGCTCGTACCGGCGGAGGCGAAGGAGGCCGTGAGCACGCTGGCAGTCCAGCGTGTTGTGCGGGAGGCCGGTAGTTCGTGGCCGCTGGTTACGCGGTCAAACTACGCGGACTGGGCGCTGCTCATGCAGGTGAAGCTTGAGGCACGCCGTGCGTGGTCCGCCGTGCATGATGGCACGGAGGAGCGCGAGACGGACCGGGCAGCAATGGAGTACATGCTGCTCGCCGTTCCAATGGAGATGATCTCCACACTGGCGTCGAAGAAGACGGCCAAGGAGGCGTGGGAGGCGATCAAGACGATGCGGGTCGGAGACACCCGTGTCCGGGAGGCGAAGGCGACGGCGCTCAAGAAGCAGTACGAGGCCATCAAGTTCGGCGACAGCGAGAACATCGACGACTTCGCCATGCGGCTGTCGTCGCTCGTGTCGCAGCTTGGGGTGCTCGGCGTCACCATCACCGAGCCGGACACTATCCGTAAGTTTCTCTCGGTCATTCCCACGAGGTTCTCGCAGATGGCATGCTCCATCGAGACCCTGCTTGACCTCGACACGCTCCCCATGGAGGAGCTCATCGGCCGTCTCAAAACGGCTGAGGAGCGACATGAGGCGGAGAAGCCGGAGGCCAAGCAGGCTGGGAAACTACTCCTCACGGAGGAGGAGTCGTTCTCTCGGATGCGCCTGCAAGATGGAGGTGGATCCTCCAGCCATACCGGACGCGGCGGCGGCAAGCCGCGCGGTCGCGGTAGAGGCAACTCAACTCGCGGAGCTGGGAACCCTGGCACGTCGAAAGACACGTGCAGGTACTGCGGAGTCGTCGGCCACTGGGCGCGAGACTGCCGCAAGAAGAAGCGCGAGCAGGGCCAGGCCCACCTCGTGCGCGGCGGAGGCGACAACGATGACGCGCTGCTCATGGTGCAGGCGTGCACCGTTGCGTCGGCTCTGCAACTCCCAGCGTCGACTCAGGCGGAGTCGGGCGCATCGGAGGCGGCACCCTCGTCTCGACCGGTGGCAGAGTCACGGACTCGACCGGTGGCGGAGTCGGAGGGAGCGTCGACTCCTCCGAAGGAGCACTCGCGGATCCATTGGGTCGCGGAGTGGGACATGCCGGCTCAGGAGGAGCCGAAGAAGGGGACTCGGGAGGAGTCAGCCCAGTCGACTCGCAAGGAGTCGAACCTCTTCCTGCTGGAGGAGAAGGCGCAGGTCAACCTGGCGCAAGGAGGGGACGCCAAGGAGGGCGTCTGGTACCTCGACTCGGGCGCCACCAATCACATGACTGGTGACCGCGCCGCGTTCGCGGAACTCGACACCAGCATTGTCGGAACCGTCAAGTTCGGCGACGGCTCGCATGTCGACATCTGCGGGCAAGGGACGGTGCTGTTCGTCTGCAAGTCAGGTGAGCACCGGGCCATCACCGGGGTGTACTTCATACCCCGGTTGAACACGCAGATCATCAGACTGGGCCAGTTCGACGAGAATGGCTGCCAGGTGCTGATCGAGGACGGGCTCCTCCGAGTGCGTGATAGGGAGCGGAAGCTCCTGGCAAAGGTCAGGCGGGAACCGAACCGGATGTACAAGCTGACAGTGCGAGTCGTCCAGCCTGTGTGCTTGGCAGTGCACGCAGGTGTCGACTCGGCCTGGACTTGGCATGCAAGGTTTGGGCACCTCAACTTCGACAGCCTGCGCCGACTCGTGAAAGGTGGCATGGTGCATGGACTCCCTCTAGTGGAGCACGTGAACCAGCTCTGCGACGCCTGCCTAGCAGGGAAGCAGCGGCGAGCCTCCTTCTCCAAGAAGGCGAAGTTCCGGGCGAAGGAGCGACTCGAGCTGGTCCATGGCGACCTCTGCGGGCCGATCACCCCGGCGACTCCAAGCGGCAAGAGGTACTTCCTCTTGCTAGTCGACGACCTGACGCGGTACATGTGGCTCGCCCTTCTTGCGACGAAGGACGAGGCCGCAGTCGCCATCATTCGACTCCAGGCGGGAGTCGAGTCGGAGTCCAGGTGCAAGCTGCGCACGCTGAGGACGGATCGCGGAGGCGAGTTCACCTCCGGCTCCTTCACAGCATATTGCGCGGAGCTCGGAGTCGAGCGTCACCTGACGGCTCATTACTCCCCGCAGCAGAACGGAGTCGTGGAGCGACGCAACCAGACGATTGTGGGCATGGCCCGAAGTCTGCTGAAGGCCAAGAGAGTCCCCGGCGAGTTCTGGGGTGAGGCGGTGTCGACGGCCGTGTTCATCTTGAACAGGTCGCCCACCAAGAGCGTGGACGGCATGACGCCGTTCGAGTCCTGGCATGTCCGCAAGCCGGATGTGCACTTCATGCGCACGTTCGGGTGCCTGGCGCATGTCAGAGAGACGCGACCCGGGCTGAACAAGCTCGACGATCGCAGCAGGCCGATGATCTTCGTGGGGTACAAACCAGGCACGAAGGGTTATCGGGCCTACGACCCGGCTACAGGCCGAGTCTCCATCACCCGCGACGTGGTGTTCGACGAGAACGCGCGTTGGGACTGGAGTTCGCCGGACTCTCCGGTGAACACGTTTGGAGTCGACACCTTCACGGTCGAGCACATGGTGTTCGAGCCACAACCAACTCCAGGGGACGGGAGTGCGGGTCCTGGACCCGACTCGCCGCCTTCTCCAGGTTCGACTTCCCCGACTCCAGGAGCCGGGAGTGAGCCCTCCCCAGCTGGTTCTCCAACAACACCGGGGTACTCGACAGCCGAGTCTTCGACTCCGGCTGTCACAGGCGTCGAGTTCGTCACGCCACCATCAAGGTATGCAAGTATGCTTGATGGAGAATACGACTCCGAGCTCGAGCACCGGTTCCGCACTCTGCAGAACGTGCTCGATGCGGGTCCGGCTCAAGAGCCGGACGAGGAGCTCCACTTCCTCGCCTCCGAAGAGCCTGGCTCGTTCGACGAGGCCAAGTCGGACGCTAGCTGGAGGCGTGCGATGCAGGAGGAGCTCGAGGCCATCGAGTCCAACTCGACTTGGCGGCTCGCCACCTTACCACCAGGTTACCGCGCGACCGGCCTGAAGTGGGTCTACAAGGTGAAGAAGGATGCACTCGGTGTGGTCCTTAAGCACAAAGCTCGCCTGGTGGCGAAGGGCTATGTGCAGCGGCACGGGGTCGACTACGACGAGGTCTTCGCTCCCGTGGCCCGACTCGAGTCAATCCGACTCCTGCTGGCGGTGGCCGCAGATTCGGGTTGGGACGTCCACCACATGGACGTCAAGTCAGCCTTCCTCAACGGCGAGTTGGAGGAAGAGGTGTACGTGCAGCAGCCAGCCGGCTTCGCTGCAAAGGGGAAGGAGCACCTGGTGCTCCGACTCGACAAGGCGCTCTACGGCCTCAAGCAGGCACCAAGGGCATGGAACACCAAGCTCGACGCATGCCTCGTCAAGCTCGACTTCACCAGGTGCGAATCTGAGCATGGCATGTACGCGCGAGGCGCAACGCCGACTCGACTCCTCGTCGGAGTCTACGTCGACGACCTGGTGATCACGGGCTCCGACTCCAGCGACATCGACAAGTTCAAGCTGGAGATGCAGAGTCTGTTCCAGATGTCCGACCTCGGGCTGCTGAGCTACTACCTCGGCATTGAGGTCCGACAAGAGCCAAGCGGGATCGACATTTCGCAAGCGGCCTATGCCCAGAAGCTGCTGGAGAAGGCAGGGATGGCCGGGTCCAACCCCTGCCAGGTGCCCATGGAGCCGCGCTTCAAGCTGTCCAAGACCAGCACGGCTCCACCGACGGATGCGACTGAGTACCGGAGCATCGTCGGGAGCCTCCGGTACTTGGTGCATACTCGACCGGATCTGACTTTCGCCGTTGGGTTCGTGTCTCGCTTCATGGTGGCGCCAACTCAAGAGCATTTGGCGGCTGTGAAGCACATCCTACGCTACATCGCCGGGTCTCCTCGACTCGGATGTAGGTATTGCAGAGGTGCAGGTGCACCACGCCTCATCGGCTACAGCGACAGCGACTTGGGTAGAGACGTCGACTCGCGCAAGAGTACGTCTGGCACGCTGTTCTTTCTGGGGAGCAGCCCAGTGACCTGGCAGTCTCAGAAGCAGTCGGTCGTCGCTCTCTCGAGCTGCGAGTCCGAGTACGTGGCTGCTGCCACGGCTGCTTGCCAGGGGATCTGGCTCTCTCGGCTGCTTGCCGAGTTTAGCACCGGCGAAGCTGAGCAGGTGGTGCTCAAGGTCGACAACAAGTCGGCAATCGCACTCGCCAAGAATCCCGTCTTCCACGAGCGCTCAAAGCACATCGAGTTGAAGTACCACTTCATTCGAGACTGCGTGGAGGCGAAGAAGATCGAGCTGGAGTTCGTACCCACCGAACATCAACTCGTGGACATGCTGACCAAGCCACTTGGACGAGTCCGCCTGGCGGAGCTGTGCTCAAGGATCGGCATGGTGGAGGTGTCGCCGGAACTCAAGCCTAGGGAGTGATTATTGGAAATAGGCTTGTGTTCTAGGGCAGTCGAACCGACTCGGGGAGTGTCTCGAGTCGAGTCGAATCGTCGAGTCGGAGTCTGTTCTGACTCGACAGCAATCGTAGTAGTAACCGGGACTCGAAATGTCTTCGAGTCCGGCAGGTACGCTAGTTTCCGGGTACATGGAGTCGAACTCTCGACTCCTACCCGAGGAAGTGTCGAGTGACGGAGTCGGCCTGTCGACTCCGGCTCGTGGACACGTCAGCGCGGGTGTTGGCGGTCTGGAATCTGCGAGAAGGTTCTAAAAGCACAGGTGTCCTGGACACCTGTGCAGACCCGCGCGTAGCAGTGCGACATCTGTCCTGACGTGGACAAGTTCGCTTTGGTTGGATGGAAAGATCTAACCAGATATTTTGTAGGATACCCTATAAATATTCCATCAATAGAAAAAGGGAAAATTGAGGCAAACCATTTCTTTGGCACACACTCCCCTCTCTCTCTATCTCACGGGCAACAATAACCTCGAAATGCTAAAGTTGACCTGCGAGCGGCTTCTGTGTGACTACATTGACAAGAGCACGGCGGCGACCATCCTGACGCTAGCCGAGCAGCATGGCCGCCGCGGGCTCAAGGAGGCCTGCTTCAACTTCCTCCGGTGGATTCCGGGCAACCTGAAGGCGGTCATGGCGAGCGACGGCTATGAGCACATGAAGGCAAACTGCCCCTCCCTCGTTAAGGACATCGCCGACCAGGCCGTGGCCGTGGCCGGTTCGCATGTTCTCAGCATTGGGGGCTACTCACGAACCAAAGGGCTGGGCAACGGCAGCTGCATCATGTCTATTAAGTTCGCCGTGGGAGGCTGTGACTGGTGTATGGAGTACTACCCGGACGGCCATAGCTCAGAGCACGCCGGCTGGATATCCGTCTTTCTCGTGCTTTGTCGCACTGACGACGCCGCCGTCAATGCGCGGTACCAAATCAGTTTGCTCGACCTTGACGGGAAACCGGTGCCATCGTGCAGCAAGGCTAGCGAGACGCCATGCGAAATCTCCGGCCAACAAGGACATGGCGGTGTACTCGTCAAGAGGAAGGTCTTGGAGCGATCGGGCTACCTGCAAAATGATGGTTTCAGTGTCAGGTGTGATATCACCATCGCAGAATAAGAAGGTTCTGAGTGGAGACAGGGGAATAGCGAGCAAATAGTAGTACAATCTTCTTCTCGTTGACCTTGCTATGCAGGTGAAAGCCGAATAAACTACAACCTGGTCGGTTACTCCTTTGTTGTTTTTATGCAGACGACTCATTTTCCTGTTTCTATTTTATATTTTGTGGACAAACGGTGTGCTGAACAAATTTGATGATATGCTACGAAATACTCCTACTTTGAGCTCATGCGAGACTATCTGTTCCGTTTCCTATGCTCTCGTCAGCAGCTCCGATTGTGAAAACAAATTGGGACACCATGGTCCAGCTGCTCCCCTCCCAATTTGGCCTTCTCCAAATGAATCTCGTTTCTTCAAATCCAGGTTTTTTTTTTTCGTTTGAAGCCTCGGCTCCGGGTTTTACTATCGTTTCTTTCAAACTGCACATTTAGCATTTAGGAAACACACACCAAGAGACTTTTGTGTTCCAATTTGTGTCTTTAACATCCTTAGCATACTTACAAACAGGTAGGCCGAAGTCTTGCCTACCGAGAAATGTTAGAGAAGATGAAACTACACATGTCATTTAGCTGTTATGGTTACTATATTTAGAATCACTGCATCGCGTTGGAATTGTGCTAGTACTATCAAAAAAAATTGTTCCATATGCCAGGAAGGATTTTGCTCGTGTTTCGTTGCTCCTCCTCCCATCTCATTTCGGGGCCAACGTGTTACAGGACCAACATAGAGTATGTTTCCAGAAAGACTCGTAAGAGCATCTCCATTAGCGTCCTTGGAAACATGTTCGACGCCTCTAAAAAAAAGTGTGAGGCGCCAGACACATGTTCGGCTCTACTGCCCTCAACGGCGTCACACAGATCGCCGTTTGCCGACCCTACTCAATTTTCAAATATTGGTTTAACATTTTGTGACGTGACCATATCATGATATGCGTGCCTCCCTTCTTCCCTTGGGTCTCCATGGCAAAAAAGACACAGGGGTACTTATTCACTCTACACGCCCTAGGGTTCTTTCCTGGCAGTATATTGCAACTAGCAAAATAGTACGGAAGTCTGAATGTGAGCAACTGCTAATTGGCATTTAACTTGACAGAGGCTCGGGGTACAATGATCAGTTCGGAAAGGGTGAAAATTACAAACATCGTATGATCTATCTTATCTTCCTTGCGAGAATCTCATCCACTCAGGATCCGCAGCAAACTGATCTATGTGATGCTGTAGCCTCGGCCTCACCTTCAGATTTGTTGATCTTGATTGTGCGATCCTGAAAGAAAAACTGTGATAAGTAACATGGAAAAAATCTATGATTTCAAGAAACAAAATATATTATACAACTCACAGGCACACACTAAAACTGTAACACATGCACACATTTACACTTCATATACGAAGTCTATCATTGAAGTTGGCATGTCTTGAAGTATAATGTACGCACTATGCCATATGATACACTATTAGTGCGCTCTGAACTAATAATAGTCCTTGTTAAAAAAAAACTAATAATTGTCAAGTTCTGAAAACAAATCCAATATATTACATGGTTTACTCTAGATATATGCAAAATTCCAGATTCAAAATCATCTTATCTTGATAGTAACAAAAAAGAGAAACTCTGGACAATATGAATCACTTCTCCACAAGTTTTACCTCAGGCTTTGAATCCGTTTCCACAAGCCTTTGCTTGATATCTCTTGCTATAGAAAAGAAAACCTGCTCCACAATTAGGTTTGTCTTTGCACTCTGCAGAAACAAGAATAAACAGGATCACATGCAGAACATAATGGAACACACATAAAACAATAGCTTGCTGTATACTTTACAAACAGATGCGGGGATATCATGACAGAAATTTTGATTCTCATGTGGTTCCCTAGAAAAATCCATGTGAATTAACCGTTTCAAAAAAAAGGAATTCCGTATTTGTCAGCTGACCCATTAAAATAGTTACTGGAATCTAGAAATGTCCACAAGTTGATAGTTTGATATCTGGATTACGACTCATGATGACAATTATAAATGCATTACATTAACATCTACTGTAGTTGAGACCTACTAATCCAAGCATTAGCACCAAAAGAGGGGGCGCGTCGAATGATAACGGCCTAAAGTTGTAAATTCGATAAAAAAAAATGGGTGTAAAGATACAAACGACATCCAAATGATTAAAAATAGTAGGGAAGGAACACTACAACACGGCTGATATATAGAGGCACTTCAAAATGCCACCAAATGGGGTCTAAGTGCCACTAATGACCTATTGTGGCACTTTGGAGAAGTGCCACCTTTGCTTGTGCCACTAAAAGCTTTTGTGGCACTTCTCCAAAGTGCCCCAATAGGTCATTACCTATTGAGGCACTTTGTCAAAGTGCCCCCAAAACCATTTAGTGGCACTTTGAGAAAGTGCCCCAATAGGTCATTAGTGGCACTTTGTCAAAGTGCCCCCAAAAACTTTTAGAGGCACTTTGAAAAGGTGTCCCAAAAACTTTTGGAGTCACTTTGAGAAAGTGCCCCAAAATTAGAGCCCAAAACACCAAAACAGTACATTATGCATATAATCTAATGGTACTTACATATTACACAAACTTGTTGTATACAAGTTAGCTACATATTAGAGCCCAAAATAGTACTTACATATAATCCAATGGTACTTATATATTACATATTAGCTACCTTCCTCTTAGCTTGCTTACACTAAGTCTACTACTCCCAGGAAAGATTGTATTTGCACATAATCAGCAAAGGCAGAGTGCAAGTGAGTTCACCTTTACATCTTATAGCCCTAACCAAACCCGCAATGGACTAACTCCTGTTTAGCTCGATGAAGTTGAAACTTGGCCAAATGATAGTCAGCACAGTGAAGTGTAGGTGTAGTTCTCAATGAAGTCTAGCATCCATATCATCAGCAGTACTCTCATGGTGATAGTGCTTCAGATCACAGCGCCTCGACATCTTGTTATAGCATCTCCTTCTCATCAGTCATCAACTTCCTAAGTACCTACCCAATATATGCATATTCAGATTGTTAGACATGCAGGAACTTGTGAGATAAAACGTAGAACTTATAGCTTGGTAACAAATGGGCAACACTTGGTATATTGCCTATGAGAAAAAATGCACGTAGATGAAAAATATCCGAGAAAATGTACTAGGGCAGAAACCAAATGCAACAGATGGAGATTGAAGAATCAACCTTCAGATTTCTTTCTACCATAGTCCGATTTGTATACGATATTTGAGACATGTAACAGCAAACACTTGCCTTTTGAACTTATTATTTTAATTTGCAATACAAGGCAGAATATATAGCCAAATAAAGGCAGGTAAATGTAA
>QRDG01002392.1:495042-540813 GCA_012064385.1 Puccinellia tenuiflora | reverse complement strand
GTGTAGGTAGCCTGCAATCTGATGTGGTACATCTTATGGTTTTTTTAGATTTTTTTATAGCATAGCAGCTTGATTACAGAGCACGAAACCATCAGGAATCACACATGTGTTTTTTTGTAGTGAAGAAATAGTAGTGTTCTTTCAGATGTAAGTTTTTGTGTGTCTGTGTAACTCTGCATGAAATCAGTAGTTGTAACTTTTTTTTTCATGAAATCAGTATGTAAGTTTTGTAGGAGTTTTTCTAAGAAGCAACCCTGCATTTTACACCTGCATGCAGTAGTGGCCATATCAGATATGTAACCTGTTTAGATGTGATTCTCCATGAAGAAAGCATTGCACTGTTATTTTTTACACCGTTATGGGGAATGTAAATTGACATTTTTCTGTGAGTTACTCCCTACTAAAAGGATAATGGCAATGTAAGTAATTCCCCCTACTTCCATACATCAATCCGGTCTAATTTTACATGGTATTGCTCTACAGATGTAAATGTAAGTAGTTTTGCCCTGCTAATTTTTCCGGAGTAATTTAGACATCCCAATTGGGGGTAAATGTAAGTAAATAGATGTAAAATGTAAGTAACAGCTTTAAATGTAAGTAGTTGGGGTTGGGGTGAGGGATTTCATACATACCAATTACACACACAAATGCCATGCACATTTTACTCTTAATATCCATACAAGTGCTTTCCTGCTACCTGGAATCTGTTTTTTTACATCCTAATTTGATTCCTTACGTTACAGCAGGAAAGAAGCAGCGATGCAAAAGAGGGGACGATGCAAAATCTCATGGGGATCAGTCATATAGATTTTAGTAAGATGGGGTGTAAGTAAAAACAGTCAGATGGGGTGCAAGAACATCAAGATGGGGCGTGTAAGAACAATAGATGAACTCATCCTTCCGCTAGACATAAAGTAGTTTTTCCCTGTACAAAACTGCTTCAGAAAAGAAGAAACTTGGGACGTGCCCAGTTTCATCTTCAGGAAATTACATCTCCCTGAAGAGAGAATAAAGATAAGTAGAAGAAACATGGGGGGAACTTACATTTCATGTTAATCTGGTGAAGTAATTCTGCACAGCTCAGTTGATGGATGTAAATAAACGATGAACTCTTCTGATTTTAGATCTGGGAGGAGGGAAAAAACAATGGCAGCTGATCGTGGGGAAGAAGAAAGAAGGAGACGCGAGATCCTTTTTTGCCTACAGTTTGATCTGGATAGCGCGCCGTACACACGGGAGAGGTGTGGTCCTGCTTTTCTGGAATGGGGATGCGCGCTTCAGTCCAAAAAAGGAAAGTGGTACATACCAAAAACGGGTCAGCACGATTTAGGCGAGATCGAGACCGAGCACTACGTAGCCGCGTCCCTTTCTTTATTGTCCTCTCTTCCTTTTGTGTCTTTCTCCTGGCTTGGCAGCAGTGTACTGCCTGCCCCTAGTATATGTCCAGATATGTACTTCTGAAATATTTGTGTGTCCTCAGATATTCGTTTTGGCACTCGGTCTCGGGTGTACATAAATACTCCTAAAATCAGTACCGATGGTCAGTTCAAAGATGTGTGCTAGTGGTTGTCTTCCTAGACGTGTTCCTCACTGTGGCGTCTTTAATGTACAGTAACTAGTCCCACGTCTGTGAGGTAATGGGGTCATAGGCAGCCGTCTGGCTCTGCGAATGCATGACTGCGTGCGTAGTGTGATTGGTGAACCCCTCTACATTATTTTGACATGCTTTATTTTGCATCGCACTGTAGCCTCAGATTAAATTTGTTCCATCAGTTGTAAGCTTTTCTTTCTCAAGGAAAGGGGCTAGATTGAAGGTGGGACGAGACATCTACAATGGTATTTGCAAAAACATTCAGACTGTTCATAATATTGAGTTCACATTTAAGTAAATTAAATTATAAGAACTCCCACTTAAACGAACATCTCTAATCATCGTTTTAGTGATTACACGATCCTAATTCACTATACCACCTCCGATCATCATGGCCGACAACTTAGTTTCAAAGGTGGACTCATGTGACTCATGCTTAAACTTTCGATCATCTGTGTTCTGAGCCCATGTTTGTACATGCGCTCGCCAAATTAACCTTAGTGTTTTGCTATGCAATCATGGCTTACACCCACCGTATTCGAACGCCGATATGTGTAACACCCGATCGTCATGACGTGTTTCATAACGGAGAACTTTTTTGGTAGTTGCACACCAAGGAGAACACTTTTATTGGAATTAATTGAGGGATCATCGTAGCTACCATCGTGTAACTAATACAAACAATATAAGATGCACAAATAAAATAACATCATATGTAATGTGAAATGATATGGTTTTCGAGGTCTCCACGACCATATCATCACATGCCCCTATGAGAGAGACATCGTAGCTACCTACGAACTTTCAGCCACACCACTGATTAAATGGTTATCTCTATTACACCCCTTTCGGGGCTCTCCGTTGCAAATGCCATATCAACTATGAGAGAGGCAGACACCCGCCAGCCGCATATATGGTACAATCCATATGTCAATTGCGGAACCAGTCTCGCGTAAGAGTACGCGTAAGGTTGGTCCAGGCCGCTTCATCGAACATTGCCGCGATATGAACAAGTTGAAAGAGCATGGTTGCCCCCATGTGTGATTTTGCTAATTAATGAAAATCTTTATGGACTAATGTAGGCATTGAGTTACAATTGTAGGTTTGGTCCATAAGCATGCTTGAACTCCATTTGTTGGAGTTAAGGCTAAAAGGAAAAAGATTATTTGTTGATCAAGGCTAAGTGCAAGTTGATCAACAAACAAGGCTAGTGATGTGCCATGAGGGATCAAGTGATCTCATAGTATGGTAAGCAATTGTCAATATAGTCTTGTGAACTAACCCATGATCTATGCTTGGTATTTCCAAGTGGGGTTAGATACCCCTCCATGAGTATGCATCAAAAGGAAGATCCCATGTAGCTTATGGAGGACGACGTTAAGTGGCGGTCGTCATCGTAATAATAGCCAAGTGAAGACATGTCGAAGAGTGTCTCTCCCATACTGGAGTATGGGGGAGAAATATGTGAGTCTTCACCGAGCGGAGTGCAATCAAGATAGGTTGTCCAACTTGAGAAGGTCAAGACCGTCATCATCGACATCAAGTGGATTACGCACAAGGCAAATGTATGATCTTGATAGGTTTTCTATTTTACCGGTATCATGATGTTAGTTGAGAGACCAGGTTATAGGATAGATAGCCGTACTATCAAGAGGGGCTCTCGAGCGAGTATCTTGATCGTATCGTTTGTGGAGAGCTCAAACCTTTGCATCCTTGGCATCATCTTTCTTGGTTCTTATTTTGCCTTTCTCTATGTGTGGTTTTAGAGCTTGTCATGATCTTCGAGAGAAGCTCAAGTTTATCAAAAACGGATTTCGTATGAAAAACTTATTGCATTTTTTATTTTGGAGGTTCACTGGTTAGTCTTTTAGAGAGAGGTCTAAAATTTTCCCATTTGGTTTTATCGTCCCTTGTTGGACTATGATGGTGATGCATGTAAAATGCATACATGAACTTTGCATTATAATACTCATATTTCAATCATATTTGCATCATATAAGGGTTATATCATTGTTTTATAATGATTTTGGGAAGATTTCACAGTTTTCCTATTTTTCTGGAATTAACCCTGCACTGGTAGAAAACCCTATTTTCTATATTTTGATGTTTCAGGGACCCAAACGACGACCAATTGACCTGAAAATTTATGAGGATCATTTTTAGGAAGGAAGAAAGCGTAGGAGCGAAGGAAGCGAATAAACAGACACCCGAGGGCCAAAAGAGGTGGGCCCACGTGGCCAGATTCCTTGGCCGCGTGGGACCCCCCATCTTGGGCCTCATGGCTCCAATGCCGTCCGTTTTCGTCTCCGTGGCTTCGTCTTGACCTAAAACTGACTATAAAAATAGTCCCCCGAGGAGTTACGCGAGGAGGCGCCGCAGGAACACAGAAAACCACGAAATAGAGACCTAGAATTGCAGATTGGAGGGGGAAAACTCCGGCGGGGCGCTGCCGGGGTGGTCTCCATCTTCTCCAAAATCTCCACCATCATCACCATGATGAAGGGGGAGTAGTCCACCCCCTGGACTTTGGGTTTGTGGTGGTAACTTGATCTAATCTCTCTATGTATGATCATTATTGAAGTCCATATGATGTGCCTTGCATAAGTATGGATCTATCTATGTAATTCCTATGGTGGATATTGTGGTATGAGATGATATTTGTTATGCATTTACCGTTGTGTTGGATCATTTATGACTTGTCATACTTTGGAGATATTCTATGATGCATGTGATGGTTCGATTTATGCATAATGCCTTGTTTATCCATTCGTGAGGTGATTGACACTACCAAGTGTAGATAGATGAGAGAGATGTGGTCATGCACACGAAATATGAATCATTGCACTAGTGTTTAGAATATTGTCCATTATGAAGTATGATGTCTGTAGGTACGGGATGGCTGATGTGACAAACGACATATGTATTGAGTGACACAATACATCCCAACATCCTTTACCTGGGGGTAAAAAGGAAGAAGTATGATGTGGGAGTGACAAAAAACCATGCTAGCCTTACGAGGGTGACCTAGCAACACAAATGATTATTTTCTTTCAACTATGTGTTTTAGGACATGTAGCCGTCATAGAAGTTTACCATTAAAGCATGACAATTGTGTGTACTTTCTATCTATAACATGATAATCACCATAGATGGGAGAGAGGATTGAGTGAACCCATGAACCCATGTCCATTGTTCCTATAAGAGAAAACCTTTGTCTTGTCCTCTTGCATTGAAGAGGATTGGGAAATTTTTACATTCTTGTTTTGTTACATTAAACTTCCATCCATTAAATCAACCATCTTGTTCTTTAAACCTGTTTAGTGCATAATCAACTAAAACTTGTGACACTTTAGTTGTAGGGAATAGATAACTTTTCCTTCTTGCTCCCGCGGATCGATACCCTTCTTCCATATTGAGAGGTGCTACAGTGATCCCCTGCTCTTAGGGGTTATCAAGTACTTTTCTGGCGCCGTTGCCGGGGAGCGTTGTGCTAAGCTTTTATTCTTGTTTGCATTGCATACTAACATATAAATCTAAATCACAAATTTTTTATAAAATGGAAAACAACCAAACAATTATAGATCTGTATAATATCTATCTTGAGTTAGGACATGAAGTGTTGGAGGAGAAAATTAGATTTTATTTGCATAACAATTATGTTTGTGGTAGTACTAATTCTTGGAACACCTTTATTGCTAATGCTAAGGAAAACCTTAAGCTTGGGGAAGTTTGTTTTGATGAATATGATATTTTTTGTCCCCCAAGTTTGGAAGAGAAAATTTATTTTGATGATGCTATGTCTCCCATTTATGATGATTACAATGATGTATATGATATTTTTAGTCCACCTACTATTGAGGATGAAAGTGATTTAATTGAGTTTGATGATCCATTATGCTCATTAGATGATAAGTCTTTATGTGGTGATTCTATTGAAAACTATGTGGTTATGTTTAACTTTAGTGCTTGCAACTGTTATGAGAGAGGAAGAGATAAGAATCCCCTTTATGTTTATATGTTATTTAAAATGCAAGCTATTGATTATTATATGCATTGGTTACCTCAAATTTGTTTTTATTTATTCATATATAAAATGCCAATGCATAGGAAGAGAGTTAGACTTAAAAGTAAATTGTTTAATATTCTGTTGTGTGTTCGCTATGCTTTAATTTCCTATTCGGTTTGAGAACACCTTTATATCTTTACCTATTGTTTGGTGAAAATTAGTTTAAGATTTTCATTTTATATAAAATTTGGGAAAGTAAATTTGAAGGATGAGTAATGGAGAAGTTGGGGTCGACCTTGAACAGTTGTGTTGCATGCCAATGGAACCGTTGCAAAGTCTCTATCATTAAAACTTTTCCCAAAGCTAAAACCAAATAAAAAGAGTGTTTATGTTGTATATATTTGCTTCTCCTTTTGCCTTTTTGCTAAATCAAAAACAACAAAAATATTTTCCTTCTTCTTTGATTGTTTCTCTTGATTCTTGCTTGGTTCTTTGTGTTTCTTTTTGATTTTTATCTTCAGCTTAAGTTTTGGATTTTTGAGTAGAGGTGCTTGTTTACTACTGTAACATCACCTTTGTATCTTATTTTTCATCTTAATGGCAAGAATGACCTCTTTTGAGAGGTAGGATTAAACAATAGCGATTTGCTGTCCAGAGAACAGATTCCTGAGCTTCACTGAAAAACATATATAGACTCACAGAAGAGGAATTTTGACTTTATATTTTATGACAGCAATATTCAGTTATTAATACATATTTCATTAGTTCAAAGTTTTCTAATTTGAGCAACGTAAGTGCCTCTGAAAATTCACTATTTACGAGCTGTCCAGTTTTTGACAGATTCTGTCTTTATTTTGCATTACTCTCATTACTTGTGTTTTGTGTGGTTCTATTGATCAAAGAGCAATACACAACCATAGTAATATTAGCTAATGTGTAGAATCAACTCATGATATGTCTTTTCTGTACCTATGAGGATTTCATTTATGGAGACACTAACCCCTCTAATCAAGTTTTATGATGAGTTTTGTGTGAAGAGAACTTTCAAGTGGAAGAGTTGAGGGTGATGAATAAAGATCACGAGGGACAAACACTCAAGCTTGGGGATTTTATCCCTAGGCTCACCCTACATATATCAAATAAGTACAAGAATTCAAGCTTGGGGATGCCAAGCCACCTCACTCCAACCATCTTGCTAATAAGTAAGAAGCCTAGCTACATGGCTATAAAGAAAGCGCTTTACGGGAGGCAACCCGGGTGTTTTTATTTTTTATTTTCTTTGTGTCCTCTTGCTGTAACAAGAGACTTAGTTTTTAGTTTTGTTTCTGGAATTTTTAATAACGTGCCAAGTTTTACCCATTTTGGATTGAAAAAGTTGCTTATTGTATTCGGAGATTTTATTTCAGCATAAATCTGTGCACGGTATGATTTTTCATTCCTATTATGTAACTCCGAATGTCTTGATATTTTAACTGTAACTGCAACTTTTCATCCTCTGTAATTGAATTTTCTTAGAATTTTTCGACATACTTAAGTAGGGTAGAAAATGCGTTTTGCTGCTTCTGTTTTTCTGGACAGATTCTGTCCTATTTTGTTTGATGCATTCTTTGAACTTTTAAGTTTAATCTTCTTGATTAACTTGAGTTTATGAGAAAGCATACAACATTATATACTTTCTGGACACTTAATATGAATTAATGTTCATGAATTTATTTCAGCAAGCATTCTATCTTTTGTACCTACTAATGTCACCCCACAGAAAAGAGATGGGAGAAAATTTTGTGTTGAAGTTTTTTCACAGGGATTAGAGGAGATGCACCAAGAGCTATCTAAGGATGGTGAAGACCATAAGCTTGGGGATGTCAAGGCACCCCACTGGACCAAACACTCTCAGTTTGCACACGTCTATTTTCTGTTTTTCTATCAACGCATTACTATCGCATAAACTTGGAGCGTCCTTTTATCGTTCTTTTATTTTTGTTTTGCTTTTTCGTCGGACCATCACTATCATTTATTTTATGGGAGAGGTACTAGAATTTTGGGTTGAATTAAGTTGGATGCTATTAAAAATATTGGGATAGGGATGTTTGAGTTTATTCAAAAAGATACATATAGTTGCATGATTCATGTGCTTTTAATGAATATTAATTTGCACGTGTTTTATCAAGAGCTATCTCTTATTCATGTTTTGATGCTAAATGTTGCTTTACTTTGTTTAACATGGATTGGTTAGTTCTATGGACACTTATGCATGTATTCAGATGGTCAACTTTCTCCCTCTTGCTAGCCCAAAATTCCAACAAGTAAAAACTTGTTTTCCAACACCTTCAACCAAAGTTTTTCCAGTGAGTCCACCATATCTACCTATTAGCTTTATGCTATTCCGAGTATGTTTATCATGTTATTTTGTATTATCTATACTTGTGAATTAAAATGCGTATGTTATTGATTGTTATGGGAAAAGTTGGTTAAAGAGCTCTCACAAACTTGATGCACACCTTACTTTTATTGCACTTAATAAACATGAACCATTGTGATTAAAATTATGAAGCTGTGAGCTTGACAAGCTTTCAACATGTTCTTAATTATATTTATTTGATATCATGTACTTTTGTTTATGGATGCCTATCATAGTGCCAAATAAATGTGGAAACTAAGTAAGTTTAAATAGTTTGTACAAATGGCTAGAGAGACACCTGGGCCGCTAATCTAAGCCATGCATCATTCATGGTGGAAATTTACTTACATACTATTGTGAACGTTCAGTGATGCACCTCATAATAAAAAGCTATATCAATAGTAAATAAAAAGGGTGTTGATATTGTTCATTATGTTTGTTTGTCTTGTCATTTTGACATGGGCTTGTTCCATGTCCTGGGACAAGAGGTACCCCAGTTGACCCTCTTAATGACGCTATTTTTACAATGACTTTAACTTGAACTTGCTTGGTAGCCCAAATTGAGTAGCACAATGGTGTAGGTACTCGTATTCACGGGGCATGAAGCTTTCAACCCATACTTTGTCAAGCACACTACTCATATTTGCTTTCACTTTAAACTTTAACCATTCAATATGTTATGATGGGGGTAATGAGAGCTTGACACCAATGAATACCACATTGCAAACATTAACTTAAGTAGAAGTATTTGGAAGTTAGATGAAACTTATTCATGTTTTACCTCTACTCATTTATATATCTTTCCAAAGTGCCCACCTTTTATATTCAGATTTACAAGAGTACTCTATGACCATCATAGGATGTTTTTACTTTTCATTATGCATACATTTGGTCCATAGTACTTTCTTCCATGTTGCACTTTGTGAATTATCATTGAACATCCTTGCATTGAATATTTGATATCACTTCACAATCTATCTTGCATATTGCTACTCCTTTGAAGAATGAATAATTTGACTTTATGTAGCAATAGTAATCATCTTTGATATCCATTGATAGTCTTAAAATGCAAAGTCCATGTTAGTTTTATCACCTTCATACTCGAGGACAAGTATAGGTTAAGCTTGAGGATGTTGATGCATGTAAAATGCATACATGAACTTTGCATTATAATACACACATTTCAATCATATTTGCATCATATAAGGGTTATACCATTGTTTTATAATGATTTTGGGAAGATTTCACAGTTTTCCTATTTTTCTGGAATTAACCCTGCACTGACAGAAAACCCTATTTTCTATATTTTGATGTTTCAGGGACCCAAACGCCGACCAATTGACCTGAAAATTTACGAGGATCATTTTTTTGGAAGGAAGAAAGTGTAGGAGCGAAGGAAGCGAACAAACGGAGACCTGAGGGCCAAAAGAGGTGGGCCCATGCGGCCAGATTCCTTGGCCGTGTGGGACCCCCCATCTTGGGCCTCGTGGCTCAGATGCCGTCCGTTTTCGTCTCCGTGGCTTCGTCTTGACCTAAAACCGACTATAAAAATAGCCCCCAAGGAGTTTCGCGAGGAGGCGCCGCTGAAACACAGAAACCACGAAACAGTGACCTGAAATTGCAGATTGGAGGGGGGAAACTCTGGCGGCGCGCTGTTGGAGTGGTCTCCATCTTCTCCAACATCTCCACCATCATCGCCATGATGAAGGGGGAGTAGTCCACTGATACGTCTCAAACGTATCTATAATTTTTGAGTGATCCATGCTAGTTTTGTGATATTGTCACATGTTTTTACCATCAAATATATCATTTTTATGCATTTTTTCGGACTAACCTATTGACAAGATGCCAAGTGCTAGTTCCCTGTTTTTGCTGTTTTTGTATTTCAGAAAAGTTACAACAGGAAATATCGTCGGATTGCCCTCAAAATTTACGGAGATTTTTTATGCGACGGAAACACATGGACCAAAGGGCGACCTGGGGGGCCACCCAGGGCCAAGGGCGGGTGGCAGCCGCGGCCCCACCTTGACCCGCGGGTGGGGCCCGCCCTGCCCTCTGGGCACCGCCTCGGCCCCCTCCGACGCCTATAAAATCCCTTTTGACCTAAAACCGAGGAGGCGGCCATTATTTTCCAGAAACTCGACCCCGATGCGCCGTCACCGAAAACCCTAGTTCGGGGTCCAATCTGAAGCTGTTCCGGCACCCTGCCGAAGGGGGGATCGACCGCCGGAGCCATCTCCATCGACACCGCTGCTTCCCGCGATGAGGAGGGAGTAGTCCCTCACCGGGGCTGAGGCTTATACAAGTAGCTATGTGGTTATCTCTCTTCCATGATGTGATCTTCGTTGTGATCATGAGCTTTGTTAGTGTAGTTGAATACATGATGTTTCCCTATGTGTAATGGATATGATGTTGCTCAAGTGGTGTTATTTAGTACAATTTCCGGAGCCACCGTTGTGATCATGGTACCTCGGTGACAGGATGGGTGCCGTGTGTGACTCTATGGATAATAGATTGGAAGGATCTTCATCATGAGTTTGTTCTTTATTTGTTGGATTGAATAGATCGTGAGGTTTCTTGATGCTTGTGTTATTGAAGAAAGAGACTATTCAAGAAATAGGTTGTGGTGTTTGTTAGTACTATCTTTGGATGCGGATAGTAACAGCATGAAGTGTCCATAGATGTGGAATACGAACTTTAAGGTGTGCTTTTCGTAGCCCTACGCAATTCTCATCCTATTTGATCCACAAAAGAATGATCTCCGAGTAATGTTTACCATGCATGTATTTTTGTGGGAACTATCATGTGTTTAATTATGTTAATGATGTTGAGAGTAGTCACTAGTGAAAGTATGAAGCCTAGGCCTTGTTTCCAAGCATTGATACACCGTTTTTAGTCACTTTTGTCACTTGTTTGCTTGCTGCCATTTTTATTACAGAATTACAAAATCACCTTTTACCATCCATATCACTTGCATTTTACCATCTCTTCGCCGAACTAGTGCACCTATACAACTGACAATTGTATTAGGTGTGTTGGGGACACAAGAGACTTCTTGTATCTTAATTGCAGGGTTGCTTGAGAGGGATATCTTTGACCTCTACCTCCCGTGGATTCGATAAACCTTGGGTTACTCACTTAAGGGAAATTTGCCGCTGTCCTACAAACCTCTGCGTTTGGAGGCCCAACAAGTCTACAAGAATAGAAGTGTGTAGTAGACATCAAGCTAATTTCTGGCGCCGTTGCCGGGGAGGTAAGGTAAACGGTACTCACACTCCGACGACGAAGCTAATTTCTAGCATTGTTGTTGGGGAGGTGAGTGCTTGAAGGTATCTTGTTTAGATCTTGCAATTAAATCTTTTTGTTTCTTGTTTTTATTTCACTAGTTAGGCTTAATGGAAAACAACAAAAAAATGAGAGAGCTTTATAAACTTTATCTTGAAATTGGTCATGATGCTTTTGAAGAGAAAATTAAAAAACCTATGGAACTTTATTTGCATAACAATCATGCTAGTAGCAATGTTATTAGTATGATTTCTTTGAATGCCATTGTTGCTAATGCTATGGAAAATTGCAAGCTTGGGGACGCCGGTTTTGATGAATATGATCTTTTTAGTCCCCCAAGCTGGAAGGAGGAAATTTGCTTTGATGATACTATGCCTCCTATATATGATGATTATAATGATGAATGTGATATTTTCAGTCCACCTACTATTGAGGAAAAAGTTTATTATGATTATGATATTCCTCCTATTTATGATGATTACAATGATGATTATGATTGTGTTACTCCCACTAATACTATTGAGAAATATTTTACTTATGTGGAGAGTAATAATAATACTTTTATGCATGTGAATCATGAGAAAAATGCTTTATGTGATGGTTATGTTATTGAGTTTTCTTATGATTCTACTGAAAGTTATTATGAGAGAGAGAAGTGTGGTTATATAAATTTTCATCTTATGAAGTTTCCTCTCTTTATGTTGAATGTTTTAATGTTGCACCTGCTTTGCCTTCCTATGCTTAATGCTTTATGCTCCAATGCTTTATTTTCTTACAAGATGGAAATGCATAGGAAGATAGTTAGACTTAAATGTGTTTGATATTTGCTTCATGATGCTCTCTTTTGCGTTCCAACTCTTATTCTTATGAGAGCATCATTAAAATTATCATGCCTAGCTAAAAGGCTTAAAAGAAAAGCGTTTGTTGGGAGGCAACCCATGTTTCTTTTCTTTCAGTTTGGTTTTGTTTTTCTTGAGTCATGAAGTTGTTGCGTCTATAGAAATTTCATTGTATCTTTTTTTTTGTTTTTTTGGTGCCAAGTTTAGCCTCCAATGCATTGAAAGTGCGAGGTATTGTGTTGCTGTCCAAAAAGCAGATTCTGTGCGCCTGTTGCACGAAAATCCTAAAATCTCCAGAATTTTATATTTTCTGATAATTTTTTACAGCAAGCCCGATGCTTTTATCTATCTTTTGTTAGTTTTAAATTTCTGATTTGAGCAACAGAAGTGCCTCGAAAAATTCAATCTTTACAGACTGTTCAGTTTTGACAGATTCTGCTTTTATTTGTATTCGTCTCTTTACTATCGTCAAATGTGATACTATAGAAAAGGAGTGCCACACTGAGGCTTAGTAAACAGTAGATAATGCCCAATAAAGTTGTTTGCAATTTGTCTTGAGTTGAACACATGTGCATTTTAATTTATGAGCACTAACCCTCTAATCAGTTTATGAGAAGTTTTGTGTGAAGGGAGTTTTTAAGTTCCAAAGGAGAGGATAATGAAGAAATTGAAGATGGATCAGAGTTCAAGCTTGGGGATGCCCCCATGGCACCCCCTCTGAATATCAAGAACCATCAAGCGTCAAAGTTTGCGGATGCCCAAGGCATCCCCTCTTCTTCATCAACTATCATGAGGTCGTCTTCGTTGAACTTCGTTTTTATCACTTTACATATCGTGTGCTATGCTTGGAGTGTCTTTTTACTTTCAGTTTTGTTTGTTATTTTGATGGTCATATGTTTGTTGGATCCTTGCTTTGTTTGTGTGGGAGAGAGACACGTTCCGCTTTTTCATTTGAATACTCCTTTGCTTCGCTTATATCTTGTTGAGTATTCTTAGCTACTGTTTGTTTGCTAGTAAGCTCTCGCTTTTAGCTTTTATCTTGTTTAGAGCTGCTAGTAGTTGTTGTTAAACTCTCATGTTCTTAGCTTATATTTGTTGGAGAGTTGTTATTGGTAAATTGCTTGAATTGTCAAAGGGACAAAATGCTATTCATGTGATATTGGAATGAAATGAAAAGCCTGCATAGTATTGTAGATCATTGTGTGGATACTTGATACTTCTCATTTGTTTTGAGATATTAGGATGAATGCTTAAACTTGCTGGTTATTTGAGTGGAATTGATTAGTAAAGAAATACTGTTAAAAACTTGAAACTATGTGGTGTTTCATAGTTGTTAATTCTTTAAGCTAATCTTTCCATCAAAAGAATTGTTTGGTCAACATTGGAGATGGTGTGGAGCTTTTATGGTTATGATTGATAAATGTCTTATGCTACTCTGTTACCGGTTAATTTTAGATGTTTGCTTCAAATACCTTCTTTGCTACGCCCAAAAATTCGTACTGAGTGTATGGTTCACTCGTGCATCCAAATCCCAAAGCCAAACTATCTTGCCAGCTGAGTCCACCATATCTACCTATGCATGGTATTTCCTGCCATTCCAAGTAAATTTGTCATGTGCTATCTTTAAAAATTCAAAATACTCTTTTTGTGCCTCTGTTTTTAAGATCATGAGGGAGCAGTAGAGAGCTAGATATAACTTGTGACGAGCAAGGTACATTTCCCCCCTTTCACCCGGTGTCGATGGATTACGTCTTCACTTGAATCAACCCGAGAGCAGCTTAAGCAAAATATAAATATAACTCACCATTCTCCTCCACGCAATGCAAATCTGAGAAATCAGCTCAAACATTGGACAGTGGTGAAACCAAGGAGAAAGAAGAGCGTACTCGCTCCTCTAAAAACCAGCTGCTCTCACAAGTCTAAAAGCCTTGCTTGTTATGGGGGACTAGATAGCTTCTCTGTTGTGAAGTCGTTGATGAAAGCATGCATGTCTCAAAATTGTTTTACTTCTGTTTCATAAAAATAAAAAGCTCTAGCACATGACTAATCCCTGCTTCCCTCTGCGAAGGGCCTTTCTTTTACTTTTAATGTTGAGTCAGTTTTCCTCTTCCTTCTATCTCCACCAAAGCAAACATCTAGCATTGACCCTGGGTATCATTGATCATATTGCATTGTCAGATTAAACATGAATCTTTATATTGACTTTACCATTGGAAGTTGAAGCTTTTGCTAAAACTTACATCTTCTTTGTTTTGATTCTCAAACACTTTTGTCATGGAATTGTTACCTTTGAGAATTAATCAAGTATGTGGATCACATTGCTTTCATGTCTTTAACGTACTATTTATGAAAGGTTTTGCTTGAATGATTCAACTTGGTTATTCATTGCTTTCTTGCTATCAACTATAGACAATTGTTTTGTATCTCTTCATTCACATCCTTTGATTTGCATTACTATCTTGATCAAGATTTTGTTGGTTGCATGTCTCATAAAAAATTATTTGTTATCACTTATCTACTCGAGGACGAGTAGGAGTTAAGCTTGGGGATGCTGATACGTCTCAAACATATCTATAATTTTTGAGTGATCCATGCTAGTTTTGTGATATTGTCACATGTTTTTAATATCAAATATATCATTTTTATGCATTTTGTCGGACTAACCTATTGACAAGATGCCAAGTGCTAGTTCCCTGTTTTGTGTTTTTGTATTTCAGAAAAGTTACAACAGGAAATATCATCGGATTGCCCTCAAAATTTACGGAGATTTTTTATGCGACGGAAGACACACATGGACCAAAGGGCGACCTGGGGGGCCACCCAGGGCCAAGGGAGGGTGGCAGCCGCGACCCCACCTTGACCTGCGGGTGGGGCCCGCCCCTGCCCTCTAGGCACCGCCTCGGCCCCCTCCGACGCCTATAAAATCCCTTTTGACCTAAAACCGAGGACGGCCTTTATTTTCCAGAAACTCGACCCCGACGCGCCGTCACCGAAAACCCTAGTTCGGGGTCCAATCTGAATCAGTTCCGGCACCCTGCTGAAGGGGGGATCGACCGTCGGAGCCATCTCCATCGACACCGCTGCTTCCCGCGATGAGGAGGGAGTAGTCCCTCACCGGGGCTGAGGCTTATACAAGTATCTATGTGGTTATCTCTCTCCCATGATGTGATCTTTGTTGTGATCATGAGCTTTGTTAGTGTTTGAATACATGATGTTTCCCTATGTGTAATGGATATGATGTTGCTCAAGTGGTGTTATTTAGTACAATTTCCGGAGCCACCGTTGTGATCATGGTACCTCGGTGACAGGATGGGTGCCGTGTGTGACTCTATGGATAATAGATTAGAAGGATCTTCATCATGAGTTTGTTCTTTATTTGTTGGATTGAATAGATCGTGAGGTTTCTTGATGCTTGTGTTATTGAAGAAAGAGACTATTCAAGAAATAGGTTGTGGTGTTTGTTAGTAGTATCTTTGGATGCGGATAGTAACAGGATGAAGTGTCCATAGATGTTGAATACGAACTTTAATGTGTGATTTTCGTAGCCCTACGCAATTCTCATCCTATTTGATCCACAAAAGAATGATCTCCGAGTAATGTTTACTATGCATGCATTTTTGTGGGAACTATCATGTGTTTAATTATGTTAATGATGTTGAGAGTAGTCACTAGTGAAAGTATGAAGCCTAGGACTTGTTTCCAAGCATTGATACACCGTTTTTAGTCACTTTTGTCACTTGTTTGCTTGCTGCCATTTTTATTACAGAATTACAAAATCACCTTTTACCATCCATATCACTTGCATTTTACCATCTCTTTGCCGAACTAGTGCACCTATACAACTGACAATTGTATTAGGTGTGTTGGGGACACAAGAGACTTCTTGTATCTTAATTGCAGGGTTGCTTGAGAGGGATATCTTTGACCTCTACCTCCCGTGGATTCGATAAACCTTGGGTTACTCACTTAAGGGAAATTTGCCGCTGTCCTACAAACCTCTGCGCTTGGAGGCCCAACAAGTCTACAAGAATAGAAGTGTGTAGTAGACATCATCCACCCCCTGGACTTTGGGTTTGTGGTGGTAACTTGATCTAATATCTCTATGTATGATCATTGTTGAAATCCATATGATGTGCCTTGCATAAGTATGGATCTATCTATGTAATTCGTATGGTGGATATTGTGGTATGAGATGATATTTGTTATGCATTTACCGTTGTGTTGGATCTTTTATGACTTGTCATACTTTGGAGATATTCTATGATGCATGTGATGGTTCGATTTATGCATAATGCCTTGTTTATCCATTCATGAGGTGATTGACATCACCAAGTGTAGATAGATGATAGAGATGCGGTCATGCACACGAAATATGAATCATTGCACTAGTGTTTAGAATATTGTCCATTATGAAGTATGATGTATGTAGGTACGGGATGGATGATGTGACAAACAGCATATGTATTGAGTGACAAAATACATCCCAACATCCTTTACCTGGGGGTAAAAAGGAAGAAGTATGATGTGGGAGTGACAACAAACCACGCTAGCCTTACGAGGGTGACCTAGCAACACAAATGATTATTTTCTTTCAACTATGTGTTTTAGGACATGTAGCCGTCATAGAAGTTTACCATTGAAGCATGACAATTGTGTGTACTTTCTATCTATAACATGATAATCACCATAGATGGGAGAGAGGATTGAGTGAACCCATGAACCCATGTCCATTGTTCCTATAAGAGAAAACCTTTGTCTTGTCCTCTTGCATTGAAGAGGATTGGGACACTTTTACATTCTTGTTTTGTTACATTAAACTTCCATCCATTAAATCAACCATCTTGTTCTTTAAACCTGTTTAGTGCATAATCAACTAAAACTTGTGACACTTTAGTTGTAGGGAATAGATAACTTTTCTTTCTTGCTCCTGCGGATCGATACCCTTCTTCCACATTGAGAGGTGCTAAAGTGACCCCCTTCTCTTGGGGGTTATCAGATGGTTCTCTGCATATTCTTGTGGAGCTCGTTGCGGTGATTCCAACGATCCCAATAACATCAAAAACGGAGTTCGGATGATCAAGATATGTTCGTTTTCGTGTTTAGTGTTCTGCAATTTTTTTCCAGTCTGCGGACCGGAATCTCCGGCGTAGACCGGAGTCTCCGGTCTTTAGACCGGAATCTCCAGTATGGGAGTTTTTTTTATCGAATGACAAAGTGGTGACACCTACTGGCTTCACTCCGGAGGAAGACCGGAATCTCCGGTGTAGGCCGGAGTCTCCGGTCTGCTTACACCGAAATCTCCGGTGTAAGTTTCTTGCAACGACTCTATTTTGTGGGGACCTATAAAAGGCCCCCTTCTTCCCCAAAGTGACTAAGGTTTTTCAGGCACGACTTTCCCTTCTCTCTCCCATCATTGTTGACCTTGGAAAGCTTGCCCCTCTCTCAACCCCTCCCATGATTCTTGCATATCTTTGAGGGAAAAGTGAGAGGAGATCAAGATCTAAATTTCCACCAATCCATCTCTCCTCTAAGTGAGGGGAACCTAGTGGATTTAGATCTTGGAGTTCTCGTGTGGTTCTCCTCTTTGTTCTTCCTCTCTTATTCCCCCATAAGAATTTGTTGTTTTGTTGGAATTTGAGAGTGAAGGATTTGAGAACTTGTGCTCTTTCCATTGCATTCGGTGCATCGGTTTGGTCTCTCCACAAAGATTCGTGGAAGTGAAAGTCGTGAGCTTGTTACTTTTGGGTCATTGGACCCTAGACGGCTTTGTGGTGATTCTTGGGAGCCTCCAATTTAGTTGTGAATGAGTGCCCCAAGCTTTGTGGTGTAAAGGCTGCAGATTCCGCCTTGAAGGCTTCCGATAGTGGAAGGTGAACCAAACCTTTGTGGTGCGGTTCATCGGAGAATAGGGTGAGGCCTTTGTTCCGTTGAGTAGGCCTGTTGTGGCAAGCTCACACCCCTCCAACGAGACATGCTCCTATAAAAAGGAGAAACTCAGGAATACATCATCGTCTCTGTGTGCCTCGGTTATTTCTATACCCGAGCTCTTTACTTATGCACTTTACATTGTGATAGCCTTCGTGCTTGAAGTATTATATCTTGCTATCACCTTGTTGTTATCTTGCTTAGCATAAGTTGTTGGTGCACATAGGTGAACCTAGTATATTAGGTTTTGTGCTTGATAAATTAAACCCTAGTTTTATTTCGCATTTATTAAGCCATAACTGTAAAAGTTTTAAATCGCCCATTCACCCCCCTCTAGGCGACATCCTTGTCCTTTAAAATCGTATCAGAGCCTGGGCTCTCATTATTAGGCTTTACCGCCTAGAGAGTAAAGATGTTGTTTAGAGAATTAGTGCACGATCCCACTTTTATATTCGATGGCACAAATTATGATGTATGGAAAATTCGCATTCTTAACCTTCTTAGGGACATGGATCCAAATATAAAGAGAATTGTAGATGTGGGTTTTATCCTCCAAAGAAGTTATCTTTAGAGGATGAGGAAAACTCTTATTTCGATGCTCTAGTATCTAATGGTCTTATCTATGTTTTGAGTGTTGTAGTTCTTGAGTCAATCATGCCTATTCGGAATGCTCATGAGTTGTGGACAAAACTTCAAGATAAATATAGTGTCTCCAACTTTGTTGAGGATGATTGTTCTCCCTCCAACTCCGGCCGTGATGAGTTCACATCTTCTTCCACTTCACCAACATGTGATTTTTCATAAGGTAATGATATGGTGAGTGGTGATAGAAATTGCATTGTTGATGGTGAATCTTCTATTGACTATACTTCATCTCTATCTCATTGCAATGTTCTATCTTTGGACTTATACTCTTCTAGCACTCCAAATGTCTTACATGCTAGTATGGACAGTCCTTGCATATCATGTAATAGTTGCTTAACTAAATCTTATGATGATATGCTTCCTATGTCTTGTTGCCATGAAAACAATGCTTCCATATCCTCTAGTACTTGTGTGGCTAACAATGTAGAGGAATCCCAACATTTGTTGGAACAAGACATGGACCTCAATGGTGCTTCAAGTAAATCTTCATCATCTTCGTCCATTACTCACTTTTGCCTTATGGCTAAGGATTCAAAGGTATCTCCTACTTTGAATCCCAATATATCTCATGATGATAATGATGAAGAAGATGATAATGATGCTTCCTTTCATAAGAAAGGTCTAATGGTTCTTAATGCTCTTTCAAAGAATAAAAATGCTTGTGATAACCTCTTTGAAATCATGAGCACCCTTGTTGAGCGCGGGCATACTATTAAGGCTTTGGAAACAAGCCTTGAAGAAAAAGTAAGAATTAAAAGAGATGACGCTATTGAAATTGCCTCTTTAACCATTTACTCTTGAGGAAGAGCAAGAGACTCGGGTTTCCCTTGAGGAGAAACTCGAATCTATTGAGGAGTCTCATAATGAAATAATTGCTAACCTCACTAAAGAACGTGACCATGCTCATGCCAAAACAAAGGTGCTTGAAAAGGAATCTCTCGAGGAGACCTTGACTCTAGAATTAACTAAAGTAAAGGAAACCCGTGATAGAGCTCTTGAAGTAGCAATGGATCTCAAAAGAAAATATGATGAGCTTGTCAAGTTGTCTTCTTCCATTGCTAATATTAATGATGCTTGTGCTACTAACTCCACTTCTTGTGAAGCATCTATTTTGAAGGAGAATGTTGAGCTAAGGGCTCAACTTGAGTTGTTAACTAGCAAGTATGGGAAATTGGAAGAAAGTCATGAAAAGCTCACTAGCTCTAATGAGAATCTTCTAGCATCTCGTGCTAGGATAAAGTTAGCTCATGAGGCTATCACTACAAAGGTAACATCTTATGAGCCTCATGTGGACAATAGCACAACTTCTATTAAAAATATTATATTGCCTTGTGCTAGTCCTTATAGTTCATCCACTCATAATGTTGGTACATCTTGTGATGAATCACTTTCCTTGCCTTGTTGCTCTAACAATGATGCATCTACCTCCTCTAGTACTTGTGTGGTCACTAACCATGGAAAGGAAAGAAATGAGCTCAAGTCCCAAGCCACTTATTTGAAGAAAGGCTTGGAAAAGCGTCATAAAGGGAAGTCCACACTTGACAACATGAAGAGTGTGCAACAATCCCCCAATAACAAGAGTGGACTTGTATTCAACTCCAATAACAAGAACAAGTCCAAGATTTACAAGAAGAAGGGCCAATACCAAGTCAAGAATTCGGCCAAGATTACTTGCTAATACCCACAAGTATAGGGGATCGTTCAAATCTTCGATGTGTAAGTATTAGTATCGATCCCACGAGTAGTAGAAGGTATAAGTATTTATCCTCTCAAATAAGATTGTCACTTCTCTTATTATCTATGCACTAGACAAACTAAAATGATTAAATGATGCAAGTGTTTTTGGGTTTTTGGTGTAGAGTTTGCAATAAAGTAAAAAGCTGAAAATAAAATATGACAAGTGAAAGCTCTCAAAGAGAGAAAGCCCAATCCTCTATGCAGCAAGAGGACAAGCTTGAGTGGTGTGTTTCTTATAGGTGGAAAACGTTCCCAAGGGCTACATGGATTTCATGGCATAAATATTTTTAGAACAACAAGGTAAACATTTTGTCAAGTTTTAATCTTCTTTGGACGGAGCCATAATTAGGTGTAGTTAAATAAATAAACTAAACTCCTTATGATGGATCATGTGGTCAAGTAAATGACTGCACAAGAATTATTAAGACATAAAGTCCCACCATAGCATTACACTCTAAGGTCCCCGATATAAATCCCCTCCTAATGTAACTTCATGTATTAGACCAAGGTTTACGTGTCCTCCTAGGTCATACCCATTCCATCACACTAGTGTGATAGCACCTTCATGAATTACTCAATATATGGTGCACTTCATACATTGTACATCAAGAAATCATAAAAGATAAAAACATTACCAAATACTAAACACAAGTTAAGTCAAAATTATTGCCAATCCATCCTATGCCCCCAGGAACATGAGAGAACTACTCAACAATGCGAAGACATGATATGATTCAATGGTATAAGTGATACAACACAATCTGAAAATATAATCTCCCCACAAAACAATGACAAGTAGCAATTCACAAACATGTAGAATAGTACTTAGACAATAGCTAGGGTTCGAACTATCTCAAACTATGAGGGGGATGAAGTGGATCACGAAGATGGTGATGGAGATGGTGCTGGTCTTGACGGTGGTGTTGATGGAGACTCCGGAGGGGGGATTGAGGAGCCTTCCGGAGGTGATTCTGGCGGCGTTTCCCCCCTCCGATCTTCTCCGACGGCAGCCTTCTATCTCCTGTTTCTTGGTTTTGTGTTTGTCCGCAGCCTCCTTGCGAAAGCCGTCGGGGGACTATTTTTATAGTCGGTTTTAGGTCAAGACGAAGCCACGGAGACAAAAACGGATGACATCAGAGCCACGAGGCCCAAGATGGGGGGTCCCACGCGGCCAAGGAATCTGGCCGCATGGGCCCACCTATTTTGGCCCTCGGGTCTCCGTTTGTTCGCTTCCTTCACTCCTACGCTTTGTTCCTTCCAAAAAATGATCCCCGCAAAATATTAGGTCATTTGGACGTCGTTTGGGTCCCTGAAACATTAAAATATAGAAAATAGGGTTTCTGCCAGTGCAGGGTTAATTCCAGAAAAATAGGAAAACTGCGAAATCTTCCCAAAATCCTTATAAAACAGTGATATACCCTTATATAATGCAAATATGATTGAAATATGAGTATTATAATGCAAAGTTCATGTATGCATTTTACATGCATCAGCATCCCCAAGCTTAACCTATACTCGTCCTCGAGTATGAAGGTGATAAAACCTAACATGGACTTTGCATTTTAATACTATCAATGGATATCAAAGATGATTACTATTGCTACATAAAGTCAAATGATTCATTCTTCAAAGGAGTAGCAATATGCAAGATAGATTATGAAGTGATATTAAATTCAATGTAAGGATGTTCAATGATAATTCACAAAGTGCAACATAGAAGAAAGTACTATGGACCAAATGTATGCATAATGAAAAGTAAAAACATCCTATGATGGTCATAGAGTACTCTTGTAAATCTGAATATAAAAGGTGGACACTTTGGAAAGATATATAAATGAGTAGAGGTAAAACATGAATAAGTTTCATCTAACTTCCAAATGCTTCTACTTAAGTTAATGTTTGCAATGTGGTATTCATTGGTGTCAATCTCTCATTACCCCCATCATAACATCTTGAATGGTTAAAGTTTAAAGTGAAAGCAAATATGAGTAGTGTGCTTGACAAAGTATGGGTTGAAAGCTTCATGCCCCGTGAATACGAGTACCTACACCATGGTGTTACTCAATTTGGGCTACCAAGCTGCTTCAAGTTAAAGTCATTGTAAAAATAGTGTCATCAAGAGGGTCAACTGGGGTACCTCTTGTCCCAGGACATGGAACAAGCCCATGTCAAAATGACAAGACAAACAAACATAATGAACAATCTCAACACCCTTTTTATTTACTATTGATATAGCTTTTTATTATGAGGTGCATCACTGAAGGTTCACAATAGCATGTAAGTAAATTTCCACCATGAATGATGCATGGCTTAGATTAGCGGCCCAGGTGTCTCTCTAGCCATTTGTACAAACTAGTTAAACTTCCTTAGTTTCCACATTTATTTGGCACTATGATAGGCATTCATAAACAAAAGTACATGATATCAACTAAATATAATTAAGAACATGTTGAAGGTTTGCCATGTGACAGCACATATGGGCTAACCCCCAACCAAGACTCTTGTCAAGCTCACAGCTTCATAATTTTAATCACAATGGTTCATGTTTATTAAGTGCAATAAAAGTAAGGTGTGAGAGCTCTTTAAGCAACTTTTCCCATAACAATCAATAACATATGCATTTTAATTCAGAAGTATAGATAATACAAAATAACATTATAAACATACTCGGAATAGCATAAAGCTAATAGGTAGATATGGTGAACTCACTGGAAAAACTTTGGTTGAAGGTGTTGGACAACAAGTTTTTGCTTGCCGAAATTTTTGGGCTAGCAAGAGGGAGAAAGTTGACCATATAAATACATGCATAAGTGTCCATAGAACTAAACAATCCATGTTAAAAAAAGTAAAGTAACATTCAGCATCAAAACATGAATAAAAGATAGCTCTTGATAAAACACTTGCAAATTAATACTCATTAAAAGCACATGATTCATGCAACTATATGTATCTTTTTGAATCAACTCAAACATCCCTTTCCCAATCTTTTTAATAGCATCCAACTTAATTCAACCCACATTTCCAGTAGCTCTCTCATGTTTAAATGATAGTGGTGGTCTCAAGACAAACAAAAAATCAAACCGAAAAAAAGCAAATAAAAGACGCTCCAAGTTTATGGGATAAAGTGCATTGATCGAAAAACAGAAGTTAGACATGTGCAAACCGAGAGTGTATTGGTCTAGTGGGGTTGTATTCACATCCCCGAGCTTATGGTCTTCTCCATCCTTGGATAGCTCTTGGTGCATCTCCTCTAATCCCTGTGAAAAAACTTCAAAACACTATTTCTCCCATTTCTTTTCTGTGGGGTGACATTAGTAGTGATAGACAAATGAATTGCTTGCTGCATAATATCCTTAAACAAAAATTCATATGAATGTCCAGAAAGTGTATAATATTGTATGCCTACTTATAAACTCAATTGGATAAAAAAGATTCAAGTTAAAAGTTCAAAGAATGCATCAAACAAAATGGGACAGAATCTGTCCAGAAAAATAGCAGCAGCAAAACGCATTTTTATACCCTACTTAAATATGTCGAAAAATTCTGAAACAATTTATGCTTACATAGGATGAAAAGTTGCAACTACATTTAAAATATCAGCTCATTCGGAGTTACATAATAGGAGTGAAAAATCATACCGTGCACAGATTCGTGCTGGAATAAAATCTCCGAATACAATAAGCAACTTTTTCAATCCAAAATGGGTAAAACTTGGCACTTTATTAAAAATTCCAGAAACAAAACTAAAAACTAAATCTCTTGTTACAGAAAGAGGACACAAAGCAAATAAAAAATAAAAATAACCGGGTTGCCTCCCGTAAAGCGCTTTCTTTATAGCCATATAGCTAGGCATGATAGTTTTAATGATGCTCACATAGGAATAAGAATTGAAATGCAAAAGAGAGCATCAAGAGAAAAATATGAAACTCATTTAAGTCTAACCCACTTCCTATGCATTGGGATCTTGTAAGAAAATAAATCATTGAAACACAAAGCAAGTAGCATAGGAAGATAAAACAAGAGCAATTTCAAGGCTTTGAACTTAAAAAGAGGAAACGTAATAATATTGAAATGTTTAGAACCATGTTTTCCCCTCTCATAATAGTTACAAGTAGTGGAACCAAATTTGATAAAACAACTATTAGATTGGTGCAACTTTGCAAACTTAGGAACATATAAAGGATTATTAAAACTATCATGTGAGCTATTAGTGTGTTTTCCCCTCTCAAAATAATTGCAAGAAGCACCATAAACATGATGGTTGTGGGTGGAATGGTTATTAGTGCAAGATAATTTCAGCCCACGTATGTACTTTTTAACATATAAAATCTTCTCCTCCATGGTGTGAATAGGAGAATTCAAAAATAAAGTAGGACTCTCATAAGTGAGAGTGTTGTCACAAGCAGCAAGTATATCATTTTTATCCTCACATAATTTGGTGACAACTTCTAAACATTGAGAATTATCAATAAGCGTAGGACCATCATCTAAAGCATTATCATATAGCATATTTAAACAACACTCCTCATTATCATCAATAAGTTTGCTAGTAGCATCATTAAAAAGTAAAGGAGCATTATTAGTTTCATCATAATAGCATGGTTATCATATATAACCATAGAATTTTTAGTTTGACACTCATCATAACATGGGTTCTCATAAATAACAAAAGATTTTTGTGTTTGAGTGCTACTATCAAATGTTGACGGTGAAGTTGGGAGATCCAACTCTTCCCCAAGCTTAGGTTGGAACATATCCATTTCAATCTCCTCTTCACATTCTTCCTCTTCCAAGCTTATGTTTTCATCATCCTATTCCTGCAAAATATTAGTACTTTCCATGGAAGCAAGAATTATTTCTTTAACATAAACATTGTCACTAAATTCTTTTTTGCAAAGTTGGAGAATAATAGAAATTTGTACTTTCATTACACGAGCTTCATGACTAGTTGTAAGAAATTTATCAATAAGAGAGTCTATCTCATGGGCTCCAACATAGGCAATATATTTCTCAACTTGTTCTATATCAGGGCATGAAAATTTATCTTCACGATAACAAGCAATTATAGGATCACTATTATACTTGCATTGATAGTGGGAATGTTTAACAGCTCTTCTATTGCAACAAGTTACATCATGTAATTCACAAAACTAAATAGCCATTTTGTGAAGAGCTTCAAGCAATTTACGCATTCTTGTTCCCTCTTCGGTTGATTCATATTCAAAGTAGGCTTCCATATTTTTAACATAACCATTAGGCATAGACATTCCAGAAAGTTTCTCCATCTTTTTTGTGTTTTGATATATAAAACTGAAAATAAAACTAAACTAAATGCAAAACTGAAAGTAAATATAAGAAAAACTCACAACCAAACAAGTTAAAGAGGAAAACCTCCCCAAGCTTAGATGATTGCAAGATGTAAAACAAAAAAAAAGAAATGCAGAACTGAAAATAAATATCTAGTGCAAACAAGAATAAAAACTTAAGCGCTACACTCCCCGGCAACGGCGCCAGAAAATGTCTTGATACCCACAAGTATAGGGGATCGTTGAAATCTTCGATGTGTAAGTATTAGTATCGATCCCACGAGGAGTAGAAGGTATAAGTATTTATCCTCTCAAATAAGAGTGTCACTTCTCTTACTATCTATGCACTAGACAAAACTAAAATGATTGAATGATGCAAGTGTTTTTGGGTTTTTGGTGTAGAGTTTGCAATAAAGTAAAAAGCTGAAAATAAAGTATGACAAGTGAAGAATCTCAAAGAGAGAAAGACCAATCCTCTATGCAGCAAGAGGACAAGCTTGAGTGGTGTGTTTCTTATAGGTGGAAAACGTTCCCAAGGGCTACATGGATTTCATGGCATAAATATTTCTATAACAACAAGGTAAACATTTTGTCAAGTTTTAATCTTCTTTGGACGGAGCCATAATTAGGTGTAGTTGAATAAATAAACTAAACCCCTTATGATGGATCATGTGGTCAAGTAAATTACTGCACAAGAATTATTAAGACATAAAGTCCCACCATAGCATTACACTCTAAGGTCCCCGATATAAATCCCCTCCTAATGTAACTTCATGTATTAGACCAAGGTTTACGTGTCCTCCTAGGTCCTACCCATTCCATCACACTAGTGTGATAACACCTTCATGAATTACTCAATATATGGTGCACTTCATACATTGTACATCAAGACAATCATAAAAGATAAAAACTTGACCAAATACTCAACACAAGTTAAGTGAAAATTATTGCCAATCCATCCTATGCCCCCAGGAACATGAGAGAACTACTCACAATGCGAAGACATGATATGATTCAATGGTATAAGTGATACAACACAATCTGAAAATATAATCTCCCCACAAAACAATGACAAGTAGCAATTCACAAACATGTAGAATAGTACTTAGACAATAGCTAGGGTTCGAACTATCTCAAACTATGAGGGGGATGAAGTGTATCACGAAGATGGTGATGGAGATGGTGCTGGTCTTGACGGTGGTGTTGATGGAGACTCCGGAGGGGGGATGGAGGAGTCTTTCGGAGATGATTCCGGCGGCGTTTCCCCCCTCCGATCTTCTCTGGTGGCAGCCTTTTGTCTCCTGTTTCTTGGTTTTGTGTTTCTCCGCCGCCTCCTCGCGAAAGCCGTCGGGGGACTATTTTTATAGTCGGTTTTAGGTCAAGACGAAGCCACGGAGACGAAAACGAACGGCATCGGAGCCACGAGGCCCAAGATGGGGGGTCCCACGCGGCCAAGGAATCTGGCCGCGTGGGCCCACCTCTTTTGGCCCTCGGGTCTCCGTTTGTTCGCTTCCTTCGCTCCTATGCTTTGTTCCTTCCAAAAAATTATCCCCGCAAAATATTAGGTCATTTGGACGTCGTTTGGGTCCCTGAAACATCAAAATATAGAAATAGGGTTTTCTGCCAGTGCAGGGTTAATTCAGAAAAATAGGAAAACTGTGAAATCTTCTCAAAATCCTTATAAAACAATGATATAACCCTTATATGATGCAAATATGATTGAAATATGAGTATTATAATGCAATGTTCATGTATGCATTTTACATGCATCACTTGCTTCAAGTGCAAAGTTGAAGGGCACCATGTTAGATCTTGCCCAATGAAGAAGAAGCCTCTTAGTTAGAAGCAACCAAGGAAGCAGCCTCTTGTTCACACCATAAGAAAAAGTGCTTTTTACCACGACTCAGCATGTTTTCCGTGGTAGATGGTGACCATCTACCACGTATTTAGGGCGATTTCTGTGTTTTCATGGTCGATGTGCACCATCCACCACGAATTGGCCAATTCGTGGTGGATGGTGGGCAGGCTGCTCTGACCGGCGCCACCTACCACACTCGACGCGACTTTTTCGTGGTAGTTACTCGTGTTTTCGATTCAGCGTGCGACTTGACTCGATCTGGAGCTGCTCGGTACCTCTTTTTCAGTTGATCCGTAAGCTGAAGGTTGGGCGATGCAGCTCGGGTCCACCATGTCATTGACTCAAAGATTTCTATGATGCTCGTGACTTTTCTTTCGTTGCTCCGTTAGCTCAAGGTTGGGCGATGCAGCTTGGGTCCACCATGTCATTGACTCGGAGGACTATGTGATGCTCGCGACTTTTTTTCCGTTGCTCCGTTAGCTCAAGGCTGGGCGATGCAGCTCGGGTTCACCATGTCATTGACTCAGAGGACTGTGTGATGCTCGTGACTTTTTTCTTCCGTTGCTCCGTTAGCTCAAGGCTGGGCGATGCAGCTCGGGTCCACCATGTCATTGAGTCAAAGGGTTGTGTGATGCTCGTGATCGATTCTAACTGATTTTTTTTCTACGACGGCTTTGTGTGATCTCGTGATCGATTCTAGCTAACCTTTTTTTTCTTCGATTGCTCCGTTACCTGAAGGATGGGCAATGCAGGTCAGGTCAGTGACTCAAAGGATTATGTGATGCTCGTGACATTTTTTTCGGTTGCTCCGTTACCTGAAGGTTGTGCGAACGTGTTCTAGCTAGGTTGCCTCTTCAACAAAAATAAAACATCTGGGCATAGAACCTCGAACCCGAGACCATCCATGAGTTGATTCAGCTCTACGTGCTGTGCCACTACGCTTTACAATTCTGTTAGGTTCTTTGAATTAGCTCACTACTACAGTACCTCTGTTCCGCAATGGAAGACTTTTTAGCAAGCTAAACTTGTTTAAAATGTCACATCACAAATTAACTCTACTAGTTAGCTGATGTACCTTGACCACATGAGAGCACAACTTCATTCACATACACTAGAGATGATCTTGTTAAAGGGCAGCCGACCGGTTGATATGATGATCTGACACTCATTTTTTTTAGTTCTGAAACTGAATCGTTCATACACTCGTGCTTGTATTGTGTTGTTGCCCTCAGGGTTCGAGGTTCTCACGGAAATATATACTCAATGGATGATTCTGTTCCCAGGGGATGCCGCAATAGAAAGCTCTTGCGCGCAGCCCCCCAAATGTTGCTCTGCCAGCATCCTCTAGTTAGCAAATGTACCTTGACCACATAAGATTGAGCATGACTTCGTTCACATACACTAGATATGATCTTGTTAAAAGGGTAGCCGGCCGGTTGATGATCTGTAACATGTTTTTTAGTTCTTAAACTGAATCATGCATACACGTGTGCTTGTGTTGTGCTATTGCTGTCAGGGTTAATCTGGTATGAAATAAGTATGATATATGGGTGGTGTTAATATGCCTCTCCTATATAAAAACGGGACTATTAATTGGAAATCTCTCGGTTAGTGAGTGTGTAAAACATTCAATACTCAATGTGCTATATGCAACTGGTAAACCTTCAATATCAACGGCTGAAGATGCTGTTATCAGGGGATGCAAATAGCCCCAAATGTTATTCTCTACAAGCATCATCGCTACACCTGAAGCTGGTGGGTCCCTACTGTCATCCTCTCTGTACAGAAACGTGCGCTAGGTTGCTTCTTCAAAATTTCATGCAAAATAACTCCCCAGAAAGTATCGGAGCACTTGCCAAAAATAAGGATGACTGAACCTCGAACACGAGACCAAACTAGCTCGCCGATTCGGCTGTGCCTTGCCACTATGCTGCACTAGGCCATTTGATTTCTCTGTACGCTAGTTTGTCTATAGCAGGGCATGTAGATAACCAGGACATAATTATCAAAAATGCTTCCTACCGCACGTGCCAAAATGCTTCCCCTGCAGTGCGCCAAAAACACTTCAAACCCACGCCTAATCCTATCCTAGCAGCCATCCCCTTCTCAAGTCGGTGCTGTTCTTCTGGATACGCACCACCGACGGTCAGCCAGACGCCTCCGGCTCGCCGTCTCTCAGCCGCGCCGGCCCGTTCTTCTGCAGACGCACCGGCCATCGATCCCTACACGGTAAGTGCCCATGCTGCTAGATCCAGGCAAGTAGGACTAGTGTCTAGTTATCGGTTCAAGCTAGTCGATCGCCCAACGCTTAGTTTCCTCTAATCCATTGATTGAGATTGTTTGGCACTTTATATATTGCGCTCGATATGTTCACTTGTTCGAATTGGTTGGCACTTTATATATTGTGCTCGATCGATCTATTCAGTTGTTCGAATTAGTAGTATATTCGGTCTGCTTGCTCAAATATCTTGGATTAGATTTATACACCTTCGTCCAAATAACTTAAACTTATGACCATCTATATCCTCAACAGATGGACAGAACTTGGATAAAGCATGAGTTCCACAAATTTTCAGCACGACTAGAAAACAGCTTATAGGTAAGGTGCTTACCTGTGGCGCATCTGGTAAGGTGCGCCACTGGTAAGCGAGTTACCTGTGGTGCACCAACTAATCAGTGCGCGACAGATATGAGGCGGCCGTACTGGCCGAGTTGTTTGGCCCTTACCAATGGCGCATGGTCTGCCGGTGCGCCATAGGTAAGTTGCTTATCAGTGGCGCATGGATTGCCGGTGCGCCACAGGTAAGTTCTGTCTCGAGGGCTACAGAACAAGCCAGGTTACCAGTGGCGTATGTGTCCCTAGTGCGCCACTGGTAATGGAGGATATGCATGTGTGTTGTTACACATTCTACACCGAGAAAAAGGACATGAACTGCGATTATCAGAACTCAGGGGTAACGATGGAATCCTACACCGGTGACGACAAGAAAAGATACTACGAAGGATCGAGGATATCTGGGAGCTCGACCACTATGGAGAGAAGGTGCCGATGTTCCGTGTGAGATGGGCCAAGATCGTCGAAAAAGAAGGCCTGTTCACCACCATGGTTATACCCGAAGCCAAATCCAAATCTGTCGGCACGAACGTCACCACGGAAAAATGAGCCATGGGTATTGGCTAGCCAAGTGGACCAATGCTTCTTCATTACTGACCCGGCAAGGCCTAGCTATGTTGTCGTGAGGAGAGGCAAAAGGAACATCATCGGAATGGATGGAGTCGCCAACGAGCAAGACTTCGACCAGTACGGCGACCCGAAGATGGAGGAAGATGATGACAACGATGAAGCAACATACACCACAAGAAGAAGCAGGACAACTGCTACCACCTAAAGGTCATCTGTTCAAGAGAAGTAGTCATGATGTTCCAGGGCTAAATTACACAGTCGCGACAAAGAAGGGCAAGAAGATTGTGAAACGCTAGCTAAGAATCACGACTTGTGCGTGTGTGCGCATGCATTATCGACGAACTAATTATGTCATGTAATATTTATATGCACTAACTAGGACGTTTAATTAAATCAATGCACATATAATTTTGATGGATTTATATTTATTTATTTTGGGTTTATATGAATTATATTGATTTATTTGGATTTTACAGGAATTATATATATCCAAAAAACGATTTATATATCAAAAAGGATTTATATATCTATTTATTTGATTTTCTATCGATTTATATCAATTTTCTATTGATTTATATAAAATCAATAGAAAATTGATATGTCATGTAATATTTATATGCACTAACTAGGATGTTTAATTAAATCCATGAACATATAATTTTGATGGATTTATATTGATTTATTTTGGGTTTATATGAATTATATCAATTTATATGGATTTTACAGGAATTATATATATCCAAAAAATGATTTATATATCAACAAAGATTTATTTATTGATTTGTTTGATTTTCAATCGATTTATATCAATTTTCTATTGATTTATATAAAATCAATAGAAAATTGATATGTCATGTAATATTTATATGCACTAACTAGGATGTTTAATTACATCAATGAACATATAATTTTGATGGATTTATATTGATTTATTTTGGGTTTATATGAATTATATTGATTTATTTGGATTTTATAGGAATTATATATATCCAAAAAAATGATTTATATATCAAAAAGGATTTATATCGATTTATTTGATTTTCTATCGATTTATATCAATTTTCTATTGATTTATATAAAAAATGGGGGTGTAGGATTCGAACTCGGGCGGGGGTGAAGAAACAAAACGCCCAGCGCCACTAGGCTAAGTACGAGGTTGTGTTAGACAGTGGGCGCGGCCCCTTTTGAGTAGTAGGCAGGGTTACCCGTGGCTCATGGGGGTCAGGTGTGCCACGGGCAAGTGACGGTTAGGGTTAACTTACCCGGCTGCGCCCGCGTTGATCCCCTTTTCCTATCTCTTCCCAACAGGCCATCCCCTTGCCCGTCGCCATCCACGTACCCGCCGTCCTCGTACCCGCCGTCAGCATGCCTGCCATCCCCGAGCACCTTGAGCACCCGCGCGCCGTCGTTCCTCCTAGGCAACCCCTCCTCCCTCCCTCCCTCCCCAGCTCCCTCCTCCTCTGCGGTCGGCCGGCGTGTCATCTTGCGGCGCCGCAACTCGTTCGCTATTCCAATCCCTTTTTTCCGATCTGGACATCTGAGTCAGATCGATTACTTCCGCCACGTTATGTCCTTGTGCCGCCGTTGCTGTTCCCCGTCCTCTTGCCTCCTCTGGGTCGTGGCGTCGCTCTCCTGTTCGCCACTACCTCCGCGACCCCCCGTCTCTGGCTGCCCGACTATTGCTCTGCGCGTCGGTGACCCTCGCCAGTTCGACCGCCGCCGCCGCCCGGCCCGTCCGGCCGACTGTCGCCCCGCCCCGATGTGAAAATACACCGGTTGCAGAAATTTTGACCTTGTGTTTTGCTACCATGGTGTGTGAATTACCCTGCGTCGGAGATGCCGGCCAGTGTTTTGGTTTGATTCTTGCGAGATATAATTTATGACCTGTTGCAAGGTCCCCACGAGGCCCTTGAGATTGCCGAACCGTCAATTAACTTCCTTCTGGCAAATTTCGGGTATCCACATGTCCTCTTTTTAGCAAAGGTCATGCCGAAATTTTTTGTGAATATTGGTATGACTTCTGCTAAAAACATGACATATTTTTTATGAGTTTAAATAGACAATTTGGATTTTGCATGTTTAAGTGAATTTTAATTATAGATTTATTATATATTGTGTAGTGAGTATTTTGCTCTAATGATTATTTTATTATGTATAGTTTTGCATGATATGTCTCGGTATACTGGTGTGCGGGAAAAGTTAGGAGTGATGGGAGCCGCACGTATGGATGTCAGATCCATATTGATGGGATCAAGCGCTGGGTTGGCCAGTGGCCGTGTGAGGAGCAGGCGGCGCACGCCTACGATTATTGTAGCGGACCTGCACTTAAAAATAGGCAAGATCCCTGTGTATAGTGCTAGTCCTTGGATCGAATCGCTAGCACACACAGTTTACGATGAATACCATAACATTATGTCAATTTATTACAAGAATGATCCAGAATTTTACAAATATCCATTACAACTTGCATAGCTCAAGGCTATGCTTTTTACAAAGATCAGCACAGCGGAAATAAAATTAGCAATGAGCCTCCATCATCTTCATGTGCCACAGGCGAACATGTTGGTTGCAGACTCGAAACCCTTAACGAAACCTCACTCTTCGTCAGAATAACCTGATAAAAAGATATCAACAAGGTGGGTCAGAACCATAAAATGGATCTGGCAAGTGACACTTTGTGGACTCATAGAGGAAAACTCTAATAACCTATATGCATATTTGGCTTGTGGAGTTTGAAGGCTGATTTGCATAAAGCCAAATTTTCCTATCTATTTTACAAACACTTTTTCATCTAAACGAGACAAGTATGGTATGACAACCATTGTCTCAACTACCCTGGTTCACCCTCCATATTTACTTAGAGAATTTAGAATGTTGGGATCCTCCATTCACGTCCTTGGTCAGCTGCTCATATTTGTCCGTAACCGGGGACACGGCTAAGTACTTAGTTTGACACTCTGCAGAGGTTGTGCACTTTCACCATTAGACTTAACCAACCCAAACTATCCCTCACACTCCATTGGTGTTTTGGGGAACAGAAGAAGGTTAAGACGAGATCTTTCGGAAGCATTTTCCCACCCCATACCGGCCTGACGCGCTCCACCTACAAACCTCTACCACCACCTGTCAAGCCGGGATGAGTCCACGCAACTTAGTTGATCAAGACAGAGCCCATATGACTAATGGCTGCACTGGAAGCAATCTTCACTTGGAGTAACTTCAAACCCTTCGATCCTGGGTGGCTTTCCGCAAGTATGATTCATCCTCCCAAATTAGGGAACCACGTATGGTCCTTACTCCTAAATTGGGGAATCATCCTCTTCTACAATTCATCCTCCCACGTATGGGGAATTGCTTTAAACCAACCACCCACCATAGCATTTTTCCTATTCTACTAAGTTATCAAGTAGGTACTAGACACTTAGGAAATATTTGGAAAACTACTAACAGGTCTAGCATAGCATAGTAATACTAATAACCTATCATGCAAATTTTCTAAATAAAAGCTACAACAGTGCATATATCAAAATAATAGGATGAAAAGTACACAAGTGTGCCACTTGCCTTGGCAACAGGAGTGGCAGGAGTAGCAACCACCAAAGTCTTCGTGACTCTCACCGAGTGGCAAGCTTGGTTAGCGAATAAAAAAAAGTCTTCGTGACTCTCCGAATAAACTAACAAAATAAACAAGCCACACATAAACATACAAACAAAACAATAATAACAATACAATAAAAAAAGCAATGCATGAAATGCATTTAAAATCACAAGAAAATTACTACACTAAGTTTTCTGATTTGTGAAAATATGCATGAGGTCAAAAAACAATTTTTAATATAATAACAACATAAAACAATTCCCAAAAAGGAAATAATCACAAATTAAATACTACTGTTTAAACAAAATAACTACAAAAATATGGGATTGGTCTCTCTGGACAGAGGGCTTCAAAAATAAACTATACCAATTGGATTCACTCAAAAAGCTATTTCTAAACTAAAGTTATGTCAAAAATACTCAAATTTCACATTTGAAATTGAAATAATTTTCCAATTGGCAAAACAGAAAACTAAAACACCAAAAAGATTCTACTGGTTCTAAGGATTTCAAATATATAAAAATATTTGAATTTTGTCAAACCAATAAAAAGATATGACAGATCTAAGATGCAGGGGCTTTTCTGCAAAACAGACAGAAACAGCTAAATTCGGGAAAATCCAGAAATTGCTTGTCCACGCGGCGTCCTCTAATTGGCTGGATCTGCTGACAGGGCCGCTGACGGGGCAATGTCGCGGCGCTGACTGGATCTGCTCCTTAGCCATTGGATCTAGATCTAAAGGTTCTAAACAGAAGATACCGATTCGGTTTATATAAAAAAAACACAGAGAACCGGCCGGCGGCAAGGTACTCGCCGGAACCCTAACCGACACGGCGGCGCAGCATGGCGACGCACGTTCCGGCAAAAATAAAAGGCACGGGAAGGGTATTTCTTTACCACGCGATGGAGGAGGACAAGGCGAGCACGTTGGCGAGGTGGACGGCGTCTTGCTGCTCCGGTTCATCGGCAATTGCTCGTCGGAGAGGCTCCCGCGGCGGTTGACGGCAGTCGTGGATGGATGCGTCGATCTGGTGTCCAAAAAAAATACACATCTATGTCAACCAGATGCGCGAGGAGAAAGTAAAGAGAATGAGAGAGAGGGGAGGGCTCGGGGTGTCCTGTACTCGCCGGAAATGGAGCTTCTTGCCGGCGGCCGTGGCGGATTTGTGAGGAAGAAATCGAGCAGCCTAGGGGCTCTCGGAGAGGGGTTTCGGAGACAAACGGGAGAGGGGAGGCCGGGGCTTAAGTAGGGGGTGACGGCGCGGTGATTAGGGGCTTTAATCGCTCGCAAACAAGAGAGGGAGGAACCGGTCGCGGCGAGTTCGTCAAAGGCGTGATTTCGGGACGGGGAAGACGACGTCGACGTGGCCTGACAAGTGGGGCAGGGGTGTCGGTGAGAGAGAGAGGAAAACGGGTCGCGGTGACGATGCCGGGCCGTTGTTGGGCTGGCTGGCTCGGGCTGGTTCGGCCTCCTTTTTTTTTTGAACTCCTTTCCTTTTTCTATTTTCTGGAATTTTCAAATAACTCTTGAACTATGAATCCAAATGGATTCAAACAAAAATTGGATAAATTTGTAAAATCGAAATATTCTCTTTTAAATACTCTGGAACCTTTCCCAAATTTTTTTATTTTTCAATAAAATCAAATATTTCATAAATGCAAATTTGACAACTTTATGTCATTTTATAAATTAGGGTTTTATAATTTTATTTTGAACTCAAATAAAATCCAGAAAAATATTATGAGTAATATCATTCAATATAAACCACGATACACTCATTTTTATTATTTTTACAAAATTTAAATTACCAAAATACCCTTGGGTATTTAAATGGTAATTTGAGTTATTTTCCAAATTCACAATAAAATCAAATCCTTTCCAAATAATTTGAGAAAATACTTTTTGGAAGGCTTATTTAGAATAGAACACTTAGGTACCATTTTGGCCAACACAGCAAATTACCAAAAACAAAATATTTTCAAAAGCTTACTAGGGTCCCTTCTCAAATGGGGATTAAAGTAGAGAGTAAAAAAATTCCAAGTTTTGAAAATCCAAATGCAAACAAGACAAAAGGATGATGAATGCATGCATGATTTTAACCTTTCAAAACCAAATATAATAATTTTGAAAAAAACTTGGGATGTTACAGACTACCACCCTTAAAAGGAATCTCGTCTCGAGATTCGGAGAGGCTAGAAAGAAAGATGGGTTTTGGGATCTTAGGGTTTAGGCAACTGGGTGGGCTACCACCCTTAAAAGAAACTTTTGTGAGCAATCTTGAGCTCTTGTCTTCATACTAAGGTCCATATGGAAATGTGTGGACCCTTGTATCATAGGCTTCAATTTCAATTGTTGGATGTCTCTTCAAGTAACTTCGGATATTGACGAAGGGTCACTCTTTGGGTCCACCAAAGTCCAAGATGAAAGGATTTCACGACGTCATGTCATCCATCTCTGTATTTTCTTTGGCATGTTGCTTCTCCTGGTTGACTTTCTTCAGTGCAAGCACTACACCATTTCTAATGAAACTCTCATGGTTGGTCAACACTTCCATTTGCAGGATTCCTTCTTCTTCATGAGAGCTGTGGTTTATCCTCACCGTATATTTTACATTTTTTTACAACATTTTCCGAACATAGGGTTATAATATCCATGTGGTTTAGGCTCATGAACGTCGTCTCTCTTTATAGGTTTGTCACTCAGATTTACCATTCCTCATAGCAAAGCAATGAAATGAGTAGTCGTCATGGTAGCTACTCCACGTCGCACTCAAATCATTACTTTGTACTTAGCTTGGTGCATCTCGTATTCTAACACTCGGTCATCCTCACTTGTCTGACAGAAAGTTACCAATCTATAAGACAGACCTGAGCTAAACTATCGATCCTTCAATACTATGGGGTTGCGAAAACTCCTACACAAGGTTAGCTCACAAGTCATAGCTTCTTCTTTGATCCTTTTCCTTGCTGCAGTAGGCTTCCCAAAGTATGCTTGAGTTGTTGGCTCACTTGTTGCATCTTCGCATGAAGCTGGCATCGGTCGTTGCAATTCAAGAGGTAAGTCACTTCAGTTGGCATATTGGTGATGTTTCTGGTTGGGTTTAGCAGGGATGAGTGAAGATAGAAAGAAACTAAAAGAAGTTCTACCCATAACCACCAGATCAAGGCAATTCATCTACAAACAACATCTAGCAAACATTCATCACACCAAGAAACATGGTTCAAACACGAACAAACAACCTAGTATTGTCATACCACTTAGATTGATATGATCAATACACTATCACGTTGTCGTGGTTCTAATAAAGTAACTAAAGTGGTGGTCTCATCTATTTCATTCTTGAGTGCTTCACGGTACTCTTCAACTTCCTTGAGGTACTCCTGGGTGTTCTTCTCAAAATTCTTCAATGGTCTTCTATATATTGTATCTTGTCGAATCGGAGACTATGCAGGGATTGGAGAAATGTATAGTTCAACTATCTTGTGGCAATCTTCCTTTGTTTTACACCACTTGAGTTATATCCACTGATAAGGGTTATTTTAAATGAGGAAAGATGTCTTAGAAGGTGAATAGTAGATGAGAGTATAAGAAAAGATAACTTGCAAATAAAATAGATTTTCAATTCTAGGTCTTTTCCTAGTTCTAATCCAAACCTAGGGTTTCGAACCTACAGGCAACACAATGCTCTGATACCATCTGTAGCGGACATGCACTTAAAAATAGGCAAGATCCCTGTGTATAGTGCTAGTCCTTGGATCGAATCGCTAGCACACACAGTTTACGATGAATACCATAACATTATGTCAATTTATTACAAGAATGATCCAGAATTTTACAAATATCCATTACAACTTGCATAGCTCAAGGCTAGCATTTTACAAAGAGCAGCACAGCGGAAATAAAATTAGCAATGAGCCTCCATCATCTTCATGTGCCACAGGCGAACATGTTGGTTGCAGACTCGAGACCCTTAACGAAACCTCACTCATTATCAGAACAACCTGATAAAAAGATATCAACAAGGTGGGTCAGAACCATAAAATGGATCTGGCAAGTGATGCCGGAGAACTGTCCCAGGAACTGGGTGTGTCTCGAGAAGGATCGTGTAAGGGGCTGAACACGGAATCAAACAACCCTCAACGTGCTCCGGCAACGGTGCTCGTCGGACTCACTGCGGGACAGCACTTCAGAGATGGAACACTCGGTCTTACCCAGGTTTAGGGCCCTCTTGTGGAGGTAAAACCCTTACGTCCTGCTTTGGTGTATTGCACTGCTTGGAGAGTTTACAGTACAAGGAGAGCTTGTCGAGCTCGAGGTGGCTAACAATGGCTAACCCTAGATCTTGAGCCAGAATGCGAACCAGCGTCGATCTCTCGAGGGAATCGAACCCTTTGCACGGGCGTGTCCCCCCTCCTTTTATAAGCGTCTCTTCCGCCCAAACATTTGGGCGGGAAGGGTTACCACATGGCGACGAAGGAGGAGGCGCGGTGCACAATAAAGGTGAAGTCCACCAGAAAGATGAAGGCCATGGACGCGGTCCATGGCAGGGACGGCGTCACCAAAACTGGAAAAGGCCACCGTCCAACGGGCGGCGGGCTGGCGCTGCGGAGGTGGAACGGGTCCCACGGTGACGTCGCCCTTGGAGCGTAGCTGCAGACGGTTCCCTTATCACCAAAGTGGCAATACTCGTTGTCCGCTTTGCTTGATGCTGCTTTGTTGACTCCTTTATACATGGAAACGGCAAGTGCGGCGTCGGCGTCATCGCGCGCAGGCGCGCGCGTCACACTGCACGTGGCGTGGTGCCCATGTGCGCTCTGCCGCGGAGGCAGAGATGACTTCGTGAGGAAGGAGCCTCGCGAGGCAAAAAGCCTCGCCGAGCCCTTCGGCTTGGTCCTTAGCAGAATTGCGGGTGGCGTCGGGGACACCTTGTCGAGTTGCGATCCCTCGCCAAGGGAGAGAATCCTCGGCGAGGAGAAAAGACCCCTCGCGAGGGAAAAACCTTCGCGAGGCTCGCCAGGCTGGAGAGCCTGGCCCTTAGCGAAAATCATCCAAAGAAACTTGTGGGCCCTGGCAGGCCGGCCCGTGGTACCCTGGTTTCCACTGTGCCGACAGTAGCCCCCGGGCCCGCGACGGGCACGCCGAGGCCCACGGACGAAGGCGAAGCGTCGAGGGGCCACAGATGCCTGACAAGGCCGCGACACGTGGAGCACAGCGGTTGCACCCGCGGCCACGACCTCCTCGGCTCCAACGGGCGATGTGGCGGGGCCCGCCATGACTCGGGAGCCGATCAATAAAGCCTGGGCGTGCGGTCGGCGCCCGTCACTTCTCCCATAACTCCTCCGCACACTTCTCCCCACGCCTCCAATCTCCCCAGAGCGCTCCAACTCCAGAGTCTTCATCTTCTTCTCCGGTGACCAATGGCGCCCAAGAGAAACAACGTCGACCCGAAGGGCAAGGCCGCGATGCAGGCCGGCACGTCGGCGGCGATGGCGCGCGCTGCTGCTCTCGAGGGAGCACTACCGCGGACCCGCGTCACCGCGGCGACGATAGCCAAGGTGCGCCACCTGGCGGCGGCGAGCACCAACGAGCATGGTACCACCGAGATGAGGCCGGCTGGCAGCAGGCTCACCGAGGCGTTCTACCCCATCTTCCTCCATACTCTCTACGCCGGCCTAGTTCCGCCGTTCTCCGACTTCCTCCTGGCGATCTTGGAGGTGTACCAGATCCAGCTGCTTCATCTTCATCCCAACTCCATCCTCATCCTCGCCATCTTCGCCCACCTCTGCGAGGCCTACATCGGCATCCGCCCCTCGGTGGCGCTCTTCCGCAGCTTCTACTCCCTCCGGTCCACCGCGCAGAACGAGCGGCTCGGATGCGTCTCCTTCCGCATCGCTGACGCCAGGAGCGAGAACTACATTCCCATCGCCTGGTGCGGTGAGAACGCCATCACCAAGGTGACGAAGAAGGTGGAGAAGTTCCGCGAGAAGTGGCTCTTCGTCGACGCCAAGGCCACACACCCTCTCCTGGAGGTGCCCGAGGCGCCCCCGAGGAAGTGGGCGCGCTGGGCGAGCGCGGACTTCAGGGGCTTGAAGCTTGACGCGGTGTACGAGTGCATCCGACACATCCACGAGGCAGGGGTCACCGGCCAGATGGTGGCAAAAGACTTCACCAGGCGCCGCATCGCCCCCCTCCAGCTGCACGCCGAGCCGGTGTGGCGGTACAACGGCAAGGAGGACGCAATGCGCCTGAGCAAGGATGGCTTCGCGCCTGAGGTACTACGCCAGATCATGGGCGTCCTCTTTGCGACGTCGGAGGTCCCGTCCCCCACCAAAGAGGAGGCCAAACCGCTCATCTGCTTCGCCGAGGAGAGCATCGTGGAGCAGCGCGCGTGCATGCCCACGTTCGACGAGTGGGGAATTGTGCCCGCGGGGCACCGCGGGCCTCGCCCTAACCCGTGGGCGGCGGAGCCGGAGTACATGGACAAGCCTCCGGAGCCTGAGGAGGCCGAGGAGTCCGCTGAGGAAGAGGCCTCGAGAGGCGAGGACCCCCTCGGCGAGGACGAGGCCTCGAGGGGCACCGACCCCGTCGGTGAGGACGCCGGCTCCTCAAGGAGCGTTCCCGCCGAGGTGGACCTCCAGGTGATCTCCTCCGGCGATGAGGAGGAGGATGGTTTCCGCGTCGCCCGCTCCCGACGCGCCGACGAGGAGGAGGAGACGAGCGGCGGCGGGGGAGGGCGCTGCGAACCCCGCTCCAAGGCCGTCCACGACAGGAGGGCCGCAACCGCGAGAGACACTCCTCGCGCGGAGACAGGAGCGGCTCAGGAGGAGGCCGGAGCGAGCAACACCCAGCCTCCCAAGGCGAAGAAAAGGGTGTGGGTGATGGCCGACGAGTAAGCCTTTGATTTTTCCTTTTTCCTTTAACATTTTGTTTCTGAGAAAACCCCCTTGAAGGATCTTCAACTTGTCTTCCTTTCAGGCAACCTGCGGAGCCAAAGAGGCGGCGGCTCCGCAAGCTTGGAGAGACCGCCAGCATCGTCGCGGAGACGCCTGCGGCCGACGAGCCGCAGCAGGCAGCTGTCCCTCCCGCGGTCGAGCACCGTGCGGAGGTGGTGGTGGTGGTTGAGGAGGCCACGCCGTCGCAGGTTCGCGCGGCCACTCCTCCCGCGGTGGAGCACCGCGAGGAGGAGGTGACCGAAGAGGTGGCGTCGCCCTCGGCTCGGGCGGCGACTCCTCCCGCGGTCGAGCACCGCGCGGAGGAGGTGGTAGAAGAGGTGGCGCCGCCGTCGCCAACAAGGACGGCCACTCCTCCCGTCCAGACCGAGACGGAGGAGGAGAGGGTGGACGAGGAGATCGTCATGGAGCCGCCTCCAACGGAGGGGGAGGCTCCCCCACATGGGGCCGATGCGCCCGAGGCCGCGGCGGACGCGGCCGTCGCAGAGGGGGCCGGAGGCGCCCCTGAGGAGCGGGAGGCGGAGGCACCTCCGGAGCCCACTGGCGCTGGAGCTGAGCGCGAGAGGGCGCCCAGCCCCCAGAGGGCAACCGAAGCGAGCGTCGAGGGAGGTGCCCCCACAAGCCCCCGGACCGCACCGGAGGCGGTCGTGGGCCCGAGGCAGGAGGCCCCGGGCGCCTCGACGAGGATCGAGGACTCCGCACCCAGCAGTAGTGTGGGAGCCTTGGCGCTGCAGGAGCCGCGGCGCCAAGCAATTCATCGCCGGATCGTCCTCAACCAGGCGCGGCGGGCGCTCGACGGGCTGGAGGAGTAGCTCGCCGAAGAAGAAAGCGCCCTGGCGGAGGAAAGAGCAAGGCTCAGCGAGGCCTGGGCCCTTCTCCACGAGAGGGTGGAGATATGCCTCCGGCAGGACGCGGCGGCCCAGGCGGAGCGCCAAGAGGCCCTCCGCTTCGCCAAAGAGACCCGCGACAGCGTCAAGCGGGAGGTGCAGGAGGTGATGGAAGAGCTCGACGCCGCCAGGGAAGCGCTCGAGGTGGAGGCCGCCTCCAAGCATGACGAGCTAGCGGCCGCGGAGCAGAAGTTTGCTGCTGACTCTGAGGTCGCAAGGGCCAGCCTGAAGGAGGTCCGCGAGCTGCTCGATGCCCGCGAGGGGCAGCTGGCGCCTCGCGAGGCAGAGCTGAAGCGGCACGAGGAGGAGCTCTCCCTCCGCGAGAAGGAGCTGCACAGGCGCGAGGAGCAGGTCCAGCTGCTCGAGAAGGACCAGGCCACCCGCGAGGGGCAGCTGTAGGAGCGCGAGGGCCAGGTGGCCAAGGACGAAGCCAACCTCGCGGCAGAGCAGAAGAGGATCCAAGAAGAGGCTGACACCAAGGTCAAGCTCATCCGCGAGAGCCTCGCCAAAGAATATGACGAGAAGGCCACGAAGCAGGAGGACCGCTTCAAGTCCAAGCGCAAGGAGTTCAAAAATCGCATCAAGGAGCTTGAGCAGGAGGAGAAGCGGTTGACCTCTTGCCTCGAGGTCTCCCGGGAGGCCCAGGCTCGCGCGGAGGGGAACGCCATCGCCCTGGAGAGAGACCTGGAGGAGCTCCGGCAGCAGGTGGGGCCGGTCGCGGCTCTGGTGGAGCAGGCGCGGGACCAGCGCCAGGTTGACCGGTCCATGACGCGCCAGCGCCAGAGCATTCTCCAGAGCTTGGTGAGCCGTGCGCACGCGGTCGGGGACGATCTGAGGATCGACGTCCCCTCCTTCTCTGCAGCGACCAACGATGAAACCACGTATTCGTACTTCTTCGAGCAATTCCTCGGGAGGCTTGAAGGGGTCACGAAGGGTTTTGACGAGCGCGTCGTGGAGGAGAGCCGCAAGCTCCTTGTCGTCGCCGTCACCAACATCTTCAGCAACCTCGTGAGGCTCCAGCCCTCACTTGACCTTAAGGACATGATGGCACCGCCGAGCGCCATCAGCAACAAGGCGCGGGAGACCACCACGCAGGCCGCCATCGCGTTCGCCAAGAAATTCGACCAAGTCGTGATCGAAGGCGACGACGAGGAGGATGCTTTGGAGGAGGCAGAAACCGCCGTGGACAAGGCAGGCACCTCGGGGGGCGCGGCGGCCTGAACTCCTGCAGCCGGACATGTAGAAGCACAGACTATCTTAGCATTCATTTTGTAATTGCTTTTGTAAAGACTTGCTTCAAGCTGTGTTTGTTTTGGTGAACATCCCTCGTGATGCTTTTGTCTTCCCTTTCATGTCTTTTTTGCTCTGTGTCTTAGGACCCTCTCTTAGCGCTACACCACCGCCGCTTCGGTATGCGAGAGTCAGGGCTCCACAAGGCCGGGGGGTGTGTGAGGCCTCAAGAGGTAAGAGCCTCCAAGTCGCGATGCTTGGGGCTCCCCTTCAACGCGCAAGCAGCCCATGAGGCACGGGAGAGAGAAAAGAGGCTCGGGGGGTGAAAACCAATGAGGGAAAAATAACCAGGCATTAGGACTTAGCTTCGCGAGGCGTTTTGGCCTTGCAGAGGGTGTTGGCTCCCTGGCGAGGTGTTTTCGTCTTGGAGAGGGTGTCGGTTCCTCACGAGGTGTTTTGGGCCTGCTTCCTGCGTTTTGACAGATAGGCATGCCCACAAGCAATACATAGCTAGATAACTTATGCGTGCTCGTAGGTTCCTTCATGGGTGTCTCGCGAGGAGAACAGGCACCAAGGTCCTTGTGAGTTGACGTGCACGGGAGCCGGCTCATGAGTTCAGAGCTCCTTGGGAGTTGACATGCATGAAGGCTGACCCGTGAGTTCAGAGCTCGGATCCCTTGGGTTTGAGGCGCTGCCGGGATGCTCCCGTGGCATGGCACCATGCTAGCCCCCGCTCGCGAGATACACAGAAGGGATCATACGAGCGAGAATAAACAGCAATAACATAACAGCTTACCGAAGCCACAAAATATGCTGGCGCGATGCGCAAAGGTTCAAAATGACCTGAAATAGATGTTCAATACACTGGCGTGGCCAGAAACACAAAAAATCCACCATGTCAGGCATGGGGTTCCACATGCTGTGGCTGAGACTCTCGAGGGGGTGCGCCCGTGGCGACGCATGTAGAGAGAGCTCAGAGGGGGCCCCTATGCGGGGGTGGCTTGTAGAGCCTGCGGTCCACCATGGCTGGGCATGGGATCCACCACGCCAAGGCATGGTGCCTGAAGAGGTTACGTTGCCGAGGCGTGATGGCTTGGGAGTCTTCTCGAACGGCCCGCGGCAACGTATAGTAGAGAGGGGAGCCCGAAGTTTTTCCTCGTGGAGGATGATGGCGCGTGGCTCTCCCTTGATGCAAAAAGTTGCTCGCCGAGGGCGATCAGGGGTAGAACTTGCGCAAGTGCTGGATGTTCCAGGGGTTGGCGACAGGGATGCCGTCCTCCGTCTCGAGCCGCGTGGAGCCAGGCCTGGCGATGTGCACGACTCTGTAGGGGCCTTCCCACATTGGTGAGAGCTTGTGGAGGCCTGCCCTGGAGAGGATTCTCCTCAGGACAAGGTCTCCTGCTTCGAGAGTGCGCGGGCGGATGTGGCGGCTGTGGTAGCGACGGAGGTCTTGCTGGTACCTTGCCGCTCTCAGGGCCGCATTACGGCGGAGCCCTTCGAGCAGCAGCAGGTCATCGTTGCGGAGTTCGTCGACCTCAGCCTCCTTGAAGGCCAGGACTCGCGGAGAGCCATGGGTGATCTCGCTGGGGAGGACGGCTTCAGCACCATAGACGAGGGAGAACGGCGTCTCACCAGTTGGCTTCGTTGGCGTGGTGCGGATGGACCAGAGCACCGAGGGGAGCTCATCGATCCAGTGCTTGCCGCTGGCCTTGAGGCGGTTGAAGCTTCTCGTCTTGAGGCCCTTGAGCACCTCGGCGTTGGCTCGTTCGGCCTGCCCGTTGCTTCGTGGGTGCACCACCGAGGCGTAGCAGATTTGGGCGCCGAGGCTGCCGCAATAGGACTTGAAGGCGCCGCTGATGAATTGTGAGCTGTTGTCAGTGATGATGCGGTTAGGCACGCCGAAGCGGCAGACCAGGCTCCTTCTGAATTTTACCGCCGATTTCGCCGGAATGGTGCGCACGGGATCCACCTCAGGCCACTTGGTGAATTTGTCGATGGCGACGTAGAGGTAGCGGTAGCCCCGGTGTGCTCGCGGGAAGGGTCCCAGCAGGTCTAGCCCCCAGACTGCGAACGGCCAGGAGAGCGGGATCGTCTGGAGTCCTTGCGCGGGCTGGTGGATTTGCTTGGCGTGGAATTGGCATGCGTCGCAGGACTGGACGATTTCGGCGGCATCTTGAAGCACTGAGTGCCAGTAGAAGCCACTCTGGAAGACCTTGCCTGCAATGGTGCGCGAGGAAGAGTGGTGGCCGCACTCGCCGCTGTGGATGTCGTTGATGAGCTGGCAGCCTTCCTCGGCAGGGACGCACCGCAGCGCAACCCCATTGGGTCGCT